>SJYX01019457.1:0-69290 GCA_006410675.1 Oreotragus oreotragus
ACCAGGCTCCTCCGCCCATGGGATTTTCCAGGCAAGAGTATTGGAGTGGGGTGCCATTGCCTTCTCTGAAACAAGCTGCTATACAACCTCAATGACACAGATTATTAAGCTCATATATTAAATATTGTAACCTCTGCTTGGATAATTAAGCCTACTGAGATATGACACTGCCTGCCTCAACCTTAACATGCACTATTCCCTGAAAGTCATATCTGAGTGTCTTTGATTAAAAAGAATTTGATTTCTGGGAGCACAAGAAAAATGGAAAACATCCCTATAAACCCCACCTGCACTCTAGAATGGTTGACGAGGGAAGCCTCAGAGGGGTATTTTCCCAACCAGGTCATCCTCTTCTCTAGCTCTTGGTCTCCAAGTCCAAGCAGCTTGCTAGAGGAGAAGGTGGCATACTGCTATAGACAGAACCTGCTCTGATCCATGCAGGCTCCTTATCTGAAAGATGTGATGGGGGAGAAATACTTTCAGTGTTAAGGAACTAAAAGTTTGGAAACAAGGTATTTGAGTCATAATCTGAAATGGTGGCTGCAAACTTCTCCAGCTAATTTACAGCCATTGTATCCCCCTCTCCCCTTTCCCATCCCATTGTACTACTTGGTTTTTTGCCAACCTCATTAAAAGATGAGTAGTGATCAGAAAGGGACCAAGGGGAAAATCCATGCATTAAAACTGCCATTTTATCTTTCATTTAAGAAGATAACAAGCAAAACAGCTATGAAAAACATATCACAAGAGGTATGTTTCTTAAAAAAGTTAGAGACAGGAGAGTTCAGAGAAGACAGCATATGATAATAAAAAATGAAAATAGAGCTAGCAGAGTTCAGGAAAAAATGAAAATGGAAATGAAAAAACTAATGAAAATAAAATATACACTAGATACAACAGAAATAGAATAAACAACTGAAAACAGGAAAGAAACTAGATATAAAAAACTGGTGAAATGAAATGTGTAAAAATACTATAAAATTTTTATGAGGATGAAAGATATGGGTGAAAATGAAAAGAGAGCCATCATATACATAATTGGTAAAAAGAAAATATCAACAAAAATACAAAAATAAATAGAAGAAAACTATTGCAAAGATTTGAGTCTTTAAATTGAAAGGCCATACTATGTTCTAGGAAAATTGATAGAGAGTAATGATTTCGAAGATATATTTTGTTACTGTTTCCTCAACTCCAAGAATAAAGAAAGAGTCAATCACGTGAACATTTAAGGAGAAAAAGTGAAATACATAAAATACATATAAGGGGGAAAATAGTTTGGCCTCCAATTTCCACATAATGTCAGAAGCCAGAAAAGCAATTTCTACAAAGTTCTGAAGGAAGGGAAGTGTGACCCAAGTTTTATTTTCAGTTGAATATAAAGTAAACAGAGAGACATTCTAAAATAAGAAAGAACCTAGACAATATAGAACCTTAGTGCTCTTCTTTAAATATATACACACACACATACACACACATGCAAATAAGTTAATTATCAATAGCTCAAGAATGGAGAAACTCTGATTATTAACTGTTTGGTGAGCACTCAAATGTTTTTAATTGTGAATCAAAAAAATAACTGTAGGAATTCATAGAATACTATAAATGTTACAAACTGTGATAATGTAAATAATAATGGTAGGGGTCAAAAAAGGCATTACTAGATGTAGCAGTAAGTTAATTTCTTTTTGTCCTTAACATGGGGTTAATGGCTATTACCTAATGTTGATATATATAATTAAAGATAATTCAACCTCCTAAAGTTTTTCAATTCTTTCTCAATGTTGGAATGCCCTTTTAGAAAAGAAAATATCCTTTGCATTTAAGAAGCATTTACCTGAATTTCAGTAATTCTGCCAGTTTTTAGTTCAATATTTTCTGGTTAAGTTCAAGGAGAAGGAAATGTAGCATATTTGATTAAAATACCATATATAACTTGATATTATTTTTTATTAAAATTAAGGTTTATGTATGGATACATTTCTCTGATCCATCTTTCTCTCTTAACAGATATTTAGTAATTCTTAGAATGATGTTTACTTGATGTCAGTGGTAGTTATTTATTTCTGATAAATGGGCCTTGGATTACCTGAGACAAAACTTTCTATGAACTTTTCTATATTATTTAAAGTTTTCATAAAGAATATATATCATCTCAATAAAACAGTAGTCATAATTTTGAAAACTGTAGCTTCACCGGTGGCTCAGATGGTAAAGAATCCATCTGCAATGTGGGAGACCCGGGTTTGATCCTTAGGTCAGGAAGATCCCCTGGAGAAGGAAATGGCAACCACTCCAGTATTCTTGCCAGGAGAATCCCATGGACAGAGGAGCCTGGTAGGCTATAGTCCATGGGTCTCAAACAGTTTGACAGAATTGAGCGACTAACACACTGAAAATTAAAGCATTACCACGATCTTTGCTTAGATATTTTCTCCTATGTCTATTATAGTAAATCTCTGGCAAATTTTATTTATTTGCCAGAATTATAAGTTTTGGAATTGAAGTATAAAATAAAAAGAATTATTGGATCAGTTGATTTTCTTTAATATTTTAATCTAAAAACCAGTTCCTCTAGAAGAATGTATTTCAAGAAAGCGTATAGCAGAAGCAGACACCATCTGGGGTTCCTAGATAAAGGTATTTTTTGACTTACATATCCTATAACCCCACAGGTTACACGATTAGAAAGGAAATGACAACCCACTCCAGTGTTCTTGCCTGGAGAATCCCAGGGACGGGGGAGCCTGGTGGGCTGCTGTCTATGGGGTCGCACAGAGTCGGACACAACTGAAGTGACTTGGCAGCAGTAGCAGCAGCAGCATCTCATTAAAACTGTAAACAGAAACTAAGCTTCTCTTCAACTAAACAGCATGACATAAATAACAATTTTTGTGTAAACCTAATACCATTCCTGCATCAACTTTATGAGGGATATATATAAGCCAGTGTGGTTATAAATTTAAGAAAATTACTTGTACATCTGTGAAGCACTGAGGTATGTGTAGCACAGAATGTTAGGAAAATAAATTCCTTTTCTACTTAAATGTATAGTTCAGTTCAGTTCAGTTGCTCAGTTGTGTCCGGCTCTTTGTGACCCCATGAACCACAGCACACCAGGCCTCCCTATCCATCACCAACTCGCGGAGTCCCCCTCAAACCCATGTCCATCGAGTCGGCGATACCATCCAGCCATCTCATCCTTGGTCATCCCCTTCTCCTCCTGCCCCCAATCCCTCCCAGCATCAGGGTCTTTTCCAATTAGTCAGCTCTTCTCATGAGGTGGCCAAAGTACTGGAGTTTCAGCTTCAGCATCAGTCCTTCCAATGAACACCCAGGACTGACCTCCTTTAGAATGGACTGGTTGGATCTCCTTGCAGTCCAAGGGACTCTCAAGAGTCTTCTCCAACACCACAGTTCAAAAGCATCAATTCTTTGGCGCTCAGCTTTCTTTATAGTCCAAATCTCACATCCCTACATGACCACTGGAAAAACCATAGCCTTGACTAGATGGACCTTTGTTGGCAAAGTAATGTCTCTGCTTTTTAATATGCTGTCTAGGTTGGTCATAACTTTCCTTCCAAGGAGTAAGTGTCTTAATTTCATGGCTGCAATCACCATCTTTAGTGATTTTGGAACCCACCCCCCCAAATAAATTGACTTTGTGTTGAACCCAAACACAAACTGATTTTCTTGGTTCTTTGCTTTGAAGTGAAAAAAATTGTTTTTGTTGTTGTTTTGTTTGTTTTTGCCGGTTCCCTTTTCTCTATCCTTAATCACTTGTTTTTAAAGGTGGAGCTGCTGGAGTTTTATAGCACATCATCCACAAGGAGGCCTAACTTAGCCAGCTCTTAGACCATTTGGCTGTGACTGCTTTTTCACAACCTTCACAGCATACTTGGAAGGTGAGAGGTCGTTCCACATCCTTGGAATTGTGAGCCTTTATCCTATCTGCATTTTCAAGTAACGACTTTAGAATTCATGCAGCCAGTAGTGTATATTTGGAAATAACCATCTCAAGATATCACACCAGAGTCACTTTCAAACTCTTCACAGGAAAAGCCTGTTTTTTTGTATTGTGTCTATAGCTGCAACACTGAGTCATTTACCTACATATTTTAATTGAACCTTCCTCAAAATGAACTATTTCTCAAAGTTAACTTTATGATGGTAATACCTTAAGAACAGGAAATAACCTTTGCTTGTGGCCATCAACTAGTGTAACTAGCTATGCTTGTAAGAATAAATCTGCAGTATGGTGTTATCCGAGGTCATGGGGCAGTTCACGATAAAGGGCTTTAGTGTGACTATTTTGCACAGAAAGTGGATGTTCTTTGAAGCAGTGCTGTTATTTCTAAGCATGCTGTCTCTAAATAGTCTGCTTTGTTTATTTGTAACCATAACAGTTATTAAAGTTTAGAAATTTTTTCTTTTAACAAAAATTCCAATAAAGAAAGCATATCTGAATAAAAGATTTTAAAATTGCTCTTTGTAACAGAGTAAATGTTACATATATGAAACTTTAATTTTGAATGGTAGAGAAATTTATGAAACTAGGGGAGGCAACCTGATGTAGTATTAAAGACAGTGGCTACTGAAAACAGATCTGAATTTCAGTCAGGCTCTTCCACCTGTTAGAATCTGACTTTTAACTTTTTACCTAAACTCTCTGGGCTTCAATTTTAATTTACTGTAATATTGTTTTTTATAGAAATAGGGTTAATTTACAATGTTGTGTTTCAGATGTACAACAAAGTGATTCAGTTATACATACATCATATATATATATAAATATATACTTATTTTTACATTCTATTCCATTATAGGTTATTATTGATACAAGAATTTGAGTATGGTTCCCTGTGCTATATAGTACGTCCTGTTTATTTTATGTATAGTAGTGTGTATATTTTACCCACTCCAGTATTCTTGCCTGGAGAATCCCAGGGATGGGGGAACCTGGTAGGCTGCCGTCTATGGGGTCACACAGAGTGGGACACGACTGAAGTGACTTAGCAGCAGCAGCAGCAGTGTGTATATTTTAATTGCAAACTCCTAATTTATCCCCTCATTCCCCTTTTGGTAACCATAAGTTTCTTTTTTATATCTGTGAGTCTATTTCTGTTTCAGAAACAAGTTCATTTGTATCATTTTTTTTAGATTCCACATATAAGCAACACCATATGATGTTTGTCTTTGGCTTACTTCACTAGTATGATAATCACTAGGTCCATCTATGTTATTGAAAATGACATTATTTTATTCTTTTTATGAGCGAAATAATATATTTTTATACATATATACCACATCTTCATTCATTTGTTGATGGCTTCTTCCATGTCCTGGCTTGTGTAAACAGTGCTTGCTATAAACACTGTGGTTCGTGTATCTTTATGTGTTAGTTTTTTTCAGATATGTGCCCAGGAGTTGAATTACAGGAGCATGTAGTAGCTATATTTTTAGCTTTTTAAGGAAACTCCATATTCTTCTCCACTGTGGCTGTACCAATCAATTACACGCTGCTGTTCAGTTGCTAAATTATGTCCAAGTCTTTATGACTCCATCTTTATCACAGCATGCCAGGCTTCCCTGTCCTTTACTTGCTCAGGCTCATGTCCATTGAGTCGGTGATGCCATCCAACCATCTCATCCTCTGTCACCTCCTTCTTGTCCTGTCCTCAGTCTTTCCCAGCATGAGGGTCTTTTCCAGTGAGTTAGCTGTTTGCATTAGGTGGTCAAAGTATTGGAGCTTCAGCTTGAGTATCAGTTCTTACAATGAATATTCAGGGTTGATTTCCTTTAGGACTGACTTGTTTGATCTCCTCGCAGTCCAAGGGACTCAGAAGTCTTCCAGCACCACAATTAAAAAGCATCAATTTTTTGGCACTCAGCCTTTTTTATAGTCCAGCTCTCACATCCATACATGACTACTAGAAAAAAAACATAGCTTTGATACTGTGGACCTTTGTTGGCAAAGTAATGTCTCTGCTTTTTACTATGTGGGTAAGTTTATCATAGCTTTTCTTCCAAGGATCAAGTGCCTTCTAATTTAATGGCTACAGTCACCAAGGAGGGTTTTCTTTTCCACATTCTCTTCAGCATTTCTTATTTGTAGGCTTTCTTATGATGATTGTTCTGACTGGTGTGAGGTGATGCCCCACAGTAATTTTTATTTTCATTTCTCTAATAATTAGCAATATAATTTTATCTGGAAAATGAAGGGCTAAGCCTTTTCTAATTTACAATTGTTACAAAATAATAATATACAATGACACTATCACTAATGAATTATTACTTAATTGCCACTATAGTACACAAGAATTTGGGGCTTCCCAGGTGGTGCTAGTAGTAAAGAACCCACCTGCCTAATGCAGGAGACATAAGAGATGCAAGTTCAATCACTAGGTTGGAAAGATCCCCTGGAGGAGGGCACGACAACCCACTCCAGTATTCTTGCCTGAGGATCCCATGGACAGAGGAGCCTTGCAGGCTACAGTCCATAGGGCCACAAAGAATAAGACAACTTGCTTAGAAAATAAAAGAGAAAGCTATTGATTATTAATATTTATTTTCATGATGAAATAATAAGATTGAAAATAGCATGTCCTTGCTACTAATTAATAACTGCTTTATATTCATGGGGCTATATTTTTTCTAGCCTGCAGAATATGTTATGATAAGCTCCAGTTATATTTTCTGGGATCACTTTGAATAAAGTCTATCAGACATTTGCAAATCCTGGACAACTAGAAATCTTGATTGTTTTGTAGAACAATATATCTAAAATCAGTGTGAAGATGGAAATCACTCAAAGTCCTAAGTGATTATATTTGTCCAAATAAGAGAATCGATAAGAAGATACATAAATGATAGGACTCTTTAGGGATACTGGACATAAATTGTCATGATTTTTGTCTTCCTAGATTTCCAGGAGACAATTTTTGTACATGTTGTGCTGTATGTCCTTCTGGCAAGTAGATTTTATATTTTCTAAGCTAACAAACAAATAATGCTTTTTGAAATAAAGCTTGAAGAAAATAAAGGCTGTGAAATACTGGAGGTTTTCATCATTCTAAAATGACAGAGGTGAATATTTACAATTTCCTTCTAGTTGTGAACTGTGACAATTTATGCTATATCAAAGAATTTTTAAATGGGAAAATCAACATAAAGACAAAGGAGAGAAGAGATTTTTAAAGAGGACTGGACCCTTGCCTTAGGTGAGCATATTAGAGATCTTCAGTGAGGAGGTAATATTTCTACACTCTCTGGGTTTCAGTTCTCCAGCTGAAAAATAAGTGGGTGAGACCAGATAATCCATTTCAGCTCTGAATTCTCTGAGCTTGTAATATTCTCCATACTTTGTGACATGGAAAGTCCGTCACTCACTGGAGAGTTTTATCCATTTGTTGGATACAGCACCGGCCACTGAGCAGTGTGTATAAGGATGTAGATTTTAGAGTCAGAGAGAGTTGTGTGTGAATCATATTTAGTGGTCTTGTGATTTTTCATAAGTTACTATAACTTCCTTGCTACTGCTGATGCCGTCACTTCAGTCATGTCCGACTCTTTACGACCACATGGACCGTAGCCCTTCAGGCTCCGCTCCATGCGATTCTGCAGGCAAGGGGAGTGGGTTGCCGTTTCCTTCTCCAGGGGACCTTCCCAACCCAGGGATTGAACCAGTGCCTTTTCTGTCTCCTGCGTTGGCAGGCGAGTTCTTTAACACTGACACCGCTTGGGAAGTCCATAACTAAATTAATAAAATCTTAAATCTAAAATCTTAAAATCTTAAATCTTCTATTTCTTCATACATCAAGTGAGGAGAATAATTCCTAAATAATAACATGCTCAGAATGATGTAGGATACATGTTTGTCAAAGCCAGCTATGAGTACTCCTAGGGATCCATAGTGAGTATCAAGGGCAAGTGATTAAGAGCCTGAATTCTGAACCCTAGCTCTGCTACTTGCTAGCAGAAAGTTACTTCTTCAAGTTTTGCTTCAGTTTCTTCTTCTGTATGTGTGAATGACAGTAAAACCTACCAACTAGGATTAAATCAATTCACACATGTAAAGTACTTAGAAAAGTGCCTGGCATGTATAAGCATTCTATGTATCATCTTCATCAGCATAATTGTACAAAAGCCCAGAATGAATTGATGCATCACCCTTTAATTTTAATTCTATTAAAATATTTAGTCAAAAAATACTGCTTTATATTACAACAAACATGTACAGATTATGGAACAGAATGAAAATTTTCCATAGGTATTGAAAATAAAACCCAAAGCAGCACTCTAATTTGCCTCTGGTATTCTGAATGCACTTTACAGCCTAATTTCTGTAATAGTATTAGCAATAGTGGATTCCTCTTTATGTGTAACATCCATTATAGTATGTTATATAAAACAGAATAACCTAGCTCGGCAATATAATGAGTAAGAGATCACTGAAAGGCATTTCAGAATCAAAACATGAACTTAATGTCACCTTCTCTTTATAACTCTAAATCTATGCTATATTATACAGGGATTTTACTCTTTTAATATAATTTTGGTCACATAAAATGCTAGATTGACACCTCTGGTGAACACAGTTTTAATTTCAATTTAATAATTTAAGATTTTATGGATTTATATTATATGCTCCTATTATTGGAGAAGGGCATGGCAACCCACTCCAGTATTCTTGCCTGGAGAATTCCATGGACAGAGGAGCCTGGCAGGTTGCAGTCCATGGGGTCACAAAGAGTTGGATACTACTGAAGCAACTTAGCACACACTCCTATTATAGTTGTTCAAGGTCCACGATAAATGTTTTCTTGAAAATGTTNCACTCCAGTATTCTTGCCTGGAGAATTCCATGGACAGAGGAGCCTGGCAGGTTGCAGTCCATGGGGTCACAAAGAGTTGGATACTACTGAAGCAACTTAGCACACACTCCTATTATAGTTGTTCAAGGTCCACGATAAATGTTTTCTTGAAAATGTTAGTTCAATTTTAGATTCAGGAAGCAGTAAATGTTAGCCATAAAGGGATATAATTCAATCAATATTCACTTGGCATATAAAAATGTGTCAAACCTTACTAGGTGCTGGTTATATAAAAATGAATAAGTTCTCATCTTTCTGGTAGGAGTTTTCAGCATTTGGGGTATGGCAAACACGTGTGTTCCACTGAATCAGTAGGTCTTCCTAACTCTTTTGTCTCTTGCATGCTGTACTATAGTACTGAGAAATGCCTAGCAGCTGCTGAGATGTGGGCAGAAATTTGCTGGAGGTGATAATGGTAAGGGTGGTAGGGATATCTCAGTTTTCCTATTAAAACAGGTAGTTTGTGGATAATGCTTCTCTTCTCATCTTGCCTTGAGCATGGATCTAAAATGCCTGCTGGACAGCAGCCATCTTGGGACTATGAGGTGATACGCCAGAAATAATTGGCAAGGTTTTCGGTTTCACTTCTTTTAGTCAGCAATCCAACACAAGATGACACTATGTCCTGATTTCATTTTCTTTATAAGACAAATATTGGATATTTAAAAAGTTTTAAATAATATTAGGTTTTCTATTATTGTACCTGAACACAATCCTAAGATGAGAGGAGACATACTTTCCTACTAATAATTATGGGAGAACATGTAGTTACTATAACTATAATGATAACTTTCTAAAGAACATATGATATATATAATCTGCTGTAGTACACACGTGCATTCCTGTGAGCATGCATGTGTGTATAGTTTCCTTGTAATTCCTCAGCACATCGAGTTGATAAGTTGTTGTTATTGTTCAGTTGCTCAGTTGTGTCCAACTCTTTGCGACCACATGAACTGCAGCATGCCAGGCTTCCTTGTCCTTCACAGTCTCCTGGAGTTTACTCAAACTCATGTCCATTGAGTTGGTGATTCCATCCTGTAGTTCCCCCAAAGCAAGGGTCACTATCTGCAGTTCAGTTCAGTCGCTCAGTCATGTCTAACTATTTGTGACCCCATGGACTGCAGCACGCCAGGCTTTCCTGTCCATCACCAACTCTCGGAGTTTACTTAAACTCATGTCCATTGAGTCGGTGATGCCATCCAACCATCTCATCCTGTGTTGTCCCCTTTTCCTCCCATCTTCAATATTTCACAGCATCAGGGTAACTATCTTGCAAGGTATCAAAAGTTTCCTGACTCNCACCAACTCTCGGAGTTTACTTAAACTCATGTCCATTGAGTCGGTGATGCCATCCAACCATCTCATCCTGTGTTGTCCCCTTTTCCTCCCATCTTCAATATTTCACAGCATCAGGGTAACTATCTTGCAAGGTATCAAAAGTTTCCTGACTCAGAGAAAAGAAACATATGGGTAATAGAAGGCTGTGAGAAAAGCAAGTTTAAAGCCTTGAAGCTTCTGGGAGGGGTAGCTGAAGAGAAACCTATATTAAAATGACAGGGTTCTTTAGACCTAAGTTGCAGAGCCAAACAATATCAGAAATATGAAAGAGTGGGGGAGGGAGAAAAGAATGACAACGATACTATAGAAGGCCTGTGATGTAAAAGGATTTGTTTTTAGACATGTACACCAGATGGTGATATGGGGACTAGGAAAAGGAAATAAAAGATTTGATGACAGAAAGTTGAAGTGAAAAAATCTAACAAGAGATTGTGCCTATTCCTATTCTTTCTCTCAATCTGAACCATGAAATATGAGTAATAATTTGAAATGAAACTAAAGAGACAGTAATATAATCAAGAGCCATATTAAAAAAAAATAAGAAAAGATTTCCTTCCAAACATAGGAAGAGTTAAGATAAAGATTATTCATTAGCTTGAATAATAAACTATATATGATATAGGGAGACAAGTCAACAAAAATCAACCCTGAAAATTTCATGTCTGGAGGGATCAAAGTTGAGATTCAGTGATAAAGTGATGAAAGAAATGATGTGTATTAGGAGAAACATGAGATATAAACAAAAGTTTAAGATAGACAAAAGATGTTAGAAGCAATAACAAATAAACATGACTGAAACAAAGTTAAGAATATGGAGAAAAGCCTTGAGAAAATTCAATTTAAAGACAATAAAATAAAATTTTTATGGGAGATGAAAGAAAAAAAAGGAAATCTAAGATAATACATAATCAATATTTCTGAATTTAAAAAAAAAATGAAAGAGAAGCAAATTCCTGAAATAAAGGCTTAAATCTGGTCATGGTTAGGGTGCTCAACTTTAAACACAATGAGCAAATGTATATGTACAGCTAAGAATGGATGCCAAGTCACACAGAAGGGAGAAAAGTGTGGTTTATATTAGACTTTTCCGTGGATTCATTGTATACTAAAATCCAAAAGGATGATGGCTAAACATTCTGAGAATAAAGAAATATAATCTGAAGTTTCTATCTATTTAAATTGTCCTTTTAACATAGATAGGCATGCATAAATTTTCACAGAAGTGAAGTAATACAGTATAAACTTTAATTAAAGGAAAACTTAAACACAGAGGAAACAGAGATGCTACTATACATTGATGGTCAAAAGCTGGACCACTGAGAATACGCACTGCTGGTACAATAGGAATGCTTGTTCATTGCTTATGGGAATGCAAAATGGCAGGGTCACTTTGGAAGGCTATTTGGCACTTTCTTACAAAACTAAACATAGCTTTTAACATATGATCCAGCATGCACCTGGCATGTGTTGTTCAATTTTGCTGTTGTTTAGTTGCTAAGTTGCAGGGAAGGCAATGGCACCCCACCCCAGTACTCTTGCCTGGAAAATCCAATGGACGGAGTAGCCTGGTGGGCTGCAGTCCGTGGGGTCGCTAACAGTCGGAAAGACTCAGTGACTTCACTTTCACTTTTCTCTTTCATGCATTGGAGAAGGAAATGGCAACCCACTCCAGTATTCTTGCCTGGAGAATCCCAGGGATGGGGGAGCCTGGTGGGCTGCCATCTATGGGGTCACACAGAGTCGGACACGACTGAAGTGACTTAGCAGCAGCAGCAGTTGCTAAGTTGTGTCTGACTCTTTGTGACACCATGACCTCTAGCCTGCCAGGCTCCACTGTCTGTGGGATAGCTGAAAGCTAATTATTTTAGTAATAAAATAGTGAAAGATGTTGAATAATTTAGAAACAAATGGTCAATAAAAACTAAATAAGCAAAAGCATTACTTTTGCTTTTACTTGGTATATTTCTAGACCGATTCCATTTTGTAAGACATGATATTTTTCTGATCCATCATATATATTCTTCCACTTTCCCTACTTATTCATTATTTCCTTCAAAATAATACCGGGTAGCCACTAGGTATAGAGAAGGCAATGGCACCCCACTCCAGTACTCTTGCCTGGAAAATCCCATGGACAGAGGAGCCTGGAAGGCTGCAGTCCATGGGGTCACTGACGGTCGGACATGACTGAGCGACATCACTTTCACTTTTCACTTTCATGCATTGGAGCAGGAAATAGCAACCCACTCCAGCCGTTCTTACCTGTAGAAGCCCAGGGACGGGGGAGCCTGGTGGGCTGCTGTCTATGGGGTCGCACAGAGTTGGACATGACTGAAGCTACTTAGCAGCAGCAGCAACAGCAGCCACTAGGTATGGAATATTCTCTCTCACATGGAACCTCTGGCCCATAACATATGAAATACCATGAAGAGGTGAAGAAAAATGTAAGTTCAAATTGAAAATGTGAAGGAAATGAACTAGGGGCTGAGATAGAGTATCTGATTGAGGGAAGTGATAAAGATGCAGAGGCCTTTTAGATCAAACATTTTTTTTCTCCTTCAATTATATAACTTCTGCATTGATTAACAGATTGGTAAAGATATGTGAAAACTAGTAAGGGAAAGAGTTTTGATACTATGTCATTTTCCATTGAACACAGTCATTGGCTTTGGGAATCATCTTAAGTAGAATGTAGAAGCAAATAGTGAAATGTCAAGAAATCATTTTTAATATATTATTCAGAAAAAAAAACAATATTTATCTCCACTGGAAAGAAAAATCAGTAAGAAAAAGGAACCAATGGAGTCTGTGGGAAAAATACCAAAACTATGTTTCTATGTTCATGATTATTTATATAAAACTACTTTGAGGCTTTAGCTAGTAAATAGTAACAAATACAAGGTTCCTAATTTTGTCAGTTTCTCTGGGATGATACAGCCCAACAGTAGTATCTGTTCCAAATATATTGCATTTTGTTAGAAATAGTTCCCCTTGGGATGAGGATACAAAGGTATTTCACCTTTCATTTTGTAAGACTGAACAGGATTATGTCGATATTTAAGCAAAAAATCAGGAAAAAGCAAACTGTACAGTTTCCAAAAACCAAAATATATTTTATAAAAATAAGATGTTGCAAATAATTGACATGGTGTAAGCTTAAAAGGCATTCATCAGTGAGGATACTAGTGGATGCTAGTCTTTCAAAAGTCTTATTTTGTTAGACTGAGGATTTCAACCACATGCTAATGGTGGTTAATTGAGATTGCAAGCAGTTATGCTGGTTTCCACCAAAAAAAAAAAAAAATCTACAAATATTTTCTTTCAAAAATTCTGTGATCAGCATCTCTGAGGCCATAAGCATATGGGACTAAAAAGCTGTCAGACACCACGCATACGGGCTGTCCTTGCATGTGCTACAATTCTAACAGGGAAGCAAGATGGATCAGAAATATCCTGGCAAAACGTATTTTGATGTAGTTTCCAACTTAAGTTTAAAAATTCCTGAGCTCCCTCGCCTTCTTTCATCTTTGTCATCACCATTTTATCTTTTGAGTCACATGAATATAAATAGGCTACATGTCTCTTTTCTCAAGGTTTCCACTTTGACTTAAGATAGGAAGAAATCTTAAAAATAGTGGGTTGTAGAAATAGCAGATTCATATTGCTAGTGTTCTAAGATAAGTAGACTTTTAAAGCAAAGGTCTTCCTCTGAAATCATTTGTAGACATCAAATTTAATGACCTAGTCCATCAAGTATTAATCATTAGTCAAATAAATGTTTGAGACACAGCCATGGCTACATACCCATGGCTCCACAGCCAGATCTTGATAGCTGGCTTTTTTCCTTTTTTTGGCATCAAGGAGTAGATGACTAAATTCATTTCTTTTAGTCAGATGAGAAAAAATGGTTTGATTAAATATGTCTACAAATATTACTTCACTCAACATATATAATTTTTCTCTCAGAATATTAGCTCTTTGAACATAAAATTCCAAAACCAATACAGTACTCACTTGTGGAATAAAAGGGACATGGAGGGTGAAATCTCACAACTTTAGTGCCTGAAATTTCCATTTTATTCTGAACTTTGGCAAATGCATTGCAAATGTAGGTTAAGATAAACCATCCTTGAATTGAGGTAATACATGAATATTATAAAAAAATTAACCTCTTAATTTGTATTGATTTTCCCAGTTAACTAACCAGCATCTAGCTAGTCTCTAAGGATATAAGACTTGAGCAGTTAAATTCTATATGAAGACATATATTTGCTATTGTCTTATCACTGGTTAACAGATATGTTGATGGAGTTTATTTGAAAACAGTGATATGAATAGGCTTCACAGTTAAACAAATTTTGGATTTGCATGGGTTAAATAAAGATAAAATAATTCTTTACATCAGGGATTTTAAGAGCCTTTGATATACTAAAAGATTTAGGAAATCCTTAGCACTGGGAATATAGCACATGCGAAACTTCTCCAAAGTACCAGGTCTTGAAACCTATCCACATTCTCTTTGGTAATTTTGATAAATATGTTGCAAGACTAGTGTTCTTAACAAAGATCATGGCATCCGGTCCCATCACTTCATGGGAGATAGATGGGGAAACAGTGGAAACAGTGTCAGACTTTATTTTTGGGGGCTCCAAAATCTCTGCAGATGGTGATTGCAGCCATGAAATTAAAAGACGCCTACTCCTTGGAAGAAAAGTTATGACCAACCTAGATAGCATATTCAAAAGCAGAGACATTACTTTGCCGACTAAGGTCCGCCTAGTCAAGGCTATGGTTTTTCCAGTGGTCAGGTATGGATGTGAGAGTTGGACTGTGAAGAAGGCTGAGCACCAAAGAATCGATGCTTTTGAACTGTGGTGTTGGAGAAGACTCTTGAGAGTCCCTTGGACTGCAAGGAGATCCAACCAGTCCCTTCTGAAGGAGATCAGCCCTGGGATTTCTTTGGAAGGAATGATGCTAAAGCTGAAACTCCAGTACTTTGGCCACCTCATGCGAAGGGTTGACTCATTGGAAAAGACTGTTGATTCTGGGAGGGATTGGGGGCAGGAGGAGAAGGGGATGACAGAGGATGAGATGGCTGGATGGCATCACTGACTCAATGGACGTGAGTCTGAGTGAACTTCAGGTGTTGGTGATGGACAGGGAGGCCTGGCGTGCTGTGATTCATGGGGTCGCAAAGAGTCGAGCACGACTGAGCGACTGAACTGAACTGAAAGGGCTTGAAGACTTCAGATAGCATTCAGGACTCTCTTTATGACAAAAGAAGTTGAAAATTATTCAGTATGAGGGTCAAAAACACCAGTTTTTAAATTTTATCTCAGCTTAGTCATAAGCACAGGCATTGCAGCTAAATAATTGGGGCAGCATGTTCTACATGCATCCCAGTGTGAAATGAAGTCACTGTGGCAAGATACACAAGAGTATTTGGATGGAGAGGGATATTGTAATTATGGTATCATTGTTTAAATATTGCAGCTGAAAGACTGGTTAACTTTTATTAGTGGTCTTTGCAAAGAACCATGGCATTAAAACAGTATCAAAACCACCAGGCGAGCAATGCTGCATCTGATGATTGTATTTTATTTAGGAGCCACATGTCTTGGTAAGGGTATATTTTAGATATGAGAACCTTGAACCTTGTAATGTTTAGAATAATAATTAGTTTTTATTCTGTTTTATTCCTGTTCTACTTAGTTTATTTTAAAAATTGTTTTCCTTAGAGATATCTGTAACCAAACATATGCCAAATACAAACTAAGTATGCTTATATGTTTGACCCAGTGGTTTTGTATGAAATATGATCAGTGACTGAAATAAAAAATTTTTTTTTCTACAGTAACTTAGTACCATGTTAGCCTGATTTTTGGAAACAAGATGTACAAACAAGTAGGCATCCTGAAATAAATGCACACTATTGAACTGGCTATTAGAGCCATTAAACACAGCACTGAGATAATTTACCTTTGTCCATTTTGTCAAAGGCAAAATGTTAGATGGTCATAAATAAGCATTTTTAAAGAAGTTTTTTTTTTCTACTTCTTATCCATAGGTACAATACAAATTGAAGTAGTTTTTTAAAAATTGGATTATTATTATTATTTTTAACTGTGTTGACCTTTTATTATTTTTTAAAATTTATTTATTTTAATTAGAGGCTAATTACAATATTGTATTGCTTTTATCTACAGCATAAATTTAGACTCATCCTTATAGAAAGTATTAATTTTCCTATTATTAAATTATTTCAGCTAAGCATTAGAAATATCTCTCACTTTTACAAAACCCCTTTATCAATGTAGAATATAAACGGTGACCCTAGATGACTTGTACTGCTCTGAGAGTTAGTAGTTATTTGAAGTCATTTGTCTACTGGGGCCTTTGGAAAAGGCTAAGAAAGTTTGATATGTAAGTAAAAAATTGTAGATAAGAAGAGAGAATGACATTTTATGAAAGCTACCTATTTAACCATTTTAAAGGCAATGTAAGGAAAATTCAGAAAGGAAGAAGTAACCGAATGCCTCCATTCCAAGCTGTCAGAGAGCTTAGAGATCATCTAAAAGAAACTTCTCTTTTTTTTAAATTTAATTTTACTTTATTTTACTTTACAATATTATACTGGTTCTGCCATACATCAACATGAATCCACCACGGGGGTAGACGTGTTCCCAATTCTGAATCTCCCTCCCTCTTCCCTCCCCATACCATCTCTCTGGGTCATCCCAGTGCACCAGCCCCAAGCATTTAAATGAAAAAACTGAGTTCCTGAGAGATGACATAGCTTGATATAGTCACAAGTGTGTGATGACCACTCAGAACCTATGTATTCAGACGCCAAGACTAACACCTTTGCTTCTTCAATTTTCATTTCCCAGCCATAGAAATGCACCAACTGAAAGAGAATTCCTGATTATAGAATATGTGAGTGTGTTTCCTATGATTCTCAGTGATAATGACAAAGATAAAACTAAAGAAAAGCAAGAGATATGGCCAGTAGATTGTGGGTTTCTTATTTTATACCATCCTTATTTTTCATATGCTTTAAAATAATATGAAACTTTTTGTGTTCTGGATCTGTCCTTAACAGATGTATGTAAATGTGTATGTAAATCACATTTTTGTAAATCAAATTATAAATACAACTAGGATTCACTATTTAGAGGAGTTCTGTGGTAATTTTCTCTGTAAAATGATTATTTTCTTTCTTTTTTTTAATTTTTGCTTTATTTTGCTTTAAGTGCTGTATTGGTTTTGCCATACGTTGACGTGAATCAGCCACGGGTGTACATGAGTTCCCAATGAATCGCCAGACTATGTTCAATACAAAATGATTATTTTCAAAGTAAAATATTAAACACTAGATTTATGTTTGTAAGGCTAGATAGTTATATATTAGAGAGTTTTTTCTTTTACTGCGAAATTATCAGTTGAAGTTGGTGAGAAAGTCTATATTCCTCTTTAATTTTTCCACATCTGTTTATTGCTTCCATTCTGCTTTCCCCACTCTTATACCCTACCATCCATGTCTCCAATTTCTGCCACATTTTCTTTTGAAAAAATTTTGTATAGATCTAAATAAATTTCTTATTTAAAATATTTTCAGTTTTACAAATAAAATTGTATGTTTAAAGTATACAGTGTAATACTACTCCCGCCCCCTTTTGATTTTAGATAAATTTCCATGAGCATCTAACTTTTTTGACATGAATTCACAGCCCAGTATTCATGATTTCACTATTAGGTTACTAATATATCTAATTTATATTTTTTGTCTTACACTGTTCCTTCCCCACTTTCTCTCCCCACTTTCTTATTTCATTTTTTAAATTCAACAGAAGAGTTTGAAAGCTGCTGTGTCAGCCCTTGGTCACTTTCCAGCCTGTGTGCGTGAGTAATTGACTTTGGCTAGACACACCAAAATTAAATTCTCAGATTGCCTTAGCTTTAACAAAATTGCACTGGCATTCTTTTCTACTCTTCATAATGCATTCCCCATAGAATTTTATTGTAATTGTCAGACTTTGTGGCAGGTGGGGGGGGGTGTATTCATATTAATTGACTTTACAGCAAGATTGCTTTGTTGAATCCACACATATAATTCAATTTAATTCATTGGAAAGAGGCCTGTAATAGGAGGCAGCAGATTTAATTCGTATTTCTTGGATAAATTTTATAATTTTCCAGATTCTTTATAGACATAGGGGTTGAATTAGGTGATCTTTAATACTCCTTTCTAGCTCTTTATAATTCTGTGATTACAGAACTGGGTTTAAACTCGGTTAATGGAAGATTCTGTGTAAGTGGGTGTTTTCTCTCATAGAACTAAGTAGGTAACAGTCAGCATCATCTCACTGAGCAAGTTGGTTTAATTTCGCCTACAATTATAATCTTCCTGTGCCAGTTCCCTCAGCTCTCCTCAATCAGCTGTCTTGTCTGTCCCTTCAGCAAGAATATGCTAGGCCCTTTCCTACTTCAATCCCTTAACAATTATTTATGTGAGAATGTTTTTGTAAATCTGTTCCAAATGGTTTATTTCTGCAGCACTTAGTAATTTATCTAAAGATTCATATAAATACTTCTCTTAAGATCATATAACAATCTTAAAAGCTGTCCTCAGAAAACCAGCTGCAGTCATCTGTGTATATTTCTATAATAGAGTCTTCCAGGGTTGTTAGAAATGTGGAGAGAACGCTGTCATGATAATTTCCATGTATATTAAAGCTTCAGTAGTTTACAGCTATCCCACAAATTGAACTGTTAGTAAGATAAATGCTTGCTTTGTATTAAAGCTGATAGAGTATTGACTGATAAAATCAAGTCACTAATCTAAAGTCAATACAACAAATCAGATGACTTTCAATGCCTTTTAATTAAAATTTCTGAATGTTTCTGTTACTAGTGAAAGAAAAATTTCAGAAAAATGAAACCAGTAATACTATAAAAATTTGAAAAAATTGACATTCAAGGCATCTGATTCAATGATGTGAAATTCATCTGAGCTAAAGTGATAAAACAGTGAAATGCCAATACCTTTTAGATGAAGACTTATGAAATATGTTATTCATTTCCATTTTCTACCTAAGTTAAGGCCCATTTCATCCTAAAGTAACCCAGATCTAGTTTTTATGTTTCCAGGGGCAACCTTTATAGGTTGGCATTTAATAGGATTTATTTTATGACCTAAAAGGAAGGCTATTAGATCACTTTTATAATCAGATAAGAGAGTGATTGAAGCTAGATGAATGAATTTTATTGCCTACTATATTCTGATCCATACTAACCAGTAATACCCCACTTTGCTGTGAATTTAGTGAAAATTGATGATATTAGTTTAATTATTAGATGCTCATTTATCCAAATACCTTGACTATATCTTATTTTTCATAAGTCCTAAGAGTTTTCTCTTGTTACTGAGAGTACTGAAATCTCCTAGTATTACTGGTCTTTAAAAATTGCTTTTTGTACACCTCTCCAATTTTACTTTGTAACTTTGATACAATAGTATTATTTATATATGAATTTGGAATCACTGTACTTACTAACTGAATCATTTTTTATTGTTCTGTGGGAACTTCTTTTATTTCAATGCCTTTAATTACATATGTCCCACTTTCTTTTGTTCATTACCTTTTTCTATTCTTTTATTTTCAACCTTCATGTACCATTGTATATTTTAGTTATGTGGCTTGTAAAAAAACAAAATTAAATTTACAATACCCAATATGTACTTTAACTGACAGATTTATTCCCTATTTATTCTGATTTTTCATCCATTTTGACTTATTTCTACAATTTTATTTTGTGCTACTGTCTGTGAATTTTTTATAAGATATGCATTTTAAATTATTTTATTGAAATATAGTTGATTTTGAGGGCTTCCTTGGTGGCTCAGATGGTAAAGAATCCACCTGCAATGCAGGAGACCCTGGTTCAATCCCTCAGTTGGGAAGATCCCCTGAATTAGGGAATGACACCCCACTCCAGTATCCTTGCCTGGAATATTCCATGTACAGAGGAGCCTGATGGGCTCTTTGTGGCTCCATGGACACACACACACACATTGTTGATTTACAATGTCATATTAGTTTCAGGTGCATAGCAAAGTGATTCATTTGTATGCATATATGTATTCATTCTTTATTAGATTTTTTTCTCATATAGGTTATCACATAATATTAACTAGACTTTCTTGTGCTATACATGTTAGTTATCTATCTTATATATGGTAGTGTGTGTATTCATCCCAAGCTCTTGGTTTATCCCTCCCAACCATGTTTCCTCTTTGGTAACCATAAGTTTGCTTTTGATATCTGTAAATCTGCTTCTGTTTTGTAAATAAGTTCATTTGTATCTTTTTGTTTAAAAAAATTAGATTCCACATATGAGTGATATCATATGATTAAAAAGTACTGTTCTCTCTTTTATTTTTAATGTCTGAACTTTAAATTTTCTTTTTCTTGAAACTAGTGTTAAAACAACAGTGTATATACTGAGTACTCAAACAACATAAAGGAGGGAGGCAGTTATTTCTGCCTATAGGAAAAGAAGTGCAGCGTGGGGGTATGTGGGGAGGTGATGAAGCATAAATCTGGTGAAATACCTGCAGGCCATATTGACATGCCATATTCAGGAGTGTGACTTGCATCCGATGGGCTATGGTCAGCAGTAAAGTATTTATTATGTAGGGGAATTGCGGTATTCATTTCACTTAAGAAATATAGTTATAGAGTAATGAACTGGGATGTGGGGGTGAAGCTGAGGATCAATTAGAATATCACTGCAATAATCCAAGTGTTGAGTGATGAAATGATGGTAGTAAACTTGAGGAGAAATGATACTTACAATATATTCAGGAAGAAGAATCAGTAGGTGCTAATGGCCAATTATAGGTGTGAGGTGTAAAGGACTAGATAACTGAAGGTTTCTAACTTGGGTGACTGAACTACTAATCAAGAAGCAGATAAAATATGGCACCAAATCGGAGGTCTTCCCTTCCTGGGGAGGGTATCTCTTACAGATGTGTGATGGCTTGAGGTATATGATTATTTAAGAAAGTATTCAGTTAGCAAACCTGTCTAGGAAAGAATGCCCAAAATAGGAACGTGGTTTCTGAATAAAGGAAGAAGAATGTTCAGAACCCTGAATTCAGTGAAAACAATGTACAAGAGGAATGTTTAATTTATAAGTAAACAAGAAGAGATATGTTTATTTAAATGGCAGGCATCTGAAGGTTTTACAGGAACATTATGAACAAACAACAGTTTGGTTTAAAATATTCTAGATATGTGTCAGAAAACTTTGTTTTATTAGATGCTGAGAGGACATACCATGCTTCAAGTGCTTATTTTAAAGTCAAATGTAAGTGAAATTATTTAATAAAGATAAATTGATTTTTATAAGCAAGAAAATATGATTATTTGATGTATTTCCTGTTTAGATTGTATCTCAGTTATATTTGTTTTACATGACCTCAGTCTTTGAGTAGAATAAGGTAACTTACCCTTATGGTACCAACTATGGGCAGTTAAACTCCTAAAATGCTGAAATAAGACAAAGGGTCTTTTTGCCAAATATTAGTATACCAAGCAAGGATGAAGAAGGTATTTGATGTGCAAATCATCTTCAACTCTTCTTCTTGCCACCGCATCTAAACTTTTTAGGAAACTGTGACTCTGTTAGTGTTAATATCAACAGATCTGTTACTCCTCTGCTGTCAGGCAATTACATGACTGGCTTATTCTTATGATCTTTTGCATTTAATCCAGGATTAAAGATCTTAATTTAATGATTAAAACATTAAAACCTAATGTTTCAGGCAAGTAACATTCACAAAACTGAATCACAGATGTTCAACTGGTAGATTGTGCTTGAATGTTTACAGTTATTAGCTAAAAGGAATTGCTTAGAATTGCTGTGTTTAGTAAAATCATTGTAGGATAAAATTTTCAAATGCTACTATGGACAGTATTTTTAAATGTGCCCTTATTGATGTATGGCAAAACCAATACAGTATTGTAAAGTAAAATTTAAAAAAACAACAACTTTTTTTCCAATCTGCATAGGATATAATTAACTCAGATAAATGCAGAAGTGATTAATATAAACATGCATTATTCAGTTAGCTTATCAGAGTAATATTATGAATGGAAGTCTTGTTCTTTTCTCTTTGTTGTACAACTAGTGAGTTAGGAAGACAATTGCTTTTATCCAGATTGTATTTTTAAATTAAAAAAAAGTGTTTCTGATAACATCTCTAGTAGTATTAGGAGAAAGTCTAATAGGTAGGAGGTCATTGAAGTTCTACCTATCATATCAATCTATGTGGAGCCATTAAACTCCATTTATCTACAAAGCCTTGAGATCTCCTTGTGTAATGAAGGAGTTTAGGTAATAGACAGTAAGATAAGAAAAAACATAGTTAAGCTGTAAGTAGTTTTTAGGCTAGAAGAAGAAAATACAAAATATAAACAAGCAGGTAAAATATAGCATAATAAATTTATTTATAAATTTATTTTTAGGATGTAGTAGCAATGTAATATGAAAGGAATTTCTAAGTTTATCTATAAGGTACAATGACAAAATAATGTGAACCACTGAGTACAATGTCTAGCCCATGGTAAGTATGCTATAAATATTAGTTATGTTTATGGCACAAGGATAGGTGTATATGATTCCATGCATAGATTTCAGGAATGTTTGTAGAGGCATTTATGCTTGCACTGGGCCTTTAGAATAAATAGTTCACTAGGTTAAAGGTGGGGAGAGGAGCTTCCAAGAAGAAGGAGCAGTGTGAGTAAAGGTATGAATTAGGGAGTCTAGGTAATCTGACATGACCAGGTAGCATGCTGAGGAGTGATCCAGGACTTACTAAGAAAGTCAAGGATGTAGCCAAGATGTTGGACATAGAGGACCCTGCAAATCATGTGAGGATTTGAACTTTACTCTGCGTGAACTTTTATAACCTTTGAAAGGTATTATATAAGTGAGTAATTTGCTCTTCTGAGCAGTTTAAGGAGATCATTTGGTGACTGGAGAATGGATTAAAGGACATACATCTATCAGCAAGGGGTCCAGCTAGGTGACTCCTGGCCTGTGGTCCATGTAGATATAAATACTTGCACCAAGGCTGAAGCAGTGGTTATAAAGAGGAGAAAAATGATCAATGTGTTGTTAAAGGATGAGATGGTGTATAACCCTTAAGTTATGGCAAAAATCAATTAGATGTAGGAAATAAGAGAGAGAGAAAGGTTTTCAAATGACACCAGTGTTCTGGCATAGATGCCTGAGTGGATGGTGGTGTTATTCACTGAGATATGAAATACTGAGGGATGAACATATGGGGTGAGGGGGAATCATGAGTTCATTTTGGGATTGCTGAGTCTGCAGTGTTACTGTGACATTCAAGCACTTATACCTCGGGGGAATTAGAAACAGGGTGACAGGTCTTGGGCGCAGGTGACAGATTTTGGGCTGAAGATTTAGATTTAGGAATTAATTAGCATAACCTTAGAGAAGAAAGAAAAGAACTTTAGGGAATACCAGCACAGAAGGGGCAGAAAGAGAGACTGTGTTGAGGATTCCATCTTGGCAGTCTGTGTTAGTGTTAGCTGAGCTTCTGTTTCTCACTCTTTCCATTCTGATTTCTTAGTTTCATGTTTCATAGTGTAACATTCTGCAGGTTTCAAATTACATATACAACGCCTGGAGTTTCTCAAAGGACTGGTGTTTTATAAAACTTTTATTTTTCAATATATATAACTGAGTTTGTAACCTATAAATAGTCTTGAAAATTGTGACATTGTCATTAGGCTAGTTCATATCTATACATCAGAACTTAAAATGTTTTTAAATCCTGTTTGTTGGCATAGTTGTGATTTTGCCAATTTTGATGGCAGTGTTGAAGGTATGGTGACACTATGTGTCAGAAGCTACCCATCTTAAAGCATTCAAAGGTGAAATATGAATCTTAGGGCCCCAGTACTTACCACTATTTTTGTGTCATTTGGCTGTATATTACTTTGGCTGCTTTTTTCACAGTTTTAGAAGTTCAGCATGCTTGTAAAACTAAGAATTGTAGACATTTGATAATTGAAGTTCTGAAAATAAGATTGTTCATGGATTTTTCAAGAGACTCACACTGAGCTGTATTCCATTTATAAAGTAAGCTAATTTGTTCCTCACTGTAATCTATTTAGAAGTTAATTTCAAAATTATTAGTTAAAGATGTGATTAGCCAAGGCCAAGCAAACACACTTTTAACTTCTTTAAATGTCCCTATAAAAATTCAAAAATATTTTCTTCCTTTATTTTATAACCATTGAAGTAACTGGGTATGCTGCTACTTTACATTATTTAATGGTTTTTACCCTATCTGTATGATGGTATTCTACTTGACATGAGAATCCTGCTCATTTCTAGGAGCTTAGCTTAGTTCAGACCGTTTGACCTGGTATGGTTAAGATTCACAAATGGAAAATTAAATTTTCACTTCAGTGTGTTGTTATTCATTAAAGCTGTTAACCATTTGGCAAGTTACATTGCCCTGAAATAACTGGTGATGTACCTGAAGCAATAAGGAGACATAAAACAGTTAAACCTTGCCCTTGAAGAGCTTAGCCTCAAGTACCAGGGGGAAAAAGTCAATAAATTGGCTAGAAAAAAATCAGATAAAAGAGATAACTGTAAGAAGAAATTATAAAACTTCAGTGAAGGATATAAACAAAAAACCTAACTAAATTTGAGAAACAAAATATGTCCATTGATTAGAAGACCAAAGGCAAGGAAGATGTTTCTATTTCCACCAAATTATATGAAACATGAACTCATTGAAGAAGGCAATCTGTTTACTTTTTTTCATTTATGTGTTAGTAGTACCAGAACAGTACCTACCACATATTAGGTACTCAGTAAACATCTGTTGAATGAATGTTATCTGAAACTCTACTCCAAATCCCATGTAAAATTTTTTCAGATGAAACTTAACAAGTTGACTCCAAAATTCATAGGTTAATAGATGAAAGACAAAATACCGAAATGATGCTGAAGAAGCATAATGGAAAAGTCAGGCTTGCCCTGCCAAAACGTGGTAGACTTTATTTCGACATATTGCTACAACACTGTCTCCCTTCCCACATACATTTTAGCAATGTGACATTGAACTCCCCCCATCAAGAGGAAGATTATATTTTACCTCCTTTTGAAATTATTGGACCAATATAACAAGGCAAAAATGGCTTTCAGTCACTTCTAAGGCTAGGCCTTAAGAAATCTGCCATTTACACTGTTTCCTTAGATCCTATTTATTGTGCTCTGCCATTAGCCACATGGAGAGGCCCATGAAGAGGAAAACAAAGGTGTCTGTTTGACAGCCTCAGCAGAGCTCCCACCTAGCAGCCAGCGCCAAATGTCCACCATGTGAAAAAGGCTACTTTGGAACTCACTGTTTTCCCAGTGCCCAAGCAGATACCACAAGAAGCAGAATTTTATGAATATCCAGAAAATCAGGAAAATTAATGATATTAAAAATCCACTAAGTTTTGTACCATTTTTTTAAAGAAGTGGATAACTGAAAAATCAATATAAATATTTATTATAAAGCTGTGATGGGCTTTCCTGATAGCTCAGTTGGTGAAGAATCTGCCTGCAATGCAGGAGACCTGGGTTCGATTCCTGGGCTGAGAAGATCTGCTGAAGAAGGGGTAGGCTACCCTCTCCAGTATTCCTGGGCTTCTCTTGTGGCTCAGTTTGTAAAGAATCTGCCTGTAATGTGGGTTCAGTCCCTGGGTTGAGAAGATACCCTGGAGAAGGGGAAAGGCTACCCACTCTAGTATTCTGGCCTGGAGAATTCCATGGGCTGTATAGTCCGTGGGGTCACAAAGAGTCAGACACAACTGAGTGAATTTTACTTTCACTTTCATAAAGCTGTGATAATTGAAGGGCTTCCCTGGTGGATCAGCAGCAAAGTCTCTGACTGTAGCCCAGGGGATGCAGGTTCGATCCCTGGGTTGGGAAGATCCCCTCAAGGAGGACATGGCAACCCACTCTAGTATTCTTGCCTGAAGAGTACCATGGACAGAGGAGCCTGGTGGGCTACAGTCTATGGGGTCACAAAGAGTCAGACACCCCTTAGTGACTAAACACCACTACCACCATGATAATTGAAGCAATGAGATAACGGTACAGAGTCAGAAACATCATCACATTAAAGAGAAGGGAGAACTTTGGTATATAATTATGTAGGCATTAAAAATTGAGGGGAAGTAGGAAGAATGAAACAATTAACACATGATGGATATCACAGGAAAAAAAGTTAAAAATAGAATCCTGTTTCATGCAGAGAACAAAACTAAACTGAATTAAAGATATATGCAATCAACAATATGTTTAAAAGATGACATTTCATTTTAATGAAAATGAAAATATTTCTATAACTATGGGAAAAAATTTATCAAGCAAGACATTAAATGTTAAATGAAAAGACTGATAATCTGAATATATTAGAATTTAGACTTCAGTATAATAAAAGGTTGCTATAAGCAATAGCAACAACAAAAACCCCATGGACTGTAAGAAGATGTTTGTAATACAGGCAAATGACAGAGGATTTGTACCTAGACAGTATTATGAACTCCAAGAAACTAAAAAAAAAAAAAAAAAGACAAAAGCCTCAGAAAACCTAATGTAAAATAAGAAAATAGGCAAAGAATATAACAAATGATTTACATGAAAAGAAAAGCAAAGGACAAATTTATGATGATTTTATGCTTCAATAGCTATTAGGGAAATAAATATTAAATCAATAGTGAGATTACTCTCATAACCATCAGAAGTTAAAAATTAAAGCATGACAATCCAAATGTCTAGGTGGTGCAGAAAGTGAAATGTTTATTTATTGCTGGCTGAAATGTAAACTGATATTAGTTCTTGGGGGGGCAATATGGCAACATATAGTAAAACTGAGAAAGTCCTGTCCTAAGTGGTGACATAGCTAAGGAGAGATTCAAGAATGTGCTGCCCCAGAGTGGTTTATAATAAGGAAAACAATGAGAAATAACATCAATATTTTGGTTACTGAAAAAGGGTCAGTCTGGTTAGGATGTGTTAAGTAGGGGTGAGTTGAATGGAACTGGGTAGGGTTGGTGAGAATGCAAGGTGAGACAGTTGTAGAGTTCGGTACTGGATATGAAGTAAGCAGTCAAGACTAGAGATAGAAGGTTTGTAATCAAAAACATTTAGATAGTTCTTACAGACAAGGACTGGGTCAAACCAACTATTAAAATATACAATGAAAGAAGACCTAAAAGCTAAGTATGAAGGCTAGCAGATGACAAAACTGTGGATAATAGATGGCTTTGTTTTCTAGAATGAGGAGACTGTTTTTGCTCTAAAGTAATCTTGACTTGTATGCAGGTCAAGAAGCAACAGTTAGAACTGGATATGGGAAAATGGGCTGGTTTAAAATTGGGAAAGGAGCATGTCAAGGCTGAATACTGTCACCCTGCTTATTTAACTTATATGCAGAACATCTCATGTGAAATGCTGACTTGGATAAATCACAAGCTGGAATCAAGATTGCTGGGAGAAATATCAGCCTCAGATATGCAGATGATAACTGGCAGAAAATAAAGAGAAACTAAAAAGAGCCTCTTGATGAAAGTGAAAGAGGAGAGTGAAAAAGCTGGCTTAAAACTCAACATTCAAAAATCTAAGATCATGATATTTAGTGCCATCACTTCGTGGCAAATAGATGGTAAAAAGTGTAAACAGTGTCAGATTTTATTTTCTCAGGCTCCAAAAGCATTGCGGATGATGACTTCAGGCATGAAATTAAAAGATGCGTGCTCCTTGGAAGAAAAGCAATGACAAACTTAGAAAGCTTATTATAAAAGCAGAGACATCACTTTGCCAACAAACGTCCATCCAGTCAAAGCTATTGTTTTTCCAGAAGACATGTATGGATATGAGAGTTGGACCATAAAGAATGCTGAGGACTGAAGAATTGATGCTTTCAATTTGTGGTGCTGGAGAAGACTTTTAAAAGTCCCTTGGAGAGTAAGGAGATAAAACCAGTCAATACTAAGGGAAATCAATCCTGAATATTCATTGGAAGGACTGATGTTGAAGCTGAAGCTCCAATATTTTGGCCACCCGATGTGAAGAGCCAAATAAATGGAAAAGACCCTGATGCTGGGAAAGATTGAGGGCAATAGGAGAAGTGGGTGACAGAGGATGAGATGGACTAATTTAATGGACATGAGTTTGAGCAAATTCCGGGAGACAGTGAAGAACAGGGAAGCTTGGCATGTTGCCATCATGGGATCACAAAGAGTCAGACATGATTTAGTGATTGAACAACAATAAAATGGTCAAAACTGATGAAACAAAAGTAATTGAGGTTATCCTGGTAATTATATACAGAGGTGACTAGAAAATATCCAACATATGGTACACTTTAGCACAGAGTTCTGACAAATGATACTGATGGTTGATAAAATATTCTGTTTTCACTGAGTCTATGAAATATTTATTTTTACCTGTTAGTGATATTTTAAAATGTTCTAATAAGTTCTTTTAAACTATTTCAAAATTCAAAAAAATGGAGATTGACATAGAAATTACTATTACCAGTTATTTAATTTTAATACAATTTTCTTAGATAGCCTATTGATATTGATCTACTGTCCCTTTTAAAAGAAGTATTATCTCCAAAGAACAAACTACTTTCTGCATATTGGCACATAGAAATCTATGTCCCAGTGAGTAATGTGCAGCTCATTTAAAAACCAATAGCGTCCCTCAAATTATGTCAATTTAAAAGACAAAGGTTTAGAAAACTTAACACAATGGCATTTTAACTTCATTGACTATTTGAAAAAGTTGGGAAAACTCTAAAATTCTGTTTATGTATAAATCCCCTATGTGTGTTTTATAGAATATCTATTGTTTGAGGTCATAAATTATTTTCTGAAGGTTTTTCTGCAGGAAATCTTGTAAGACTTTTACCAGCAGTGAGTATTTGTATCACTAAAATATTTAATGTATACCATTTGACTACTCAAAAAGCATTCAGTGTTCCTAGGCATAGTGACACTGTGCTGGCCCCACTAGTCAAGGCAAATAAACTAGAGACTATACTTGGTTGACAAGAACAGTTATGATAAAAATGTACATAATTCTAGTGAAATTTCCATTAAATGTGATGTCAGCATTGGAAAAGGGACAATTTTGGGTTACACAGCCTAATCTATGAATATTATAATGTAGTCATACAGAAGAATATAGAGTCCATGGAATTCTCCAGGCCAGAATACTGCAGTGGGTAGCTTTTCCCTTCTCCAGGGAATCTTCTCCACCTAGGGATCAAACCCAGGCCTCCCACATTGCAGACAGATTCTTTACCAACGGAACCACAAGGGAGCCCAAGAATACTGGAGTTGGTAGCCTAGTCCTTCTTCAGCAGATTTTCCTGACCCAGGAATCGAACCAGGGTCTCCTGCATTGCAGGCAGATTCTTTACCAAATGAGCTATGAGGGAAGCCCATATAAATTCCAGATTGTCCAAATGAACCCTAAAGAGTTCAGTGTAGCTGTGCTACAAATATGCAATATCTATGGAGGAGTATAGAAGGGGGACACTTATCTGATTTATTCCTGGCTCCTAACTTGCTGAGTTCCAATACTCTTGCCTGGAAAATCCAATGGACGGAGGAGCTTGGTAGGCTGCAGTCCATGGGGTCGTGAAGAGTCGGGCACGACTTTCACTTTTCACTTTCATGCATTAGAGAAGGAAATGGCAATTCACTCCAGTGTTCTTACCTGGAGAATCCCAGGGACAGAGGAGCCTAGTGGGGTTCATCTATGGGGTCTCACAGAGTCAGACACAACTGAAGCAACTTAGCAGCAGTAACTTGCTGGGTTACCTTGACTAACATGTAGTCTTTCTGTTCCTCAATTACCTTGAATGATAAATGCAGGGGTTATACTAGAAGTAGATGATTTCTAAGTATTTATTTTTCTCTAAGTCTCCGTGTACAAATAATCTAGGAACAATCCATGTGAAACTTCTCTAGAATTCTGGAGTAGTTTGGTGACTAGAAATTCCAGGCAGAAGATATTTTCAACAACTGTACAATTTATTCTTTTTTTTCCTTGAAATCATGAAGTAATGGGTGGGTTGGGGCTCTGGGCATCTTTCTTATTTAAATGGAAAGAAGGATGGAGTTGTTCAGAATGGTAGTGGTTTTAAAGAGTAAGTCCACATTATCTGAGTTCCCTTGCCTGGCCTCAGCGTTGTAGGATGTTGGATGGCTTTCCTGAAGGTTGAGTGACTGTGGAACTCAACAGCTCCACTTATTTTTTACTAGGGAAGAAAACCTGACTTGCTTCATGAAACAGATTCAGTTGAACACCAGAAAGCATCAGACAGTAGCTCAGCACTGTCTATTCACAGTCTTATAATGCAAACTTATAGAAAACGGAGACTTGTTAACCTGTCTCATTTGAGATGGCCTTCCTGGAGTAATCTATTTTATGTTAGGATTGTTCATGTGTCTTTCTTTGAAGAATATACATGTACCTGAAAATGTGCATATAAACCAAGGTCTTGAAATGATTATTTTTATTTTTAAAATTTAATTCAACAAATGTTTGTTGAGCACATGTTAAGGGCCAGACACTGTGCTGAATTGTTGCTGCTGCTAAGTCGCTTCAGTCGTGTTCAACTCTGTGCAACCCCATAGACGGCAGCTCACCAGGCTCCCCCATCCCTGGGATTCTCCAGGCAAAGACACTGGAGTGGGTTGCCATTTCCTTCTCCAGTGTATGAAAGTGAACAGTGAAAATGAATTCGTTCAGTCGTGTCCAACTCTTAGCAATCCCATGGACTGCAGCCTACCAGGCTCCTCTGTCCATGGCATTTTCCAGGCAAGAGTACTGGAGTGGTGTGCCGTTGCCTTCTCCGTGCTAAATTGAGGCACAGTTAAAAAATGTAATTTCTTCTCTTTGAGGTTACTTTCTAGCAGGTAATAGAAAGACTCAACTCTGTTTCCTGGAATGGCTCAGACCAGCAACCAAATATGAAAATCCTGTGCCATGAAAATGAATTTTCTAAAAAGAATTCATTTAAAAACCAATCTAGATGTAAATTCTTTTAAATTTTACAAAAATAGCCTTATTCTGTATAAATTATCTGTTGCATTACATATGCTACTAATGTTTATATATATAAGTCTTGTTCAACCTATGTACAAATCTCTTGTATGTCAGATAAAATGGCATTTGAGGTGATGCATGTATCAAGCTAACTGTATATGACAAAAACATACATGACATATAACCGTAGTATGCATCTGCAGTATACATTTTATTACATAAATGAAATAACAAATTTAGCTGTTAAGTTAGTTCAACTTTGTTATATGGAATAAATATAACCAAAAAGCAAGGTTTTGAAACAGTGATCTTTCATATTTGATGGTATGCCTCTGCCACAATGCTTATTTCTGTGACTTAAGGGAATAAGTTATTATGTATTAATAATGTGAGAGTTTTAATGCTGTATTCTGAAATAACAGTTGATTAATTCAAGAGTTAAGTATCAAGCTTGTAGTGGGCCCTCTGCCAGATCCAATGGGAGAGAAAAGAGAAGTAAGATCTTGGCATCACCTTCAAAAAGTTTTTAATCCAAACCTCTACCTAATTCTTTATGTCTAGCTGCTAGACAAGAGCCACTAAAAAGTGAAACAGATAAAATGCCCAAGAAATTTGGAGAAGGTAGGAAACACTTTTGACTGCTACAAGGGGGTGATGAAACTGACAGAGGGGAGGTTAGACAGGGATTTTCTTTTTCTTTTTTTTTTTTTAAGTGAAACAGAACTGAGGACCAAACCTCAGGGATTTGTAAGGAAATAAAGAGGCAGTTGAGCCAGCAATGGGTGGTTACAGTGACGATGTGAACACGGTCGTTTAAGCCTGTGTATTGGGTGGGAAAGTACTGGCAGGGAAGAAGGCAGAAGAGTTTCAGTTCAGTCCAGTTCAGTTGCTCAGTCATGTCTGACTCTTTGCGACCCCATGGACTGCAGCATACCAGGCTTCTCTGTACATCACCAACTCCTGGAGCTTGCTCAAACTCATGTCCATTGAGTCAGTGATGCCATCCAACCATTTCATTCTCTGTTGTCCCCTTCTCCTCTTGCCTTCAATCTTGGCCAGCATGAGGGTCTTTTCCATTCAGTCAGTTCTTTGCATCAGGTGGCCAAAGTATTAGAGCCTCAACTTCAGCATCATTCCCTCCAATGAATATTCAGGACTGATTTCCTTTAGGGTGGACTGGTTGGCTCTCCTTGCAGTCCAAGGGACTGTTAACAGTCTTCAACACCACAGTTCAAAAGCATTAATTCTTGGCTCTCAGCTCTCTTTATAGTCCAACTCTCAAATCCGTAAATGACTACTGGAAAAACCATAGCTTTGACTAGACAGACCTTTGCTGGCAAAGTAGTGTCTGCTTTTTAATATGCTCCCTAGGTTGGTCATAGCTTTTCTTCCAAGATCAAGTGTCTTTTAATGTCATGGCTTATGTCACCATCTGCAGTGATTTTGGAGCCCCCCAAAATAAAGTATCTCACTGTTTCCATTGTTTCGTCATCTATTTGCCATGAAGTGATGGGACCAGGTGCCATGATGTTAGTTTTCTGAATGTTGAGTTTTAAGCCAACTTCTCTCCTCTTTCACTTTCATCAAGAGGCTCTTTAGTTCTTTGCTTTCTGCCATTGGGGTGTTGTCATCTGCATATCTGAGGTTATTTATATTTCTCCTAGCAATATTGATTGTAGCTCCAGTAGAGGTTTATCATTAGCTATCCATTGTAAGTGTTGCTATTGAGAATAGAACTTTAGAAGGAAAACCAAATTTTACTTGTCCCCTTTTCTTTTGCTGTGGCCTTGCTTTAGCTTCTAATATTGAAAGGAGACTTAATAGGACTGTAGAATATTTTGAAGGATTTTCCAGCATACACTATTTCCTTCCTATCTCATCAGCCTATAATAGAGATTTATGGACTCTGTTTAGTATAATAGTAAACAAATTATCTTTAAATCAAGGATCAGCTGATCGTGTTTAACAGAGAACATCTGCTGTGAACCTTAGAGGAAGCAGCCCTGATTGAGAGTTGTACACACACTCCCTGCTCTTCCTGACTCTGCTGGGGGCTGCCAGGTCACTCCTGCAGTTTGGATGCTGATCAACACCCTGTGGCTGAATTGGGACGGAGTTGGGGGAGAGGGTCTTAGCAGGCAGTTGAAGGTAAGAATCCACCACATTCATACTCTTGAATCAGTTACCATCTTTCACTTTAGAATATATTAACAACTTGTGATAAGAAAAGAAAAGCAAGTTGGAGGTAAGAGCTATTTAACTGTAAGCTAACTGTTCGATAAGCATGTCAGATCACCTCAAACCTCTAACAAGCAATCTCTTGCAATCTGTTGGCCTCATATCTAACAACCTTCCATCCGAAAGATCTGAGAACTCTACAATACAGATCTTTTTGCTCTCCTCATTATTAAGGAAGAGATTAAGGAGGAGATCAAAACTGAATAAAGATTGGTTTTGGAAAAAAATAAATAAACATGAACTGATAGTTTTTGGCAGTCAGAAGGACTGCTGTAACATGGTAAATCATAATGAAAATATCAAGTTCTCCACTATACTATAAAACACTGTATACTAGTCTGAAAATATATTTATCTTCAGAATAAAATTGTCACACTGACCACTGGATAAAAAGCACACAATATCCAGAGGTCAGAGCTTTCAAATTTAGTAAAAATGACTGAGTTTGAAGAGTAGAAATAGAAAATATAAGCTTTAGTTTTAGATAACTATCCGTGTAATAGCAATAAAGTCATTGTGTTGGCTCAGATGTTGTTCTGATGGATTTCTATCACATTTCTAATCAATGTTAAATTAGTAAATTTCAAATGATCTGAATCCAAATAAACAAAAACTTGAAAATAACCTCAATGACCTTAGAGGTTGAATTATTTGGAGGATAATTTTTATGTAACGAAGATACTTAGACTAAGAATTAGGAAACCTTATCCAAGTTCATGATGCTAGGAAGTTAGCAGCGAGCTGGAAATTTGAACTTAGATTCCGCTCTCAAACTTGTGTTCCTTCACTATACGACATTGGCTCTACTGCCCTAAACAAAGCACAGTGAATTATTGATTAAAAACCTAAATTATATTAAATAAGGTTTCAATGCCATTTATGCATCACTGTATTCTGATTCTTTATAATTTGGTAACCCATATTTGAGATGATGGAACTATTTGTTAAAAAGACAATTTGATTAAAATGAAAACCTGATTTTTTAAAAACTTCTACATATAAAAGATTAATTTAATCTATTGGAAAAAATTAAATTTTAAAGTCACTGCTTATCTTTTCTGATAAGCAGGCTGAGGTGACCTCTAAAAATGGTGCCTTATTTACTTGACCCAGAAAACCCCACAAAATCATGCAAATCAAGAGGTTAAAATCTTCATGTTCAGTTTAAGAATACACATGAACCCACCTGGGCCATTAAAGGTATACATATCTGAAAAACCATCAAGTATCTGAAATTAAAAGATGCTTGCTCCTTGGAAGAAAAGCTATGACTAACTTAGAGCGTATTAAAGAGCAGAGACATCATCCGACTGCAAAGGTCCCTATGGTCAAAGCTATGGTTTTTCCAGTAGTCGTGTATGGATGTGTGATTGGACTATAAAAAAAGGCTATGCACTGAAGAATTGATGCTTTCGACTGTGTTGCTAGAGAATACTCTTGAGTCCCTTGAACAGCAAGGAGATCAAACAAGTCAATCCCAAAGGAAATAAGCCCTGAATATTCACTGGAAGAACTGATGCTGAAGCTGACGCTCCAATACTTTGGCCGTGTGATTCAAAGAGCCAACTCATTGGCAAAGACCCAGATGCTGGGAAAGATTGAGAGCAGGAGGAGAAGTGGGTGACAGAGAATGAGATGTTGGATGGTATCATCGACTCAATGGACATGAGTTTGAGGAAACTCTGGGAGATAGTGAAGGGCAGGGAACCTGGCATGCTGCAGTCCATGGGGTCACAAGGAGTCAGACAAGACTTAGCTACTGAACAACAGTCTGAAGGATGTCACTTTAAAGAAGCAATGTGTGCCATTCTGTCATTAATGGTGGAATTGGAAGGTGTACCCAGGCCAAACAGTGCGGCTGGACGCAGGGTCGGTGGCCCAAAAAGAGTACGGAATTTTTACTGCACATGCTCAAAAATGAACGTGGAGAGTAATGCTGAATTTAAGGGCTTAGATGTAGATTCTCTGGTCATTAAGCACATCTGGGTGGACAAAGCCCCCAAGATGCGGTGAAGGACTTGCTGAGCTCAGGTCAAATCAACCCATACGTGGGCTCTCCTTTCCACACATGAGATAATCCTTACTGGAAAAGAACAGACTGTTCCTAAACCTGATCACCTCAAACCTCTAACAAGCAATCTCTTGCAATCTGTTGGCCTCATATCTAACAACCTTCCATCCGAAAGATCTGAGAACTCTACAATACAGATCTTTTTGCTCTCCTCATTATTAAGGAAGAGATTAAGGAGGAGATCAAAACTGAATAAAGATTGGTTTTGGAAAAAAATAAATAAACATGAACTGATAGTTTTTGGCAGTCAGAAGGACTGCTGTAACATGGTAAATCATAATGAAAATATCAAGTTCTCCACTATACTATAAAACACTGTATACTAGTCTGAAAATATATTTATCTTCAGAATAAAATTGTCACACTGACCACTGGATAAAAAGCACACAATATCCAGAGGTCAGAGCTTTCAAATTTAGTAAAAATGACTGAGTTTGAAGAGTAGAAATAGAAAATATAAGCTTTAGTTTTAGATAACTATCCGTGTAATAGCAATAAAGTCATTGTGTTGGCTCAGATGTTGTTCTGATGGATTTCTATCACATTTCTAATCAATGTTAAATTAGTAAATTTCAAATGATCTGAATCCAAATAAACAAAAACTTGAAAATAACCTCAATGACCTTAGAGGTTGAATTATTTGGAGGATAATTTTTATGTAACGAAGATACTTAGACTAAGAATTAGGAAACCTTATCCAAGTTCATGATGCTAGGAAGTTAGCAGCGAGCTGGAAATTTGAACTTAGATTCCGCTCTCAAACTTGTGTTCCTTCACTATACGACATTGGCTCTACTGCCCTAAACAAAGCACAGTGAATTATTGATTAAAAACCTAAATTATATTAAATAAGGTTTCAATGCCATTTATGCATCACTGTATTCTGATTCTTTATAATTTGGTAACCCATATTTGAGATGATGGAACTATTTGTTAAAAAGACAATTTGATTAAAATGAAAACCTGATTTTTTAAAAACTTCTACATATAAAAGATTAATTTAATCTATTGGAAAAAATTAAATTTTAAAGTCACTGCTTATCTTTTCTGATAAGCAGGCTGAGGTGACCTCTAAAAATGGTGCCTTATTTACTTGACCCAGAAAACCCCACAAAATCATGCAAATCAAGAGGTTAAAATCTTCATGTTCAGTTTAAGAATACACATGAACCCACCTGGGCCATTAAAGGTATACATATCTGAAAAACCATCAAGTATCTGAAATTAAAAGATGCTTGCTCCTTGGAAGAAAAGCTATGACTAACTTAGAGCGTATTAAAGAGCAGAGACATCATCCGACTGCAAAGGTCCCTATGGTCAAAGCTATGGTTTTTCCAGTAGTCGTGTATGGATGTGTGATTGGACTATAAAAAAAGGCTATGCACTGAAGAATTGATGCTTTCGACTGTGTTGCTAGAGAATACTCTTGAGTCCCTTGAACAGCAAGGAGATCAAACAAGTCAATCCCAAAGGAAATAAGCCCTGAATATTCACTGGAAGAACTGATGCTGAAGCTGACGCTCCAATACTTTGGCCGTGTGATTCAAAGAGCCAACTCATTGGCAAAGACCCAGATGCTGGGAAAGATTGAGAGCAGGAGGAGAAGTGGGTGACAGAGAATGAGATGTTGGATGGTATCATCGACTCAATGGACATGAGTTTGAGGAAACTCTGGGAGATAGTGAAGGGCAGGGAACCTGGCATGCTGCAGTCCATGGGGTCACAAGGAGTCAGACAAGACTTAGCTACTGAACAACAGTCTGAAGGATGTCACTTTAAAGAAGCAATGTGTGCCATTCTGTCATTAATGGTGGAATTGGAAGGTGTACCCAGGCCAAACAGTGCGGCTGGACGCAGGGTCGGTGGCCCAAAAAGAGTACGGAATTTTTACTGCACATGCTCAAAAATGAACGTGGAGAGTAATGCTGAATTTAAGGGCTTAGATGTAGATTCTCTGGTCATTAAGCACATCTGGGTGGACAAAGCCCCCAAGATGCGGTGAAGGACTTGCTGAGCTCAGGTCAAATCAACCCATACGTGGGCTCTCCTTTCCACACATGAGATAATCCTTACTGGAAAAGAACAGACTGTTCCTAAACCAGAGTAGGAGATTGCCAAGAAAAAAAAGATATCCCAGAAGAAACAAAAATTTATGGCCTGGGAATAAATGCCACAAAAATAAATAAATAAAGTAAAAGTGTTGATTGTCTTAATTAGTAAATGTTTCCAGTGTTATCTCAAAATGGATCAAATGAGTTTTCATAAACAGGCTGTTCTGCATCTCTTGGTGCTTTGCATAAAATGGAATTAGAATATGAGGAAATTTCTGAATCTCTTTTCCACCCACTTTATTGAACTTTAACATGCTGTACAGTCCTCAGCAGCATTTAGTATATTCAATTAGCCATCCATAACTGAATTTCAGCGGCTTTTCATTATCCAAAAGAGGAGCCTTGGCAATGGTTGGCTGTTACCTCTCACCCCCAATCCAGCCGTGGGCAACAATCTATATTTCTGTTGATTTGCCTGTTCTGGACAATTCATATAAACGAAGTCACAGTGTGGCTCTTCATCACTGGCTTTGATGTAGCATGATTTTTTCAGGGTTTATACTGTAGCATGTACCTGTGATTCCTTGTATAAATATTTGATGGAAAAAAAAAAAAACTCACTGCTTAAATCTGATCAAAATTCTTTTTCCCAAACAACCAAATTTAGTTATCATGAACCAAAAATCACAGAAATGAAGTAGTTTTGAAACATCTATTTTGCCAAAGTCTTACCCTATGTTCATTATTCTAAATTTAAAGTGTAGTAGTTTGTCTTTTGTCTTTGTTGGAGAGAGACATGGCAACCCACTCCAGTGTTCTTGCCTGGAGAATCCCAGGGATGGGGGAGCCTGGTGGGCTGCCGTCTATGGGGTCACACAGAGTCGGACACGACTGAAGTGACTTAGCAGCAGCAGCAGCAGCAGCAGCAGCAGCAGTATGTCTTTGAGTGGAAAAAATAAAATGATGTTCCAAAGGTAACTTTGCAAAGTTTAAGGACTACACAATTCCTCAGTGATTCATGGCAATGAAACAATGATAACTTGAGTGAATTTTCATAGCAATGAGGTAAAAAATAACTGAATTAATCTTTTTTTTTTTTTTTTTCTCAGAGCCAAATGGAAAACAAACAAATCAAACAGACAAACAGGCAACTTTTCATGAGCATCTTCATTTGGTTAGACCAAAACCTGAGCATTATCCTTGGCTCCTTATCTTGTTCTTCAGCCTCACTTTCTATCATCAGGAAATCATTTCACCTCTGCCTTCAAACATAGAGCCAGAGAGTCTGACCACTTCTCACAGCATCTCTCACCTGAATTAATGCCATTCTTTCAGGTCTCTAATTCGGCCCTGTTCTCTTGTTAGACTGTGAATTAGAACATGTCACGCATCACTCTGTGATCACTCATCTTGTGAAAGGGAAAAGCGGACTCTTCACCACACACTGCTTCCCTTGGTTATCAGTTCTGCCTTGTCTCCACCTCTGACAACCTGCCCACTCTGCTTCAGACACCACGCCAGGGCTTTTACCCTGGCTATTCTTTCTGTTCAGATCACTCTTCTGGAAATTTGCTTGGTTTCTTCTCCTTACTTCCTTCAAATATTTCAGCTTTTAGTGAATCCTGTCTAGGAAATTTGGCTAGCTGGTTCATTGCTGTATCCCCAGTGCCAAATATAGTGCCACAGTTCAATAGACATTTGTTGAATGAATAGATGAATGGATAAGGAAATATATGATTATGTGTCATTTAACCTCCATGTTAATTCTGACATATATGGCATGATCTGTCTCCATTTGATAGATGTGGTAAATCAAAGGAGACAACTTAATAGTTGTGGGTTTGTAAGCCTATTATGGAGAAGGAAATGGCAACCCACTCCAGTACTCTTGCCTGGAGAGTCCTGTGGACAGAGAAGCCTGATGCGCTGCTGTCCATGGGGTCGCACGGAGTTGGACACGACTGAAATGACTTAGCATTCATGCATGCATTGGAGAAGGAAATGGCAACCCACTCTAGTATTCTTGCCTGGAGAATCCCAGGGATGGAGGAGCCTGGTTGGCTGCCATCTGTGGGGTCACACAGAGTCGGACACAACTGAAGCGACTTAGCAGCAGCAGCAGCAGTAGCAGCAGCAGCAGCAGCAAGCCTATTATAGTCGCCTATGAATGGTGTGCATGTGTGCTGAGTCATTTCAGTTTTGTCTGAGTCTTTGCGATGCTATGGTTGAAGCCCACCAGGCTCCTCTGTCCATGGGATTCTCCAGGTAAGAATACTGGAGTGGGTTGCCATGCCCTCCTNGCAGCAGCAGCAAGCCTATTATAGTCGCCTATGAATGGTGTGCATGTGTGCTGAGTCATTTCAGTTTTGTCTGAGTCTTTGCGATGCTATGGTTGAAGCCCACCAGGCTCCTCTGTCCATGGGATTCTCCAGGTAAGAATACTGGAGTGGGTTGCCATGCCCTCCTCCAGGGGATGTTCGTGATCTAGGGATTGAACCCATGTCTCTTATGTCTCCTGCTTTGGCAGGCGAGTTCTTTACCGCTAGAGCAAACTGGGAAGCCCTGCCCATGAATAATTTACTCCAAAATTATTGTTAGGTGAAATAAGATATTCTGTACTATTCACCTATAAACTCCAGCATATTTCCTTATTAACAATTAGATTTTTCCATGTAGTTTTTAAAATCGTAGAAGTCTTGCTAATCTAATTAATTCATGAGACATTATTGAGAGCTGAAATATATAGGCATTAATTTAGTCTCTGGGATATACTGATGAACAAGACAGAAAAATTTGGAGTTTATAGTTAAATACATATACAAATAAAGAAGAAAATATCAGTTATATGTACAATGCAAACAATTAAAAGAATGTAGTGTGGCAGGGAGTGCCAGTGGCAACCAGATTGGATGGAATGCTGGATATTCTCCATGTGGTGGTGGTGAAGTCGCTCAGTCGTGTCCGACTCTTTGCAACCCCGTGGACTGTAACCTACTAGGCTTCTCCGTCCATAGGATTCTCCAGGCAATAATACTGGAGTGGATTGCCATTTCCTTCTCCAGGGGATCTTCCTGACCCAGGGATCAAACCCAGGTCTCCCGCATTGGAGGCAGACGCTTTAACCTCTGAGCCACCAGGGAAGCCATGTAGCCCTCCTGATCTGCTCTTTGCTCTTCTCCACACTGCTTTATACTTTAGGAGGCTGATCTTTCTGGCCTGGGGTCCCTTGCCATTGGCCTCTGGTTGTGTTTGACCAATGGGAACCTTTGACAGAAGATTTGACAACTGAAGAATGGTGAGGGCTGGGTATATAACCCCCTGAATCTCCCTTGCCAGGTTCCCACTGATGGGGAGGGAGTGTTTTCCTCTATCCTAGGCTGTGTTCTTGTTGGGTGACCCTCTTCATATGTTTTCATGCTCTGAATTTTAGGAACTGCTCTTTCCCTTACTCTTTCTGCCCTAGGGGTGGTAACCATTCCTCCTTGACTCCTATAGTGCCCAAGTTTTACTTTATATCTTTATCCCCTAATATATACTATAATAAATCAAGTTATTACTGTAACAAAGTCCCTCTGTTAATTATACTGAAGATTGCATTTTTTATTCGCTACCCACCCATGACTGATAAAGGTGGTTAGGCAAGTCCTCTCTGATGAAGTAATGGATGATATGAGTCTTGAGGAATGCATCCATGAGGAGGGTATTTAGAAAAGGTACTCTAGAGAAAAGAAAGTTTGAGGCAAAGAAAATAAGATGGGATGAGCTCTGTATGTTTGTGGAAGTTGAACAATTTTAGCTCAGTTGGAGTAAACAAACAGTATATCAAGCATCTATAGTAAATGAAGGTGAGCTCTAGGCAGGTACTAGATCTCCAACTTTGTATCAATGTCCCTATTGTACTGAAAAAGCAAAACAAAGCAAGAAAAATGTATCAGTAAGTGGTAATATTTTGTGTGGTATGCCTTTATCTGATTTGTTTATTTGTTAGTTCTGTGGGGGAGGTAAAAAAAAACTTACCAAAAATAACTTACATTTTCATTTCCTTTATTTGTAGCACATTTTCTTAAGTCACTTAAGTATTGGAACAAGAAAAAAGCCATAAAGGAAGTGAATACTTAATAAGCCATAAAGGAAGTGAATAATTAATTAATAATTAATATTAATTAATAATTAACATTTATAAGCCATACTTGCAGTGTACCCTAGTAAGATGAAAAAGAATCATTAATTCATTGAGAAAAAATTTGAAGATCAAGTTTATATAGCAATGTAATATTATTCTTTAAACCTAACTTCACTGCATTCTTCTGTTTGTGAGACCAAAATGACTTCCGGAGAAACATAGATTTTGTTTCCTTAGATTTATCTTTGCTATGTGCTGTGCTCAGTTGCTCAGTCATGTTAGACTCTTTGCGACCCTGTGGACTGCAGCCTGCCAGGCTCCTCCGTCTATGGAATTCTTTAGGCAAGACTACTGGAGTGGGTTGCCATGCCCTTCTCCAAGGGATCTTCCTGAACCAGAGATCGAACCCATGTCTCTTGCATCTCTTTTATTGGCAGGTGTGGTTTTTACTGCTGAGTCACCTGGGAATCCCAGAGTTATCTTAGTTATCTCCGTTTCTCTCATATTTACATTTGTCAATTTACTGATTTCATCTGTCATTTCCATGCAAGAACAAATTAACTCCTTAGTCTTCTGATCTTCCTTTTTGTTCCCCCTTTATCACTCTATTTTATAGTATTTACATGTTTAGAATTATATTTGCTGTTTTCTTGGTGTTCCTCTCTCAAGTTGATCAACTATCTTTTGGATTTTTTTGTTTCTCTATCCTAATAAATGAAACCACGTTCTGAAAGAATGTTGTGGCTCTCTGAAATACATTCATTTCTGGTCAGTATGTTATCTTGATATAAAAAAGTAGTTTTGGTAGTGGATAAAACCTAGAATAATACCTGGCATGTGTTAGGTGCTTGGTAAATATTTGCTGGTAGAATAATGCTGCTTGAGAACTCAGCCTGTAATGGTAAAGAGATGAGACGTGATACTGCCATTTACTCCATGGTATTGGAGAAGATCTTTAGCTTCTTTAAGCCTCAGTTACCATCTGCTATAAAATTGAGGTAATATAGTGTCTAGCTTTCAGGAATGTTTAAGAATTAAATGACATAATGCGTGCAAAAGGCTTAGCAGAGAGTCTAGGATATAGCAAGCACCTAAATGTTAGCTATTATTTTTAACAGAAATTATTTTATAACCCAAGAGTAGTATATTTTTAAAGATAGTAAATCTTAACAGTAAAATTTTACCAGAATTTATTTTTGACAAGTTTTTTCTTCATTTATCAAAATATAAACATTAACTTATTAGTGAGTGAGTGGGTAGAAAGTGGAAATCTCTGATACATAAATTGTACTATACTTTGTTCTCATTTATAATTATATGTTTAAGAATAGTGATATTACTTTTTCCTTTTTAATTCATGAATGCCATAGTTTTTAGATGAAGAATGCAACTATCACCGTGATCCTAACTAGACTAAAAATATTGACTATATTTTTTATTAATGTATAATTGACATACAGCATTATATTAGTTTTAGGTATAATTTGTTTTAAAATTAGATCTTTTATGGCATTATTCTTATTATTCCAGGAACTGATTCTGATGACAATTAACTAACATGTATGTTGGGTGAGGTTTGTCCAAAAAATCTAAATAATCCCACCCCAGTACTCTTGCCTGGAAAATCCAATGGACGGAGTAGCCTGGTGGGCTGCAGTCCATGGGGTCGCTAACAGTCGGACAGACTGAGCGACTTCACTTTCACTTTTCTCTTTCATGCATTGGAGAAGGAAATGGCAACCCACTCCAGTATTCTTGCCTGGAGAATCCCAGGGATGGGGGAGCCTGGTGGGATGCCGTCTATGGGGTCACACAGAGTCGGACACGACTGAAGTGACTTAGCAGCAGCAATATATGTGTGTGTGTATATATGCAACTTCACATGCAACTTCACTCACACACACAACAGAACTAAGGAATATTAAAAGAATACATTACTTTGAGATACTTGAAACTCTCTATAAAGGGGACAAGCTATTACTTTATAAGAGCTTTTTTTTTTGAATTAATAACTCCTTTCCACCTGAACTTCATTCATAAAGAGATTATGTCTATTCCGTCAAGCACAGATCTGTAGATTTATTGTAACAGTGCTACTTCTTGGAGAAGGTAGCAGTATTCTCTTAATGAGATGAAACAGTCTTAATAAAATCATGAGTATTGACCTTAAGAATTATCTAGGGACACTCTATTTTAGAATTCATATTTTCTTATATGTCTATGATGAAACAACCTGCTTAAGTTTATGAATCTTGATAGTAGAAGACCTAGAATAGAATTCAAACCTCTTTTTCTTTGGACACTGTTTTGTTTTTTTTTTTTTAACTAAAAAAAAAAAAAGTGATTCTTGTTTTCTAATCCTGGTACCCTGAAATCTTCCCTTAGGAAGGTTGGAGCAGTCTAACCTGGGTACCACCATTGTTCCTAGTGCTTTAGACAGAATTATGGATGGAGGTGCTGCTCTTTCATCTCCCTCTTTATCAGCGCACATCTCTGGTTTTTTGAAACATCAGGCATTCTCTCTTTCCACTGAATGGACTATTTGGAATTTCAGCCCCTTTTCTCTTGTGTGTTTATACAAAGGCACTAAGACCTCTGAGGACTTTTTAGTTTTGGCATGTATGTGTGTACTAGACCATATGTCAGCCACAGAGATCCCAGAATGCACAGGGACAGTGGGAGGAGAGGAGTGTGGGGGAAATCAATATTCTTACTACACACCTTTGTAAATTCAAATCACATTTCTCTAGTATTATAGGTTCTATTTCTTAACAGCATCTTGAGAGAACTAATAAGTATAAGAGATTTTCACATAGGTATTTCCCAGAGCTCATGGGAAAAGTTAAAGGAAGTATGTTCTCATAAATAAAGCTGAGTTAATTAAAAGCCAGTGCAGCAGCCAATACACAGAATATTTTAAGGAAAAAAAATGACATGCAATTTTCAAATGCCAAATGTTAACAGAAAAGACAGTATTTTATTTAGGAAAAATATATAAAAGAATATCATAAAATTACCTATATTTAGTGTCACTGAGTAAACAATATTATATGTCTGATGCGAAGACTCACAAAGATTCTCTCCTAGGTGTAATCGTGGTGTTTTCTAAAGTTTCCACAAAAATCAAGGAGTTTTTACTGAAATTTGTAAATAGGCTAATTGAAACAAAGTTTGTTTTTTATTAAGAAGATATATTGTTTTGGAATGAATATTTCTGAAATTAGTATGTGGCTAAGTAGCTTATTTTATATTAACATACTAATATGAATGGCCCACAGTTTATTTATTTTCTCCTGTTGCATTTTTCCTAAAATTCGTATGCAGAGAAAAACTTCTTTTGCTGTGGAAAAAAGGTAAACCATCCCTGATACTCTCCACCTGAACTGCTGCTCTTGGCACTAGACCTGGGGTTGACTGGCAGAGTGGACCCCTCAGCAATTTTCTCATTTTTGGTGTTTTCCAAAAGAAATGGCTCATTAAAACCTCCCGTTTAGATGTTACTATGGTTTGGAAGAACAGTCCCATAACTACTTAATCACAAATGCATTTCCTTCATCAGGTAGATTTCTCATTCCTTCCCTTGTTTGCTCCATCTGGAGAGGCCTGGGCGCCCATACAGAAGCCAACAGAACCTTAATACAGACACATTAGTGGGGCTGCCCCTGCTCCAGATACCAGAGAGAGATATTATTGGCATAGTACACCAGGGTATTATGCCAGCTCCAGATTCTTTGCTGATGCTGAGATGAGGAACATGGGAGGAGAGGCTAGGATGGAATGACCAAAGCCTCCATCTGTCTTTCTACCGAATGTGCTAAGCTGTAGACACTGCAGCGCTGTCAAAAATAATAAAAAAAATATTTTGCTCATTAACTTTTTAAGTCCTGCTGACTTTGTGAAATCAATATAGCAGATTGTAATTGATTTAGGAGAAGAAAAACCCCTGCCTGACTAGTAAGCTCGGCAGTCGCTGCTCTCAACACCGTGCCCTTCTGCTCATTAGTTCACTTAGCTTGAGCCAAGGACGCCGTCAAAACTGGAAGGCTCAAGCCCGCTGCAGACAGACTGTTTAAGATGTAGCTTGCATTGTCTCCCTGGGGTCTTATGCTTGCTTCCTGTCTCTCTTCCTACCGAGGTCAGCTGAAGGACTTCAGCTTCTTTCTCACAGTCCCTACTGTCCTCAAAATACCTTACTGGAAAGGCAGGGCTGCATTTATACCAGTCTTTTGACATTTTAATCTATTTGCTACTTTCCCTTTTCTCTCACCTTTTCCTGTCTCTCTTAGCTTGTCTTTTGCCATCTGATCTTGTCAGCTCATTGATCTTTTATTTTTATATTTTTAAACTTGCAAGGTGAACAAAACTTCTTTTTGCTATTTTAATTGCTTTTGCCTAACTTCAGCACTTACTCTTTCATTCCTAAGACATTTTATACTTTTTCCTGCCAACTCCTATATAATTATGTTCGCCTGCCACCCTTAAAAATTGAAGTAACTGCTGTAAGTTAGGTATCATGCTAGGTGCTTTACATCAAATTATCTTCTCTAAAAGCATGTAACCAAGTATTATCCCTGATTACAGGTGAGGAAACAGATCCAAAGAGGTCAAGTAACTAGTTTGAATCACTCAATTAGTGAAGGGCAGTGCTAATATTTGAAAGTAATTCGTTTTTACTCTAAATCCTGTTTCTTTTTTTTTTTTCCAGTATAAAATAATGCTTCCATTTGCCTCCGTTTTACTTTAAAATGCTTAACTAGCAAAATCTAGCTCTTGGCTGCCCTTAACAGAGCTCATTCTCTTTAATGCTGCTCTTTCAAATAACCCTGCTGTGCAAGCTGCCAGAATGTAAATGTATTTATCTCAAGATTTGGTTTACCCTGATATATTGGTCAGCTTACCCTTTCTACCGAGTTTTCGTGTATCTGGTAATATGGAGCCCCTCGTATTATCATTAAAGGTAGAGGGGAGCATTCTCATGTTGTCAAAAGTCACCAAGAATAATCCCATAACCTAGAAAAATGAACAGATAGTCAAGCCAAATTGGCAACCTTTGGGAACTTTGTGCAGATTTCATCTTCTCTTTGTTCTTTTGACGCTACTTTGGGAGCAAGTAAGTGGTAAAATTATAGAGCACTGCAGCAGCAGGAAAGTGATGCAATGTCCTGACTTGTTAAGTGGTTGAAGGTACCTGCAGTTTCCCTGTACAGGTACTGTATATTGCAGTTAAGTATTATGCCACATCCATAATGCATTAGTTTACAGTAAGTTAATAGGTTCCATCCATCTGGAGTCTTGCATAATATTGCAGTAGCATCGGGCGTTATTGTCATTCAGGATGTGCAATATTCTACCAAAAAAGAACCACAGATCCCATATTAAAACAGCTGCAGATTTAGATTTAGCTACAGTAGGGAGAAAATATTGCGCTATGGAGGTTGGCCAGAAGAGCAATGGAGATATGCTGTAAATGAGGGGGAGGAGAAAGAAATTGAGGTCAAGCTGCCCAGAAAGACAGAAATGGAAGCAGGAGAGGATAATTCATATGGTCAGTGGCAATTCAAAAGAACTTAAAATCCAAGACAAGAATGGAGAATACAGGGTGAGTGAGCTGATGAAATTTTAAAGCAGGAGGTGGTCTAACCAGAACAGTGCTTACAAATATAAATGAAGGGATAAGGAAAATAGCTATAAATGTGATAATTCATCCTTAGGACTTACTGTAGGCAGGCTATTGATTTAGGAATAAACTGCTAGAAAAGCTATTGATGCTTGGTGTGATCAATATCTAAGAAAAGAGTTCTGGTACAAGGAATCAGAGCAAATCCAGACCATTACAGGATTTGAGACTATCTTGTGTACCCTTGGACTAGACAGCTGTCTTCTAATAATGGACCCTCATGAGATTAATTAGTCGCATCTTGGGAGAAAACGTTGGAGAGATCAGTTGGTTCAACTTTGGAAAACTGAGGTAGCAAAATCTTATTTCAATACAATTGTGGCCTTATGATATTCTCATTAACTTCAGGGCCATCTACCTTTTTGCTAGTCACTGGACTCATTTAGTCACAGGTGGGTAGGAAGGTCTCAACAGTTTTAGTTTCCATTCAATTCTGATTACAGCTTGGGAAATGGAAAAGACCAGTGACAGCTATGGCAATGCTGGACTTCGCTTTCCTCTGTGGAGCCAGAAGTGGCTCCCCTATGCAGTTTGCAGCTAACAGAGCAAGCAGACAGAAAGCATTTCCCTTATCCTTATGTTTAGCTCCCTAAAACCATTGTTTTTTTCTGCTTTATGGTACACCTGGCTTAGGAGACTAGACAAGGAACATAGTGGCCTCTAATTCAGCAATTGACTTCATTGGTGGAGTGAAGGAAATGCTGGTTACTGACCATCAGTGGACAGTCATCCTCTTCATATTTATCCCTAACTTCTGTCTGCTCCCCTGCTTTAGAAATGAAATATTAACTGACTTGCTTAATGATCAGGAAACATAGCTGGTACCTTACAAGTTACTAGACCTCTCCAAACTTTAAAAGAGAAATGTCTCCATTACTAAGACATAATTTTGTTTTCTTTTTCTTTTGAACCCGAAAACAGAAAAAACCTGATAGTTAACCACCTGCTATTCCATCACTGCATCAAGAAAAAAGAGGCAAACCAAACCAAAACCAAAGCTGTTGTTTTTTTAAGTCTGAAAATCCAGGAAATTACAGGACCATTTCAAAGGGCTTTCCCTCCACAAAAGAAAGTTTTGCAAAATTTGAAAAAAATGGAAAATTCTGGAGTTCTGTGATGATGAAATACAGTGGAACAAATGTTTATTGGGGACACAGTGTATGTATTTTACCTACATCATCTTATTCATTCCCCTCCCCAAAATCTATGCTATAAGTGCTGTTTACTCCTCATTTTACTGATGTAGCAGCTGAGGTAAAGAATGGTTAACTAACTCTTCCAGGTATCAAGGTCAGAATACAGTAGAGCCATTACCCAAGCCAGCAAATTTCTGTGTAAGTCCGGACTCTAAACAGAGACTTTGCTGCTTCTGTGATTTAGAATCTTCCTGTTGGAAACACTTACATTATTTATTTATTAAAATACGTGAATGGGGAAAAATTCTGTAGGTGCGTTCTAATACTGTGAACAAACTAAAATCCAACAGAGTACCATTCTAGTCAATAAATATATAATTCCCTCACTTAGAATGACTGATTTCTCAAAGTCATATTTAACAAGTAGGTATGTAAAGAGAGGATATTTTATGAAGGGGCTCATCACTTTATTGGCAAGATTCAATAAAGATTTCCTTCATATGACTGGCTTTGTATACTTCATATAAATATATTTCATAATAATTCAGGGTAGAAAATAATTTAGAACTATGTGCGTTTTTATGGTACTTTTTATTCAATTAAAAATCCTGTATGAAATATGTGACATGTTTAGTAAATGTATTCACTAAAACTTTCTGAATTACAAAAATTTCATTTGCTATTTGGGGTTTCTTTCATCCCCACACCTCTCTTGTTTTTAACATTTGGTAGAACACTTAACATGAGATCTATCCTCTTAACACACTTTCAGGTGCACAGGACAGTATTGTTTACTACGGGCACAATGTTGTGTAGCAAAACTCTAGAATTTATTCAGTCTTTTATAACTGAAACTTTGTACCCATTGGAAGCAGCTCCCTATTAATTCTCTAGCATCATATTTTCAGAAATGACATCAAGAGCATGTGCGTATACTCTATGTCACTCATGATGGTACATAACAGTTTGGATTTCTAGATATAGTTTTTCTTTTTGGTTTTTCTATACGTAGGAATAAAAGTTTGACTATGTGTTATTTTTCCTAAAAATGTTGGTTCCATATATATTAAGCAAGAATTCTGAAATTTTTGAACTATTTCGTGTCATTTCCAAATTAAAATGTAAGTGATCTAGACATATATGAGGCAAGTATGACTTATCTTAAATCAGTGACAGCTTAAAGCATAGGATTTATGATAGTACTTACCCATCCATCTCAGAAAGAGAATCTGGTTTCCTTTCTCCTTTGTTATGTAAAAGCATTTCCTCTCTGTTATAAACAGTAACTCCTTATCTAACAATGGTAGGTAGCTGATTTAAGTGTTCTTTCTTTTGTTTTTACCTTTAAAACAAACAAGGCCCTGTTCATTAAAAAAAATTTAGAACACATTTGGAAGTCCTTTAGATAGGGATGCTAATGTTCTTCTTATTCTCTATTCTAAACATGGCAATAAACAGCAGGATATTATTCCTTATGAAAGCTCTGAATCTGGGCCACTTCTAGAGTTTCTAAAATTTTCTTGCTAAGCTCAGGCTCTGGGTCTTATCACAAGGTCATGTATATCACATACATTTTAGATCTTTAAACAAATTTTGCCATCTCAATCCCTTAATATAGTCTCCTATTGATTTATATTAAGTCATTTGTTTTAGACAGTGGAACTACCAACCATTAGCTAATGCTCATGGAAATATTTAAACAGAAATTATATTGAAATTCATATGAAATAATAAATTTGTCCACACTAGAAATTTCCATTTTGATATATTTCAGTAACCAAATGATAAACCCATGTTTAGTTATTTAGAAAATAACCACTGTTAGAAAAAAAAAATATATATATATATATAGGCATGTTTTCTACTAAGAGGCCAATGATTCCTTATACATCTTGCCAATAAACCTTCTTCAACATAAAATTCAGAGACTTTTTTCAGATGAAGTGAATGATGAGAACAAAGGCACTCAGTCCAGAGAATGAAATTGTTTTGAGTAAACTGTGAATGGTAGGAAAGTCTGATAGGTAGTAAGTCTGAATGGTAGTAAGTCTGATAGGAAACTAATGAGAAGTAAGTTTAGTCCAGATTGAAGAGGGCTAAAAATGCAAAACTTGTAATTTCACCATTTTTCTTTAGGAAAGTCATTGTAGATTTTTAAATAAAGGATGACATCATTACAGCAATGTTATATGAAGAACTCTTTCAACATTTTATAGGGCATACTGTTAATGAGGTTATTGCAGTAGTCTATGTAGAAGGTGATGAGGGCAGAAATAAGAGTTGTGATGAGGAAAATGGAAAGTAGTCTTATGGATTCCAGAGCTTGAAGGATGTTTGACACGTGCTGTTCTCTGAGAGGTTCAAGCCTTTCTCTGCCTTACTAATTCTTTCAGTTCAGGTCTCAACTGAAATGTTTTTGTTTACAGGGAAGCCTCCCTTGATGCCATAAATCAAGGGCCTGTTACATTTATATGCTTTCCAACACCATGTTCTTTATGTGGCCATATTAGACATACTTATAATTTTTAATTAGCCATTTGTAAATATTTTTTAAGGTCTTCCCTATCAGGCTGTAACTCTTACAATGGCAAGTGTCCTGTTTGTTTTATTCACTAGTGGACTTCCCTGGTGGCTCAGACAGTAAAGCGTCTTGCTTACAATGCGGGAGACCTGGGTTCGATCCCTGGNGGTCTTCCCTATCAGGCTGTAACTCTTACAATGGCAAGTGTCCTGTTTGTTTTATTCACTAGTGGACTTCCCTGGTGGCTCAGACAGTAAAGCGTCTTGCTTACAATGCGGGAGACCTGGGTTCGATCCCTGGGTTGGGAAGATCCTCTGGATGAAGGAAATGGCAACCCACTCTAGTACTCTTGCCTGGAAAACGGACAAAGGAGCATAGCAGGCATAGTCGGACACAACTGAGCGACTTCACTCACTCACTCATTCAACATCACTAGTACCTAACAGATAAGTACTCAACTAATTTTTGTGGACTAACTGGTTTTACTGACTTGTTCAATACACAGGAAAATGAAAGGGGGTAAGTGGGTAGGAAAAGAGTCAAGTTTAACTCATGTTGAACAGTTATTGGTCCTTCGCTTACACTTTAGAATAAGTGAACTTATATATTTTGCTATGAGCAGTTTTGATTAAAGAAGTGAAATATTGTATATTAACATGGTGCAACAGGAAGGGATGGCTACTAAATGGAGGAAACAGCAGAGAACAGGGAGACAGGATTTAGCAGAAAACTGTGACTTACTGATTAGATGGAGAACCAGACAGTCTTGCACAAAGCCACTGTTAATCCTTCAAGGTTATACACAAACTGTTAAGCCAAACACTTTGTACTTGACAGTCCTGGATTTAGAATGTTAGATAGTCCAAAGAGAAATCAAAGACAGATCAGTTCCAAATTCTTGACTTCTCTTCACAGTATCCAGCCAAAGTATCAGACTTTGATAGATAATCTCCAGAAAGGGAAACCTTTCTGGTTTCTTTTTAACTTACACCAATAGGTGCTGACTCAAGCCAGCCTGATCAGTAAATCACAGCTAAGTCAAGTACATACTTCTTCAAAACTCTTTGTCATCTGCTTTAATACTTTGCAGAGAAAGCCAGTGTGTATTTGTTCACACTCTCTGGTACTACTTAATACTACTAATTATCTGTGAATGCCTTTATTAGCAAAGGTGCTGTGGTGAGAACTGTGTATTTTGTAAGTGCTCCTCCTTAGTGATCAGTAATTGGGTGAGTTGTCAGTTGCAGAATCACATCCTGATTTGCTTAGATTGAAGCAGTCTTTTCTAAATGACGGGATGCTGATTTTAAATGTGACTGAAGAATGATCCTTTTGGTCAGATAGAAAATGGCACATCTTAATGGAGTCCAAAATACTAGATTACTCATCTCTTCATCAAGAACCTTTGATTCAAAGTCTAATGTTTCAGAATTGCTTCTGCAGATTTTAGGCCTATTCTTGATTCAGAGCTTGTATTGACCTGGGCTGGAATCAGTTTTTTCCTAGAAAAAAGAGGTATTATAAAGAACTCTTAACATTTGATATGAAGAAAAATAATCCAGTAAAATATGGGCAAAAGTCTTGAACAAATATATCAGAAAAAATATACAAATAGTTGATAAGCATATAAACAGATGCTCAATATTACTATCAGGTAAATTCATATTAAAACCATATGGAGATACATGTTACAGCCACTAGAATAACTAATTGAAACAAAACTAAAAATCTGACATATTAAATGTTATAGATGATGTGAACCAATGAAACTCTTATGCTTTACTGAAGGAATGTAAAATAGTACAATTGCATTAGAAAACAGTTTGGGAGATTCTTTAAGAAGAAAAGTATAGGTATTTCCCTGAAGGTTCAGTGGTTAAGACTCTGTACTCCCAATGCAGGGGTCATGGGTTATATCTTTGGTCTTGGAACTAAGATCCCGCATGCCTCACAATGCAGCCTATATATATATTTATTTATCATATCTATATTTGTTTTATTATATATATATGATAAATAAATAGAAAAGTATATATCTACTCTATAAGCCAGCAATTATAATACTAAATATTTATCCAAAAGAAATAAAAACATATGTTTCAGGAAAATTTACACACTTGTACTGCTAGCTGTTCCAGCTTAATTTATAGTAGTCAAAAACTGGAAACAATCTAAATGTCCACCAAGAGATAAATACACAAATAAGTGTGCTATGTATGAATATACAAATGAATACTACTCAGCAATAAAAAATACATTGCTAATAAGTATGTCTTTATATTACTTTATTCATCTGAAGTAGCAACTTAAACCAGCTTAGGTCACCACATGCTCTGAATCAGGGCTGAGCCTAAAATTGTACTGAGCAGAAGAAACCAAATACAGAAGAATACATTGAATAATTCCATTTATATCAAGTTCAAAAGTAGGCAAATTAATATATAGTAATAGAAACAAATCTATGGTTGTCTGGTACAGAGGTGAGGAGATGGACTACAGAAGAACACAGGGTAGCTACCTTAGTGGTAAAATCTTTCTATGTATGGTAATTACACCAGTGTATGCACTTGTCACAGAGAAGGCAATGGCAACCCACTCCAGTACTCTTGCCTGGAAAATCCCAGGGACGGGGGAGCCTGGTGGGCTGCCGTCTATGGGGCGGCACAGAGTGTCCGCACGGAGTCGGACACGACTGAAGCGACTTAGCAACAGCAGCAGCATGCAATTGTCAAACCTATCAAACTAAACACTTTAAGTCTGTAATTTGTTGTATGAAAATTATAATACCTCAGTGCTGCTGCTGCTGCTAAGTCGCTTCAGTCGTGTCCAACTCCGTGCGACCCCAGAGACGGCAGCCCACCAGGCTCCCCCGTCCCTGGGATTCTCCAGGCAAGAACGCTGGAGTGGGTTGCCCTTTCCTTCTCCNAGAGAGAGAAATGAAAGGCAGTTTATCATTGGGCCTGGAAATTAGGAACATTATTTTAAGAGAACATGCATATTTTCAAATAATCCCTACTGAGAAGAGATGCTGAAGCCTGGGAAATGTGTTCTAACTCTGTAGTTTATCTGTTAGTATTTGGCCTGTAGCACCCGTGACATCACTGGAAACGAGTTGACATTGAAATATGGTGCTGGGTCTCAAGTCAGGAGAGCTGATCTCTGCCATTTCCTTTTCTGCTTATTAAATAGGAGTCCTACACTGGCTGATTTATCTCCCTAGCTTCAAGCTGCCCCGTTGGTCAAGCTGGATTTGGGGAGAGCTCAAATTTTTAAAAACCATACAATGGCAGGCAGGATAAACTGCATAATATCACAAAACTTGGAAGACTCAGTATCGTGGAGAAAAACTCTTAATAAGAAAAGCACATACTTTTTTGGGAAATGTATTATGGACATTTATTATTATTTTTTAAATTTTTATACAAGTTTTAAAGGTACTTTCCATTTAGTTATTTCAGAATATTAGCTGTTTTCCGCAAATTGTACAATATATCCTTGAGCCTGTCTTATACCAAATAATTTGAGCCTCTCCCACCCTGCCCTGTATCACACCTTCCTCCTTACCACTGGTAACCACTGGTTCCTTCTCTGTGTCCGTGAGTCTGCTTCTTTTTTTGTTATCAGCAGTAGTTTAGTGTATTTTTTAGATTCTACATATAAGGGATACCATGGAGTATTTGTCTTTCTCTGTTTAACTTATTTCATAATGCCCTTGAAGTCCATCCATGTTGCTGCAAATGGCAAAATTCCATTCCTCTTAATGGCTGAGTAATATTCCATTGTATATGTATGTACCGCATCTTCTTCATCTGTCCATCTGTCGACGAACACTTGGGTTGCTTCCGTATATTTGCAGTTGCAAATGATGCTCTTGTGAACATTGAGGTGCATGTGTCTTTTTCAATTAGTAGAAAACTGCCTGTTTTTAAATGCATCCATTTACAGGATTATTTCAAAAGCCCTCAAATTCTTTGTGAGAATGAATGAAAGAGGGAGAGAGAAAAGGAGGAAAGAAGGAAAAAAGAAGAAAGAGAGGAAGAAAGAGACAAAGTGTCGGAACTAAGAGATGTTAGTGAAGCCTCACTTGGATAGGTGTGGGGGTTGAAGGTCTTCATGTGACTCTGGACTGGAAGGCAGACAGGTCAGTGAGAACACCGTTACACCATTTCCTGGAAACTGTGTTACCGCCTTCTCTGGCGAAGGACACCCACTTAATGATCTAGCAAGTAAGCCTTTGAGAACTCTCAATGGATCTTCTCTGCTTGGTTGAAAGAAAACCTGCTCTAGTCTCCTGAGCAGTTATTTCTGAACTTTTTTTCCTTTTAATTCTTTTCTCCGTAGGATGTTAAATCCATTCTGATCCCAGAGGCTAGGGTGATCAACTCATCCTTGTTTGCTCAGAACTTTTCCCATTATGAGCTTCCCTTGTGGCTCAGCTGGTAAAGAATCCTCCTGCAATATGGGAGATCTGGGTTCGACCTCTGGGTTGGAAAGATCCCCTGGAGAAGGGAAAGGCTACCCACTCCAGTATTCTTGCCTGGAGAATTCCATGGACTGTATAGTGCACGAGATCACAAAGGGTCGGACACGACTGAGCGACTTTCACTTCACTTCACTTTNAATCCTCCTGCAATATGGGAGATCTGGGTTCGACCTCTGGGTTGGAAAGATCCCCTGGAGAAGGGAAAGGCTACCCACTCCAGTATTCTTGCCTGGAGAATTCCATGGACTGTATAGTGCACGAGATCACAAAGGGTCGGACACGACTGAGCGACTTTCACTTCACTTCACTTTCCCATTTTAGCTCTGAAAGCCTCATGTCTTGGGAACCCTCTCCATCACAGATACACTGATACCCTGCCAAAAGCCGCATTGAGGGTTTGGATACTGTGATCAACGAATCGGAGGAAAATGGCTTCTTTTTTGAATGCGAAATTTCCAGAATGAGATGCCTTATTTGTACTCTCTGAAAGATGCAGAGATAACCTTGTGGAGACCAGAGGCATCTGAGATTGGTTGAAGGTCACAAGTTCAGGAGTGGTGGGGTCCAACTCCACTTTCATCTCCAGTTTTGAGTCAAAGCTGTTTTCATTCCCAGCTACTACCTTTGTTTGCCTGTAGGGGATATGGGCTTCCCTGGTGGCTCAGATGGTAAAGAATCTGCCTGCAATGTGAGAGACCCGGTTCAGTCCCTGGGTTGGGAAGATCCCCTAGAGGAGGAAATGGCAACTCACTCCAATATTCTTGTCTGGAGAATCCCATGGACAGAGGAGCCTGGCGAGATAACAGTTCTGACTCTGCAAAGAGTCGGAGACAACTGAGCAAATAACACACACATAGGGAATATAAACTGAGCTTCGATTGATGAAGACAGTTAGACATAAAGGCATGGGAAAAATTAAACTCTGGGTCTGTACCAGGATGGTAGGATTATTAAAGAGAAGGTGCTCCCATGCAAATGCAACATTAAATTACTTTCTTATGCACAAGATAAGATTATCTTATTTGATGAAAATTCTATGGTGTGTCACTCCTGCCAGAATGTGGTATATAAGGTATCAATTGACAAAATCAATTTTGAAATGTTTTTTAGGGTCCAGTTTAGAGAAAAGTAAATTATGCTTCACGAGTCAGCATTCATCCAGACTGCAAACATTTGATATGTTTTTCATTTCTATCCAAAACCATAGATGGCTATAAATCCTCAGAAATTGATAAAGATGCTGGAAACTTTGGAAGAAAGATCCAATTTCCTTCAGAAAAGTGGATAGAAGTCCTTTCACATTACAGGTCAACTGCATATTTGTAGCTTTTATTAGCATTTCTAAGTCAGAGCAGAGTGATTCTGCCTGGCTGCAGGAATGGTGCAGCCCCAGTTGGAATTTTTCATCACCAGGTGATGTATTACTAAATCTGGCAATGAGGCTTTCAAGAGACTTCTTATTTCTTTTAAGTCCCTATAGAAATAATACCACTCGGTTTCATCCAGAATAGTTAAAAACTTCCCTCATGGTGAAATCTCTGGGTAGGTCCAAAAAGGCTCTCTAGGTATTGTGACATGCAGACATTTTCTGAATTAAAATGTCCTTTAGCAAGTATTTATTTGTATATAAATTATTTATCTTTTATTGAGACTCAGCTGACTTACAAATTTGTGCCAGTTTCAGTTCTACAACATAATGATTCAGTATTTTTGCAGATTATCCTCCGTTTTGGATGATTAGAAGATATTGGGTATAATTCCCCATGCCGTACAGTAGATTCCTGAGGCTTATCTGTTCCACGTGTAGTAATTTGTGTGTATGAACCCCATACTTTTAATTTGTCCCTCCAGTCCCCCTTTAGTAGCCACATGTTTGTTTCTGTGACTGTGAATTCATTTCTGTTTTGCATAAATGTTCATTTGCATTATTTTTACGTTCTGCATGGAGGTGCAGGGGCATGGGTTTGATCCCTGGTTGGGGAGCTAGATCCTGCATGCCACAGCTAAGACCTGCTCCAGGCAAATAAATAACTATTTTTAAATAGAAGAAAAAACCAAAAAAAAACACCAAACTTTGACATCTCTGAAGTCCATCATCGGAGAAGGACAATCATCCAACTCATAGGTATTGAAAAGATGCAAGCAACTGAATGTTGTAATGCATTAAAAAAGTTAATTATGTTTTCTGTTAGTAAACCCTTCCAAGTTCGATTCTTCCCCTCCTCCCCCGAACCCAAAATAACTGTAAGCTCACAATGGAATGTGCTAATAGCTGAGGCTGTGTATCTCAAAATAGTGAAAGTCCCATCTTTTCAGTTTAGATAAGCAATATGTGCTGTATAATGTTTGTCTTTTGGTCTAAAAAAATATTGTACTTTCAACATCAATTTTAGCAGGTTTGGGTTGAAAATAACTCTCACAATAAACATAAGTAACTGACAATAAAATTAGCATGACTTTGTCAATTGGTACCATCTATGCAACTGATGGATCTGCTTCTATCACTTTGGCAAATCCCTTATTTATTAGTTATACCCATTTATAGCACACAGATGTCTAATTCATTCATTCAGAATCTTTCAAGTCCTGATTGTTCAATGTGTACTTGAAGTTTTGGCTTTGGTTAATAAATCATTTCTTGACCTCCAAGAGTTTATTAAACAAAAACAAAACCTTTCTTTCCTTCTAAAGAGTGGTCTCCCGAAATATCAGAGGAAACCATAACAGACTGCAATCTCTGACTGCAATAAAGTAGGAATTTTTCATTGTAGCCCAGGTTTAAAAGCAAAATGTTCAACCCCTCCTAAGTGATCCTAATGCTCCGTCAAGGATGAGGACCACTGAATCCTAATTCAGTGCTTTCTAAGTTTAATTTGCAGGAGTCACCTGAAGCTCTCATAAATGTATGCTCTCATCCAGTAGTCTAGGACTGAACCCGAAATTTTCATCTTCAATAAACTACAGGTGATGTTTGTGCTTTCAGTCCATGAAGCACACTCATGAAATAACTGGTTTTAAGTGGCTTCGGCCTTCTTGGCTGTTAACGATACCCTGGTCCTCAAGATTCTTCAGTCAAGATCTTTTCTGTTCTCTTTCATGCACTTTCCCAAATTCTTGGATTTTTGAGCTCTAGAATGAACGTGAGACTCTTCCATCTTCAGCTACCGAGGAGGCGTGCACTCAGGAAGGGACTAACCTGGCTTGTGGTTCTCTCTGTTTTTTTTCTCCTCAGCCACGCCTCTGAGCTCACTTAAACCTCCGAGGGTGGACACTGCTCCAGTGGCTCCATCTCCTTTTCAAAGAAGGGATTCAGACAGATACTGTGGACTCTGTGCAGCCTGGTTCAACAATCCTCTGATGGCCCAGCAGCATTACGATGGCAAGAAGCACAAAAAGAATGCAGCAAGAGTTGCTTTGTTAGAGCAGCTGGGGACGACTCTGGATATGGGCGAACTAAGAGGTAAGAGAAACTTCTAATTTCTGCCGTGGAACTGGGCTTTCTGAGAAAGGGTGGTGTTTTCACAAATTAGGATGATTCTTCTTATTACTTTGCTTACTAAGGACAATTCTAGGCTTCTTCAAAAGGAATAGAAGGAAATGGAAATGGACATAAACATTTTGCCATCTCCTTTCTTTCAAAGTATTTAAGGTTGTCAGGTTTTGATTGACTGAGTTTCAGATCAGAGCCGCCTATCTATGAACCAGTTTTTCCTTCTGCCTTATCTTTAAGCACCTTATCAAATGAATGCTTTTGTACATGAATTGTAATGGAGCAGATGCAAAAGGGCCAAATGCCATTATCTTCATTTTAAATTTGTGTGCTTTTGTGAAGTCAGCTGAAACAAAGCAAACCGCTGACTCTATTTCATGGCTTGAAGTAAGCCCAAGACCTTTGCATGCATGTTAGGAAGCTAAGGTAAGACTGTGCTGTGGACCAGTGTGGAATCGATACTTGGCTCCTTCCATTCCCTCACCTGACACATATTTTCTGTTGCTGGGAAACCACGGAGCATTAGAAGTCCACGTGAGATTTCACAGAAGCTGTAAAGTGGAGACCTGTAAGTCACAGGATGAGGATCAGTCCTTTGGATTCCTCAGGAAGCCAGAAACCAATCTGTGGGACCTAGTAGAGTATTTGATCATCAGCGAAGCGACCACTCAAGCAGTTTTGGAACACCTACACAGTTTTGATCAGCTGATGTTGGCATTGTAGAAGTGGAAATGCATTTTCTCAGAAACATAATTCTACAATGGGTGTTCTACTGTATCTCAGATATTTTATGGGTTAGATACTCTTTTAGGGACTGACCCGGGGATCATCCACCCTAATAACTGTAATAACAGAATTTGCAAATCACTTTTGAGAATGCAAGCTGGATTTAAATTGGGTTTGGTTCATGGAGCCTACAGTTCTTATCACTCTGGTTGGGCTATGAGCCTCTAAGAAGATGAACCCAGAATATGTCTAGATCGAGTAAGTGAGATAGAAGATCATGCTGAGTGAGTTGAAAGGAGGAACAGGTCACTTCTAACTGTGGTGACTGGGGAAGACTTCAGTAAAGAAAGGTACCTGTGTTGGAACTAGAAATGTGGGTGGCATTTTAGCAGGTGAGAAGGCACTCCCTCGGGGAAGGCAATGGCACCCCACCCCAGTACTCTTGCCTGGAAAATCCAATGGACGGAGTAGCCTGGTGGGCTGCAGTCCATGGGGTCGCTAACAGTCGGACAGACTGAGCAACTTCACTTTCACTTTTCTCTTTCATGCATTGGAGAAGGAAATGGCAACCCACTCCAGTATTCTTGCCTGGAGAATCCCAGGGATGGGGGAGCCTGGTGGGCTGCTGTCTATGGGGTCACACAGAGTCGGACATGACTGAAGTGACTTAGCAGCAGCAGCAGCAGCAAGGCACTCCCTGTGAGCAGAATCATGCATGTTCTGGTAAAAGAGAGGAAAGCGTAAGAGGCAACTGACAGATAAACACATTGTCATGGAGGAATCCTGTGATGCGGCATAGACTTCAGATTGGAGGCATCTATGGAGCCTGATGAGAGACTGAGTTTTCCAAGATACATGATTAAAAACAAGAAATAAGAGCAAAGAGCAAAACCACTTTATTTTTATGTGGGTCTTGTAGCTAAAGAGAAACAGCATGGAGCTTAATATTTCGGTGTGTTGGATGATCACGTCGTGGATGCTTTTGAACTGTTGGTCCTATTGCTGTCTGCTGGGGAATTACTTGTTTTCTCAGTATCTGCCTTGTAAAAAAATACAGGAGGAGTAGTTTTTAGCTGAAGGCCTCTCCACAACTCGCTGTTCCTGGCAGATAACAAGTCTGCTCGGTGACTCCTTCACGGCAGGCACTGAAGGAGAAAAAGTGGGCTTTATTTATGTTTTGTGCCAGAGATTATGATTTGGAGAAGAATGATTCCTAGAGCACATTCTTCTTGTCTGTTTTGAATTATCAGGGATGCCTCTTTTATGTACAACCACATCTTAATGACTTGGGTGTCTGAATTCTGTAACATTTGAGTGGTTGGTCTTTTTATCAGAAGACAAAAAGAGCTGCTCTAGGACTTGATAACTCAGTGTGATTTTGACTCAGTAGCACACGAAATGGGATTTGCATTGAACACAGTGTCCTTGAAACCAACCTTTCCACTCACCCCAGGTGACATCTTGATATATATGCTTTCAGGCATTAAATATTGCAAAAGCTTGGGGAATAAAGCAATGACGATAACCCAGCAAGTTTTAAAACACACACACACATACACCCTGCTATTTCTGGAAATCTTCTAGAGCGTGATCCATCAATTAACAAAGGAAAAAATGGTAATCAGTAAATATAGGCATATCTATAACTTTTCTCCTAGCGACCCCATGGACTGCAGCCTACCAGGCTCCTCTGTCCATGGGATTTGCCAGGCAAGAGTACCAGAGTGGGTTGCCATTGCCTTCTCCTCAATAGAAATGGATAAATAAAGGAGTAGTAGGTAATCAATTTAAGAGCCTAACAAAATTATTTTGAAGCGTATTTAATTTCCATAAGAGCATTTTAACACTTTGAAAAACATATATGCTACGAATCAAAAATGAGAATGCCACTAAAGCAGATTTTTTTTAAAAAGTAAAAAAAATACTTGGTTACCAAAAGTTTAGTTATTATGAGATTTACACTTCCAAGTACACTTTATTCTTCATTTTAATTCAGATTGTTCTTGTCATTTATTAATCCCTATTAATGAGAGCTCATTGTAATGTTAGTGTTAGTGTCATATCAAAAAATGTGGAAAGGTCTGGTAGATGGACTTTTCTGCTAATTGCCATTTTTCATCAAGATCCAAGCATTATAGTCTTTATTTTTCATCTCAACTGAAAATTAAAATGTCTGATATTTGTTTATAAAGTTATTACAATTCTTTTCAATGAACAGGCTATGAAATTATTTTAAACAATTAAAAAGAACTATTCTTGATCCTCAGATATTATAGCATTTTTTTTTCTTGACATACATGAAAATTGCTTGTGGTGATGATTTTTAATACTGACATCTCTAAAAGTTTATTTTTATCTACTGTTTTTTTGTCCTACATTTCTATGTATGTGAAATGTATTTAAAAGTTCAATTTTATAGAAACTTTAAATAGTATCTTTGTAAAGCTTTTAATATTATGGATTTATTTATGTTTATGTCTTAGCAGGACATATAATTCATAAAATAAATTTTTATCACCTGGAAGAGGTAATGTAACAATTTGGATGGGCCTGTTAAGGATAGAGTTAACTATTCTCCAAGCACAAATATACCAAAAATATCATTATATTGAAAGAAGGAGGAAAATAATTAATATTTTAGAATTAATAAAAGTTATTTAAAGATAGTATGTATATTACAGGAAATTTGAATGAATCATGTGATATGGTTAAGAAAAGAGTTAAATTCTGAAGCCAAATAACTAAGAAGGGAGAAAATGAGCATCGTGTGGGAGAAATAAAGCTTTGTTTATCCAAGTGGAACCTGAAAACTACAATAAATTGTTGATATATTGTCAAATTCAAAAGTAGGTGTGCGATGGCAACATTTAAAAAAGTTTAAAAATTAAGTGAAGTGTAGAGTTCAAGACATTATAAAGACTTTTAAAGACCATAGCTTCAAGGAAAAAAGATGAGAATTTTCAAAAGTCATGGGGGTTACATAGAGAAATATTACTGCATTTAATTTTCCAGTTCCTGAAACAAATACAATATAAACAGAATGAAATATACTGAAATACACTGAATTGTTTTAAAACAAAAGAATACACTCTGATCTTGTGTGTATATATATATTTATATACACTTTCACATGGACTTCCCTGGTGGCTCAGACGGTAAAGGGTCTGCCTACAGTACGAGAGACACTGGTTCGATCCCTGGGTCAGGAAGATCCTCTGGAAAAGGAAATGGCAACCTACTCCAGTACTCTTGCCTGGAAAATCCCATGGACGCAGGAGAGTGGTAGGCCACATACAGTCCATGGGGTCACACAAAGAGTCGGACATGACTGAGTGACTTCACTTTCACTTTCATACTTTCACATATACACACACACACACACACACACACACACACACATATATATGTTGTGTATTTATTTATATCAATATAAGACTTTGGCCAAGAATGAGTCCAGAAAAAAAAGCTGGTGTGAATTTATAAGAATAGTAGAAATGACAAGGTTCTTTGTTGAAAACCAGTTATATCAGTGTTATATTTTTGTTAGCAAGTCACAATTGACAGGGCTTTCCTGCAAACTCAGTGAAGAGTGACTGCTCTTACCAACACAGTAAGGATGATGGCAGTTGCCATTTATTGATTACTTATTATTTATAAGCCTTCTGCTGGGTGCTTTACATAAAGTAGTCCCAGCATATGAATTAATTATACACCTTATTGTATTGTATGAACTTGGAGCTAGATACATGGCACAAAGGCACACAGATGTTAAAAATAAAATAAGGATTTAAGCACAGTCTTATGCTTATTCTAAAATTTGTGATTTTTCTACTTCACTCTGTTTCCTGTTTACTATGTCTCCAGTAATTAAAAACCAATTTGATAAATCTTCAGTTTTTTCCCCTTAAGATCACAGAAAGGGGTAAAAGGCTAGAAAGAGACCAAATAATGCACATACCCAGAAATGCAAATAAGTTTGCATGAAGGGAAGAAGAAATATAGCAAACTTGGCATAATTAATAAATAAGATTTTTCTGTTTAATTTGGTTGAGGGCATCTCCTTAGTTGAACACTGAAGTTGGCTGAGATCTCATTTATATAATCTTGAGGAAAACATGAAGGAATATCAAGAAGAAAGAGCAAGCTTACAGAGAATGAAGATCGATATTCTGAGTTTCCTTTTAGGTTTAATCCAAATATTATTTGGGCAATCATCTGTTAACTTTTTAACTAGTTCTGCCTGGAGTCTAGGAAAAGACAGACTTTGGCTTTTGAGAAACTAAAGTCTTGATGATTTCTGAAAACACTGTCATTATCTAGACACAGGTTTTCCGGTTATATTTATTGATATTTCAGGTCATAATCATCTCAAAATTTCTTTATCTCTCACTTTGAAATATATTTTCTTGGCATTATTAGACTGTTATATGAAAGTAGGTGCTAAAAATTGCCCTAATAGAAGACTTTTTTTTTCAAGAATATATGTCTTTTGTTGGTTATAAGGAAGACCATTTGGCTTCTGGCCACCAGTTACCTCACTGAACTTAAAAATGATATTACCATGGATATCTTAGAAGAAAATAATAGCTGTTAAATACTTGCCATTTACAGAGAATAAGCCAATTCATGTGTCCAAAAATATATGGATGTCTTTCTAAGAAATGGTATTATAAAACCAGAGTGTAAATTCAAAAAATACAACAGAGTAAGTGTAAAGAAATCCCAGTGGCCATACTGACTGACTATAAACTTTTGTAGTTGCTTGAACCTAATACCTCATCTGATCCTGCTATAGTTCAGAGCTTTAAACTTCGTGTAATTCAGAGTACCTGTCTTGTTTGTGTGTTTAAGATGTGACTGTCCATGAGAGGCCTAGAGATTCACTATGGGTTACAGTGATTTTGAAATTGTTGCCATATCTGCAATTTGTTATATATATAGAATTAGCTTTGTCTTTCAAACATTTATAGTCTCAAATTATTTTGTAATAATTGTGTTGTGGAAGAACACAATTATTACAATTATCTTTAAGGCAGATCACTATTGTTTCACTCATATTTATGTGGTAAACTTGAGATTCAGAACTTTTTATATAGTTTCTGTAAGATATTTCTTGTAGAAGCGTTTAGGAAGCATGATATTATTCATGCTAAGGAAACTTATGAGAGTTGTAAGAAGTAGCTTCACTCCTATAATGTGAGACAGACATGCAAAAAGAAATACAAATAGCAAATAAACATAGAAAAATATGTTCAATCTAATCAGTATTTCTGGGGAAGGCAATGGCACCCCACCCCAGTACTCTTGCCTGGAAAATCCAATGGACGGAGTAGCCTGGTGGGCTGCAGTCCATGGGGTCGCTAACAGTCGGACAGACTGAGCGACTTCACTTTCACTTTTCTCTTTCATGCACTGGAGAAGGAAATGGCAACCCACTCCAGTATTCTTGCCTGGAGAATCCCAGGGATGGGGGAGCCTGGTGGGCTGCTGTCTATGGGGTCACACAGAGTCGGACACGACTGAAGTGACTTAGCAGCAGCAGCAATCAGTATTAAAGTTTGCATTATATCAATTTTGATCTGTGTGTGTCTGTGTGTGTATACTCAGGTGTGTCCAACTCTTTGGTGACCCCATAGACTGTAGTCCACCAGGCTTCTCTGTCCATGGAATTTTCCAGGCAAGAATACTGAAGTGGGTTGCTGTTTCCCACTCACATAGGAAACTGTAAATTTGATCTTAAAATGTCTACTTTCCAGTGTGATGAAATAATTACTTTCACAGCTACTAGATGGAAGTAGTTATAATACAAATTATCAGAAAAGCAATATGGTACTATGGATCGAAAATACTAAATATAATTCTATGCATTTTGACATATAGAAATGTATTATAAGGAAATAATCAAAGAACAAAAGTTTAATGGACAAGGCCATTTAAGATCCCCCTCCAGTATTTTTATGTTATATATTATTCAAATGTACATCAATAGGAAATGGCAACCCACTCCAGTATTCTTGCCTGGAGAATCCCAGGGATGGGGGAGCCTGGTGGGCTGCCGTCTATGGGGTCACACAGAGTCGGGCACGACTGAAGTGACTTAGCAGCAGCAGCAGCAGCAGCACAATAATTCCATCATTACACTTTAATATCCTGGAATAATATGAAGACATTAAGATTTATATTTTTGAAGGATTTTAGTGACTTGAAAATTGCTAATAATATAGTATGTGTGCTCAGTTGCTCAGTCATGTCTGACTCTTTGAGGCCTCTTAGACTGTAGCCCAACAGTCTCCTCTGTCCATGGGATTTCTCAGGCAAGAATACTGGAGTGAGTTGCCATTTCCTTCTCCAATAATGTAATAATAAGTTATAAAAAGAAGACATAAAACTGACATCTGTATGGTTCCAAATATATATGTATAAATAATATCTATGCATAGATACAAAAATATTTGCTGGTGGTTTTATCTTTCTGTTGCTTTTATGTTTACATTACATTTCTCATTAATTCTTAGCTTCCCTGATAGCTAAGGCAGTAAAAAATCTGCCTGCAGTTCATTTTGCCTGAACTGGACAACCCAGGTTCAGTTCCTGAGTTGGAAAGATTCCCTGGAGAAGGAAATGGCAACCCACTCCAGTATTCTTGCCTGGAGAATTCCATGGACAGAGGAGCCTTGTGGGCTAGAGTACATGGGGTCACAAAGAGTCAGACATGACTGAGTGACTAATACATTAATTCTTAATATTTTAAAGGCATTTTGCAATGAGCAATTTTGCTTTTGCTTTCAGAAAATAGAGCAATAGATGTTATATTAAAAGAAACAGCTCATAAAATAAAAACATATGTATTTAGACTCCACCTATTGAGTACATGGGGTCACAAAGAGTCAGACATGACTGAGTGACTAATACATTAATTCTTAATATTTTAAAGGCATTTTGCAATGAGCAATTTTGCTTTTGCTTTCAGAAAATAGAGCAATAGATGTTATATTAAAAGAAACAGCTCATAAAATAAAAACATATGTATTTAGACTCCACCTATTAAAAGTGTACATGTTGGATTCAATATGATGCTATATATTCAAGTTCATAGTCATTCATTCATTCTTCTTCATATGAATATGTATTAAGGAGCTTTTTTATGTTAGGTGCTGTTCATGGTACTGACCGTATGATCCTTTTGTTTCATAGAGTTTCCTGGATCCAGTCTCTTTTATCCCATTTATCTTAAGATTTATTAACTTTATTCATATCTAGTTTCTTCCCCGAAAATATGGTATTCTATAAGTGGATTTTCTCCAGCTTAAATTCATGGTCTTTTTAAAAAAGTTTATTTCCTTTAATGTCAAAGAAACATAAATATGTTTGTATGTAGGTATATTTTTAGATATATCATATCTATCATATTTATTCCGATATACTATTAAACAGCCTTAGATAGTCTTTACTTGCTGTAATCCAGAATCTGTCTCTTGGTTTTGTTTTGTAAACATGTAGAAATTTAAAAAACTACAGCAGAATCCATTGCCAGTGACACACTAATCTTATTTGATGTCAGTGGGAGATAGTGCTATGATCTTGAATAATTCCAATAAGTCCTGTGGGTTTTATTGGCAATTTGTTTCTAGGAACAGATTGAATTTTTCAGCCTCAGTAGTCATGGGGCAAAGATCTGCCTGTAAGTGGTAACTTGATGCTCAGGGTGTTTCCTCAGTTATAACTTAATTTCTTATGCTTTAATATAAAGAAGGGAAAAACAATTCCATAACTATTTAAAAAATCTATTTGAGAATATAGAGAATTCTTAAAATTTGAAATATATTAAATCATAGATTTTATTATTATTCAAGGTAGTACAACAGCTTCCAGCTTTCTAATAATCTATTAACTGTTATTGTTGAATTGAACTTTTTAAGGGGGTATATTCCATATTAATAGGGCTTCCCTGGTGGCTCAGAGGTTAAAGCGTCTCCCTCCAATGCAGGAGACCTGGGTTCGATCCCTGGGTCAGGAAGATCCCCTGGAGAAGGAAATGGTAACCCACTCCAGTATTTTTACCTGGAGAATCTCATGGACAGAGAAGGATTTCATATGTCCAGACATATTATATTTAATATTTATTAAGTAGTACTCTTTGAAAGAATTGCATAAAATTAAGAATAACTCAGATTTACTAAAGAGATTATTTTTTATCATTGGCACATTCATCTTACCTTATGGTTGATCTCAAAATATTCTTAAGACTTCCTTCTTAGATTTTCCATTTATTATCTTAATAATGTTGAAAAAAATCAATTGTCATTCTGTCTGGGAATGTGATTTTTAATGAATTGTCTTCACAGTTCTGCCTCACATATGGTTGTATTTTTTGTGTGTAAGGATCAAAGGTGTGCGGAGGGTGGGGATGCAAATAGAGGGTGAAATCCTGCAGTGCTGAGGAAGAGGTGCCATTGTTAATTCGTCTAGCCAGATGCTGCAATTTGTTTGTTTGTTTATTATTGTTGTTCAGTTGCTAAGCCTTGTCTGACTCCGTCATGACTCCACAGACTGCAGCCTGCCAGGCTTCGCTGTCCATGGGATTCCCCAGGCAAGAATATTGGAGCGAGTTGCCATTTCCTTCTCCAGGGTATCTTCCCAACCCAGGGACTGAACACCCATCTTCTCCCTTGGCAGGCAGATTCTTCACCACAGAGCCACCAGGGAAGCCACTGTAAATTATTTGTAAATTATTATCAAATGTTACATATATGTATCTGGCCTTATCTAATGGGCAATATTTTGTTAAAAAATTGAGGATCATGGTTCATGATGAGGCTACAGTATGTGTATATATGCATGTTCACATGACTTAAAGTCTTGCACTTCTGGACAAAGAATCTGTTTTTTTCATCCCCTTGTTATTATTCTCCATTGTTCATTACCAGAACTATCAATAATTCTAATGAAGTGTTAACAATTGCCTGATCCTAATAAATTATATCAGGTTTTATGTTAGATGCCCAGTGCTTCTTTTTCCTCTTGGAACTTATATTTTAACAATTGCAACAATATATATAAATGTAAGCTAGACTGCCTCATTCAAAATACAAAAATATTTCTGTTCTTATCCCATTTCTTTGAGTTTGAAATAGGGGATGAATGAAGGAAAGCATAAGAAAAACCACTAAACGTGTCTTAGGAGTACTACTAGTTTTGTGTGGGGTAATGCAGAGATATGGCAACGTGAATGCCTGCTGATTTATGATATTGGCTTTTTCTCCTAGCAAGTTGTAAGTACACAGTTCCCCAGTCAATGATCATGTTGAACTTACTGTGGATTCATTCTTTTTGTTAGTGGTTAGGGAAAGGATATTTTGTTGTTATTGTTGTTAATTTTAAGTCTTGCTTCCCCC
>SJYX01019457.1:69823-129841 GCA_006410675.1 Oreotragus oreotragus
TATTCCTTTATATAAGCTGAAAGGTTATTTCCTGAAATTTTCTCTACAAAACCATTTTGTGCTTGGTTGAGTTAATGCAGTTGCATGGTAATTTTTTAAAAATCATAAAAAATTATATGACAGTTGGTTCTCTTAAAAAATAATGAAATCCAAATAAATTTATTTTATAATACATCATACAAAGAATCTTTAAGGATTAATTATATGATGGTGAAAATTTATATATCAAAAGTGGGAATAAGATTATCTTTACTTAAAAAGTTAATTTAATTGGCTAAAATATGATTTAAAGGAATTTTATCTACTAAATTCTGACTGGAAATAAGGAATTTTTATATAGTTTCTGATAATAAATTTGTTTTCCTTTACTAATGCCAATGAATAAAATGACTAACATGTATTGAAGTTTTTCTATATACCAGATGCTTCTCTATTTTTTACAATAGTACTGTGAAATAAGAGCTATTATTGTCCCAGTTTTATAAATGAAGAAACAAACAAGCAGCCATCTTAAGTAATTTATCAAAGTACAAGAGATACAGGAATCAGTCTTGAGTCCTGACCGCAATGCTATACAATGCTTTTACTGCACTGAACTATGCTAAGCTGATGCCACACCCAGACTTATTCAATGCCTGCAAAGCAACCCACTGGTTTTGGAAACAGCCCAGGAGGTTACATTTCTTCCAAAATTATTTTATAACTGTAAGAAGGCACACATCATGAAATTAATATATGCACTTAAACAAAGAAAGAAAATGATATGGAAGCTGAAAAAGCACTGTTTTATTTCCCCATATTATGTATTCTTAGAAATGTATGCATGCCCTGACAGAGCAAGGAAGTAAGGGAAGATGAAAGAGAGAAAATAATTTTGCTTCAGAAGGACAGCCAGTAATCCTTCTCAATACATGGAAGTTGCTTAGAGATTTGGGGAGCTGTTTTGCTCTCCTGGGAATATTTAGTTTGGTTTCACTATATAGGAAAAAGCTTTAAAATGAAACCCAAAGAAAACTAGTGTATAAATCTAGGAGACTGCCTACCTCCACCCACAACTCCTAGCTGCCTCTTTGGCATGGAACAAAGAACAGAGCCTGGCCCATGACTGGCACTCAAAACCACTAGCCAGCAGAACAGAGGCAAGAATTTTGAGGAAGGGGACATTTGCTTGTGTGTCTTAATTCAAGAGGTAAAATGTGGGAATTTTATCATAGAATTCACCTTCTTAATAATTTTAATAAGCTTTAATTTTTTATCATTTGCAAATGTATTTTTTTCTGTTAAGTATATTTCTAAGCACAGGCTTTACATTAGGCAGGGTTTATTTATTTTTCTTTTGTTTTGCTTTTTTTTTTCTTTTTAAATTTTGTCTTTATTTTATTTTACTTTACAATACTGTATTGGTTTTGCCATACATTGACATGAATCTGCCATGGGTGTTCAGGAATCCTTCTCTAGTTGTCTCAGAGCTTCTTTCCATGTGCTCCTGCTGCTCTGCTCCGGGGGCTCCCTTCTCTCACTGTCCCTATTAAATTCTCCACCCCCACCATCGACCTCCATCCTTAAACTAGACCGTGAGCCCCTGCAGGGGAGGCCATCTGTCTTATTAAGCTTTATGTCTACTGCCTGGCACAGGGCTTCATTCACATTGAATGATAAATAACTGTTTTGGGTAAACGAATAAATCTCCTTCCTCTACTGTCTTCCATCTCAATATTCCTTAGACATACAGATCACTGACATTCCAGAGCTGTATATGTCACTGGTTTCTGGAAGGTCTTACATTTGCTATTTTTTAGAAAACGGAAACTTTCACTTTCCCAGAAGTAGCAGGTACTTTCCAGACTAGCACTGAACTCACCAGAACTTTTGTTGTTTTGGGTTTGTTTCTGCCTGGCAACTGTTGGGATCAGGGTGAGGCCAGAGTAAATAACTTCCTGTGCGTGTAAACCTTTACTTCATCTGCAGTTGTCTTGCTGCTCCACACCTGTTTATTGCTCAAATTTCACAGAGGGCGAAATAAGCATTGGGAGACAGAGAAAGTGAAAGTTGATCAGTCCTGTCCGACTCTCTGCCACCCCATGAACTGTATAGTCCATGGAATTCTCCAGGCCAGAATACTGGAGTCAGTAGCCTTTCAAATGTCACTGAGGGCGAATTAAGCATTGGGGGGGAGAAGACTGGCCTGATTCTTTCCCCTCCCCACCAAATGTCCTTCCTCCATCTGTAAGATCAGAATAATAAGTTCTGTATCCCCTGCCTTGTGGGACCTATAGTCTTCATGGAGAAAAGGATCTATTAAAATTCTTTGGTAACCTCAGTATAATTACACCCATGGATTCATAATACCTAAAATTTGAAAGACATCTTAAAAATAATATAGCTGTCAAATCTTTTACAGGTAGGGAAAGGGGCCTGAAATCACAGAGCCCATCAGTCAGAGAGCTGGGAGGGAAACTCAGGCATCTGGATGGGCATACAAGAAGGTGCAGTAGAACTTAGGATCATAAGGGATCATGAAAATGCGTTATCCTTGAGGGACAGTCCCAGGTAAGACTGACTTCAGAGACATAGAAAAACATTCCCCGACAGTGTATTCAACACACTCCAAGTGTGGTCTGCCTGATAACCACAGGCATTAGTGATTCTGATTTGTCCAGAGTTTCAGTTCTTTTTTTTTANCTTCTTCAGATTTCTGATTAAATATTCTGCCATTGAAGAACTAGAGTGTTTGAATACTTGCTTCTGCTTGATTTTGTTGCTTTGAGGCTTTGTATTTTCTTTGTTTCCTGATCATAAAAGGAGAACAGTAGTGATGCCTTGGTCAGGGGGCTGTTGTGAGAACTGGAGTATTGCCAGCATGCTTAATTCTCCACTCCCCTACCACCCGCCTCTAATTTAGCCCTAGTCCCCATTTCATTAATTATTAGCTTACCTTCATTTCCTCAGCCATGATGTCATTCATTTCTTTCTCTAAATGGTCTTGAGAACGTGAAACTGTAGAATCTTCTTTGCTGGTTCTGTTTGTGTGTGTGTGTGAGATGTATGGGTGGGGGCTGGCAGTCAAGGAGAATTGCTTTGCTACACTCTTCTTTCCTTCCAAGCTGAGTTCTCTTAGACAAGTCAGTTAACCCCTTTCAGGTTTTGTTTTCCTACCTGTGAGAGAGAGTTCTCACATAGGTGTCATGAGGATGGAATGAGATTAGTATTTGTGAAGACAGCTGGTCCAGATAGATGCTCAACAAAGGTGAATGGAACTGGAAACAATCTTTTCTAACCAATTGTAACATCAGGGTTCAGCCAGGAAGCTGACCTTTCTGAGCTATGGATAAGGAATAACTACAAGAGGTGGACCCTATAAAATTGTAGGAGGCTGGGAAAGTACAGATATGAAGGCTGAGTTGGAAGATTGCAGAAGACATCAACCAGTCAATCTGAAAGCCAGGCATAGCCAGCTGCCAAAGTGAGACTGAAAGGGGAGCTGATGGGAAGGATGTGGGGAACCATTTGCCTGTCTGGATCCACAACCACACGTCTGCTGAGGCACCTGGGATCTCTGTTAAACAGTAGGGTGAGCAGTCATGTCCAAGAGCTTAACTTTGACAAGAGGAAAGTGACGATTACGTGGAGCACACTGGCCCCTCCATCTGTCTGTCACTCATGTCTAAACTTAAGGACCTTAGAACTAATGGCCGATACTCCATTCCCCTCTTCCAAATCTCATGCAAATTCCAATTCTCATGCCAACTCTAACTCTGTATGATACCCAGAATTCTGGGAAATGTAGTTTCAGCTTTATCATATTGACTTGGAAAAACCATCACACCAATCTTTTTCATTTTATAGCTAACTACTTTTGGCTTTGATTTAATTTTTTTTCAGTAAATGCTAAAAATACTCCTTAAGCATGATCTGAAGTTTATTGAGCTACATAAAATAATTTTCTAACTGGGTCAGGCTCTCTACTTTGCACTTGAAATGCAACATCCCATAGGAGAAAGGGTTTTAGTGTAACTTATGTTAGCTTCCTTACAAATGGGAAAGGGAGGTTTTTATTGAGTATAATTTGGGTTTAGATTTCAAACATACACTAGCAATGAACATATCCAGGTTCTGAATAGTTTATTCATTTGCTTGTTATTTATGTCCACTGCTGGGTTTTTTTTTTTTTTTTTTTTTTTGGCCTTGATGCATGCCTTATGAAATCTCAGTTCCCTGAGCAGGGATAGAACCCAGGGATCCTGCAGGGAAAGCATGGAGTCCTAACCATTGGACCACCAGAAAATTCCCTACCAGATTTTAAGTTTCATTGTCTATCTTGCCATCTCTTCTCTGAGCCTCTTGGGACTGTGACATGAGAAACTTGGGCCCTTTCAAACCTGTTCTTTTATATTGCCAGTGGGCCCAGAACACTTATATGTAAAAACTAAAACAGTAAGTGCTATCTCCAATTTGCAGAGGAGAAATAATTGTTAAGGGTCTTAAGTGCGTAAGGTTAGGTGCTTAAATTTTTCTTGATGTAAATTTCCTCCCTTACTTGAGGTTACTAGCACACCTGTGAGGTTGCTTACTTCAGAAGTTCCATGTAGTTTAAAGCATTAATCATCCTCCTTGTTAAGCCATGGAGAATGGAAAGATGAATAAGATGCTGTCTCAGGGGAGTTAAAATCTAGTGTGTTTGGGTGGAGGGAGAGCAGAAATGATAAGGTAACTTTAGGAGAGAGGTGCTCTGTGGGAAAACACGGCCAGGGCTTAAAGAGGAGAGGGCAGAGATCAGGAGCAGCAAACCAGTTGTCACCCCTCTAAGATTTCACCAAGCACGAAGCACATTACAGAAAGCAGGCAGAGTGTGTGTTCCCAGCAGAGGAAACTCAAGGAGAGCTGAACATTTAATTAATCTTCTAACAGCCCTGGTTGAGTGAACTAAGTTTCATTCTTATTTTCACAAATTAAAGTCTGACAAGAATGGATATACTGGGGGAGAGAGAGGAAGCAAAATAGAATGAGTTTGTGACTGAAAAGGTAAACAGTTAAGGGGATGAAGTTTATTTTTAGCATCACTGTTCATTCTCTGGGGCCCTCCTAAGCCCCATGACCTGGGGTCTCGGTGACCTTCTGCTATCTCTGGTTACGCCCCTGGCTTTGATGACATTTGTGACTCATCAGGACTCTTTTCCCTCAATGGGCTGCCATCTATGGGGTCGCACAGAGTCGGACACGACTGAAGCGACTTGGCAGCAGCAGCAGCAAGTTGGGTTCATTTTTAACTGTATAAGAAACTACCAGAATGTTTTCCAAGTAGCTGCACACCCTAAAGCAATGTACATGAATTCTACATCCTCACCAACATTTGTCTTTCAAATAATAGTCATTCTAGTGGGTGTAGGAGAGCATGTCACTATGAATTTAATTTGTGTTTCCTTGTAGGCTAATGGTGTCCAACATTTTAAGATGTTGGCCATTTGTACGTCTGCGTTTGTAAATTGTCTGCTCGTGTCTTTTGCCAATTAAGAAAAAATTGGTTGCCTGCCTTTATTATTGAGAAGTGGAAAGTGTCCATATATTATCAATACAAATATACCCATTATGGATATTTGTCTTAGCATATGTCTTGGCTCTCCATTTTCTTAAATAATGTCTGGTAAGCAGACATTACTGAATTAGGAAAGTCTAGGTGGCTCAGACAGTAAAGCGTCTGCCTGCAATGCAGGAGACCTGGGTTCGATCTTCGATCCCTGGGTTGGGAAGGTCCCCTGGAGAAGGAAATGGCAGCCCACTCTTCCCTGGAAAATTCCATGGACTGAGGAGCCTGGTAGGCTACAGTCCATGGGGTCTCAAAGAGTCGGACTGTGTCCAACATTTTAAGATGTTGGCCATTTGTACGTCTGCGTTTGTAAATTGTCTGCTCGTGTCTTTTGCCAATTAAGAAAAAATTGGTTGCCTGCCTTTATTATTGAGAAGTGGAAAGTGTCCATATATTATCAATACAAATATACCCATTATGGATATTTGTCTTAGCATATGTCTTGGCTCTCCATTTTCTTAAATAATGTCTGGTAAGCAGACATTACTGAATTAGGAAAGTCTAGGTGGCTCAGACAGTAAAGCGTCTGCCTGCAATGCAGGAGACCTGGGTTCGATCTTCGATCCCTGGGTTGGGAAGGTCCCCTGGAGAAGGAAATGGCAGCCCACTCTTCCCTGGAAAATTCCATGGACTGAGGAGCCTGGTAGGCTACAGTCCATGGGGTCTCAAAGAGTCGGACGTGACTGAGTATCTGAACAACAAAACAAGATGATCCTGGTCACATCATTCAGTGGCCTTCCTCCACCTTCAGGTCACCTAGAGTACCTGGGCAGGGCCTTGGGCTTTGGGGCTTCTCTAAGAAGGAAAAGCACTCTAGGTTAAAAAACTGAAGAGTTTCCAAAGGCAAACAGTGCAGCTATTGCTGTGTGACAGTTGCCTCAAAATTTAGTGGCTTAAAAAATTGTAGACCTTTATTATCTCTGAAAGTTTCTAGGGGGCAGTTTGGGAGTGGCTTGACCGGGTGATCCTGACTTGAGATTTCTCATCCTTGTGTAGCTGAGATTTCAGCCTGGGCTTCGGTTCTTCTTTGAAAGGTGGTTCATTCCATACAGAAAGCAGAGTAGTGCTTGCTGGTCCCTGGGGGTGAGGGGAACGAGTCGACTATAGTGGGACCGCAAGAGGGCATTTGCGGGGTCGTAGAACTTACCTGGATCGTGATACGGCTATGTGGCTGTATGTGTCTGTCAAAACTCATGTAACTGTATCCAAGGAGACAGTGACATGTCACTTTCAAAAGTCAAATTAAAAAAGAAATAAAAGGTGACTCACTCGTGTGATGCAGGAGACCTAGGTTTTTCTCTTCGTGGGCTTCTCCCAGCGATTTTGAAGGTGCCCTTGCTGTGGTTACTGGCTCCCCATGGAGCCTCAAGTGGAGGCCATTCTTTTTAGGATGCTCCAAGGTCACATGGTCTTGCTTCCATTACTTTTTGTAGGCTAGAAGTCAATGGTGGTGATGCTGGTTTAGTCGCTAAGTCGTGTCTGACTCTTGCAACCCCATGGACTGTATAGCCCGCCAGGCTCCTCTGTCCATGGGATTTCCCGGGCAAGAATACTGGAACGGGCTGCCATCTCCTTCTCCAGGGGAATCTTCCAAACCTCAGGGTCTCTTGGGTCTCCTGCATTGGCAAGCAGTTTCTTTACCACTGAGCCACCAGGCAGGCAAGCTCCAGAAGTCAATGCCAGTGACTGTTCACGTGGTGGTAGGGAATTCACCTCTCCCCCTGAAGAGAGGGTTATGAGAGAACACGTGGACACACTTAAACCACCACAGTCATAATGCAGGCAAGCAACTGACCCATTGACAGACTGCAGACTTGTAGACTTAGGAGCGAAAAGTACCTCATGCACAGGTGGAATGAAAAAGTACAAAAGCACGTCGAGTCATGGATTTTGTTTTAAACAAATCTAACAAAGATTTCTGCCTGTTCTCACGAGAACCAGATCAACAGTGCATAGTTTCTCGGAGGTCCTCTGCCCAGGACGTGATGGGTGTCGTGGGTGGAGTTGACAGAGACAGGGCAGGCTGCTTAAGCATCTCCATGTGAGTTCTCAACAATCCTTTCTTCATCTGACAACCATGCTCCCTTAGGGCATGGCCAATCCAATACCCTTGGTGACTCCAGAGATTTGGGGGCCAAGTTACTAATAATGGGACTGTCCAGCTTGTTTTGGGGCACTCAGTCTCCCTGTGAGGTGATAGACCCAGAACTCCTGGTCAGTGGCTCGAGGTCCAGGTTTTAGAAACAGAGCTGGCTATTTCCGGTTCTGTATTTCCTCTTTGAGGCCTTCTTTTACTTTTTCATTTCTTTCCCACTTCATTCCATTACCATTGGGTGCCTACTAGGTAGCAGGTCTGAAGTACTAGAAATACTTCAACGAATGAGAAGAGAAGGTTCCTATCTTGAGAAGACACAGGAAACAAACCATATATTAATGCATTAATGGATCTAGAGAAATGGTATAGGTGAACTTATTTGCAAAGCAGAAATGGGCAACATAGAGAACAAACATGGACATCAAGTGGGGAAGGAGTGGTGGGTGAATAGGGAGATGGTGATTGACATGTGGGCACCACTGAGACTGTGTATAAAATAGATCAGTAGTGAGAACCCTATGTCTCACCTTTCGATACTTTAGGGCTTGGTTCATTTCCACTGTGAGTCACAGGCTCTTCCCTCTGTTGAAGAACAGGTCCTGCTCCTGTCATTCTGTGATTGACATGTGGACACCACTGAGACTGTGTATAAAATAGATCAGTAGTGAGAACCCTATGTCTCACCTTTCGATACTTTAGGGCTTGGTTCATTTCCACTGTGAGTCACAGGCTCTTCCCTCTGTTGAAGAACAGGTCCTGCTCCTGTCATTCCTGGGAATGTACCCCGGGATCAAGTGAGCTTTTTTTAAAATCTTTTATTTTATTTTTTTTACTTTATTTTACTTTACATTACTGTATTGGTTTTGGCATACATTGACATGAATCCACCACGGGTGTACATGAGCTCCCAAATATGAACCCCCTCCCACCTCCCACCCCACATCATCTCTCCGGATCATCCCCGTGCACCAGCCCCAAACATCCTGCATCGAACATAGACGCAATTCGTTTCTTACATGATACTATACATGTTTCAATGCCATTCTCCCAAATGATCCCACCCTCTCCCTCTCCCTCAGAGTCCAAAAGTTCACTCTACACATCTGTGTTTCTTTTGCTGTCTCACATACAGGATCATCATTACCGTCTTTCTAAATTCCATATATATGTGTTAGTATACTGTATTGGTGTTTTTCTTTCTGGCTTACTTCACTCTGTATAATCAGCTCCAGTTTCATCCATCTCCTTAGAACTGATTCAAATGTATTCTTTTTAATGGCTGAGTAATACTCCATTCTGTATATGTACCACAGCTTTCTTATCCATTCATCTGCTAATGGACATCTAGGTTGTTTCCATGTCCTGGCTATTATAAACAGTGCTGCAACACACATTGGGGTACATATGTCTCTTTATATTCTGGTTTCCTCGGTGTGTATGCCCAGCAGTGGGATTGCTGGGTCATAAGGCAGTTCCATTTGCAATTTTTTAAGGAATCTCCACACTGTTCTCCATAGTGGCTGTACTAGTTTGCATTCCCACCAACAGTGTAAGAGCTGTCTCTTATACACATCTGATCCCAGGANAAAAAAAAAAAAAAAAAAGTCTTTCATCATAGGGAACTGTAATGCAAAAATACAAGTCAAGAGATATCTGGAATGACAGGAAAGTTTGGCTTTGGAATACAAAATGAAGTAGGGCAAAGGCTAACAGAGTTTTGCAAGAGAATGAACTGGTCATAGCAAACACATTCTTCCAACAATGCAAGAGATGACCCTACACATGGATATCACCAGATGGTGATATTGAATTCAGACTGATTGATACTGCTTGCAGCCAAAGACAGAGGAGCCTTATATAGTCACCAATAAGAAGATTTGGAGCTGACTGTGGCTAAAGAAGACTGGAGCTGACTATTTACTGCAAAATTCAGGATCAAATTGAAGAAAGTAAGGGAAACCACTAGGCCATTAAGGTATGACCTAAATAAAATCTCTTATGATTATACAGTGGAGAAGACAAATAGATTAAAGGGATTAGATCTGATAGACAGAGTGCCTAAAGAACTATGGACAGAGGTTCATATCACTGTACAGCAGGCTCTGACCAAAACCATACACAAAAAGAAGAAATGCAACAAGGCAAAGTGGTTGTCTTGGGAAGTCTTATGAGTATCTGAGAAAAGAAGTGAAAGGCAAAGGAGAAAACAAAAGATATATCCATCTGAATGCAGTTCCAAAGAATAGCAAGGTAAGACAAGAAAGACTTCTTAAGTAAACAGCATAAAGAAACAGAGAAAAAGAATAGAATGAGAAAGACTAGAGATATCTTCAAGAAAATTAGAGATACCAAGGGAACATTTCATGCAAAGATGGACACAATAAAGGAGAGAAATGATAAGGACCTAACAGAAGCAGAAGAGATTAAGAAGAGGGGGCAAGAATACACAGAACTATACAAAAAAGGTCTTCATGACCCAGAGAACCACAATGGTGTGATCACTCACCTAGAATGCAAAGTCAAGTGAGCCTTATGAGGCATTACTACAAACAAAGCTGGTGGAGCTGATAGAATTCCAGCTGAGCTATTTCAAGTCCTGAAAGATGATGCTGTGAAAGTGCTGTACTCAATATGCCAGAAAATTTAGAAAACTCAGCAGTGGCCACAGGAATGGAAAAGGTCCATTTTCATTCTAATCCCAAAGAAGGGCAATACCAAAGAATGTTAAAACTACTGCACAAATACACTCATTTCACATACTAGAAAGGTAATGCTCAAAACCCTTCAAGCATGGCTTCAGCAGTATGTGAACCAATAACTTCCAGATGTACAAGATGGATTTAGAAAAGGCAGAGGAACCAGAGATCAAATTGCCAACATCCATTGGATCATAGAAACAGCAAGGGTATTCCAGCAAAACACCTACTTTGCTTCATTGACTACACTAAAGTCTTTGATTGTGTAGACAACAACAAACTGTCAAATTCTTAAAAATNAGATGTACAAGATGGATTTAGAAAAGGCAGAGGAACCAGAGATCAAATTGCCAACATCCATTGGATCATAGAAACAGCAAGGGTATTCCAGCAAAACACCTACTTTGCTTCATTGACTACACTAAAGTCTTTGATTGTGTAGACAACAACAAACTGTCAAATTCTTAAAAATATGGGGATAACAGACTGCTTTGCCTGTCTTCTGAGAAACCTGCATGGAGGTCAAGAGGCAGCAGTTAACCATACATGGAAGAACAAATTGGTTCACAATTGGGAAATGTGTATGTCAAGGCTGTATATTGTCTCCCTGCTTATTTAATTTACTCTGCTTATTTAATTTATATATAGAGTACATCATGTGAAACACTGAGCTGGATTAATCAGAAGCTACAATCAAGATTGCCAGGAGAAATATCAACAACCTCAGATATGCAGATAATACCACCGTAATGGCAGAAAGGGGAAAAGAACTACAGAGCCTCTTGATAACAGTGAAGAAGGAGACTGAAAAAGCTGGCTTAAAACTCAACATTCTAAAAACTAAATCATGGCTTCTGGCCCCATCATTTCATGGCAAACAGATAAGGAAAAAATGGATATAAGACAGAAATTGTCTTCTTGGTCTCCAACATCACTGCAGATGGTGACTGACATGAAATTAAATGACATTTGCTCCTTAGAAGAAAAGCTATGACAAACCTAGATAGTATATTAAAAAACAAGGACATCACTTTGCCAACAAAGCTCTGTATAGCCAAGGGTATAGATTTTCCAGTAGTCGTGTATGGATGTGAAAATAGGACCATAAAGAAGGCTGAGAACTAAAGACTTGATACTTTCAAATTTTAGTGCTGAAGGAGACTCTTGTGGGTCCCTTGGACAGCAAGGGGACCAAACTAATCAATCCTAAAGGAAATCAACCTGAAAATTCATTGGGAAGGCTGATTTAAAGCTGAAGCTCCAATACCTTGGCCACCTGATGGAAAGAGCTAACTCATTGGAAAAGACCCTGATGCTGGGAAAGACTGAGGCCAAGGAGGAGAAGGAAACAACAGAGAATCAGATAGTTGCATGGCATCACCAACTCAATGGATATGAGTTTGAGAAAATTCTGGGAAATAATGAATGACAGGGAAGCCTGGTATGCTGCAGTCCATGGGGTCATAAAGAGTCGAACTTCATTTGACAACTGAAGACCAACAACAAGCTGAAAGTCTAACTAAGGGGCAATACCAATGTCAGACTGGGGGGAGTAGCTATAAGACTTCTGAAAATTCTGTTCTCAATATGTTAATTAGTAGATATTTTCTTTATTAATTATTTATTAGAAACAGACACTATTCCTTTTTAAATTTGATGAAAATTATGCTATAAGTGATTTTCAAAATGCAAAAGATCAAAGTCTGGTTTCACAAAGGTCTCATAGGCTTATATGATCATCCAAATAAATTAAAATAAAATATCTAAGGCCTCAGGATTTAACACCAAGATATTTCATTTGTTTGAAAACTTCTAAAATAGCATTATAACACTATCAGACTTTTACTATCTGATATTTCCCTTCAATTCCTGTTTTTGTTGTTGTTGTTCCAGATATCCTTGACCTTCATGAGTTAAGGATGGTTTAAAAAAGTGTATTAGAATCACCCTAGTTATTACAATATGTTGCTGGATATTTCCTGTTCATCTGTCTTCTCTTTGTCATTTTGTGTTTTTATCTTCTATAAGCTTGTCAATTATATATATTTTTTGATTTATTTTAATTGGAGGCTAATTACTTTACAGTATTGTATTGGTTTTTCCATACATCAACATGAATCCACCACGGGTGTACATGTGTTACCAATCCTGAACACCCCTCTCACCTTCCTCCCCATACCATACCTCTGGGTCATCCCAGTGCACCTGCCCCAAGCATCCTGTATCCTGCATCAAACCTGGACTGGCAATTCGATTCTTATATGATATTATACATGTTTCAATGCCATTCTCCCAAATCATCCCACCCTTTCCCTCTCCCACAGAGTCCAAAAGACTGTTCTATACATGTGTCTCTTTTGCTTTCTCGCATACAGGTTTATCATTACCATCTTTCTAAATTCCATATATATGCCTTAGTATACTGTATTGGTGTTTTTCTTTCTGGCTTACTTCACTCTGTATAATAGGCTCTGGTTTCATCCACCTCATTAGAGCGGATTCATATTGCTTTTAGCGGCTGAGTAATACTCCATTGTGTATATGTACCACTGCTTTCTTATCCATTCATCTGCTGATGGACATCTAGGTTGCTTCCATATCCTGGCTATTATAAACAGTGCTGCGATGAACATTGGGTACACGTGTCTCTTTCAATTCTGGTTTCCTCGGTGTTTATGCCCAGCAGTGGGATTTCTGGGTCATAAGGCAGTTCTATTTCCAGTTTTATAAGGAATCTCCACACTGGTCTTCATAGTGGCTGTACTAGTTTGCATTCCCACCAACAGTGTAAGAGGGTTCCCTTTTCTCCACACCCTCTCCAGCATTTATTGCTTGTAGACTTTTGGATCACAGCCATTCTGACTGGTGTGAAATCGTACNTTATAAACAGTGCTGCGATGAACATTGGGGTACATGTGTCTCTTTCAATTCTGGTTTCCTCGGTGTGTATGTCCAGCAGTGGGATTACTGGGTTGTAAGGCAGTTCTATTTGCAATTTTTTAAGGAATCTCCACACTGTTCTCCATAGTGGCTGTACTAGTTTGCATTCCCACCAACAGTGTAAGAGGGTTCCCTTTTCTCCACACCCTCTCCAGCATTTATTGCTTGTAGACTTTTGGATCACAGCCATTCTGACTGGTGTGAAATGGTACCTCATTGTGGTCTTGATTTGCATTTCTCTGATAATGAGTGATGTTGAGCATCTTTTCATGTGTTTGTTAGCCAGCCGTATGTCTTCTTTGGAGAGATGTCTGTTTAGTTCTTTTGCCCATTTTTTGATTGGGTCGTTAATTTTTCTGGAATTGACCTGCATAAATTGCTTGTATATTTTTGAGATTAGTTGTTTGCCAGTTGCTTCATTTGTTATTGTTTTCTCCCATTCAGAATCAGTGACCCTCAGGGGAACAGGCTCCTCCCGCGGCGGGAGTCCAACTGTCCTCGGCCTGCGTTGGCAGCTGGACGAGACTGGAGCTGCTCCTTGGACTTTGCTCCGTCTCCGCCTCCCCTCTCTCTTCGCTCCCGGGGTGGGCTAGAGTGGCTGCCACAGACCGAGAGCTAGGCAGGGTTTAATTCGGAGATTTGATTTGAACTTGACTGATCTATGAAAGGTAAAGCCTAGTCATCCCAGGTCTGTTTGGGTTTATGGTTCACACTTCTTTGGCTTTCTCTCTTCATCTCTTCTTTCTACTCCTATGTTGCCTTACTAGCTTTAGGGAAAAATCCTGAACTTCTGTAAGAAGAGAAAATGCAAGCTCCAGGCTAATTCGTGATTCTGTCCTGTGATGGTCAGCAAGGAAGGATGAGAGTTTCTCTGAAGTGAACCCAAAGTCACCTGATAGACATAGCTGGTGTATAAGTATAATGGTGAAGGTCTCTAAGAGTCACCTCTAGTCTAAAGTGAGGCTGTACCCAGGCAGGTACACTCCCTGGGAAAAAGGAATCCTGGCCCCTAATTCATGAAGATCTGCAATTACTACCAGCTGATGAACATTTTATTCATTTTCTTGTCTTCTTGTCTTCTTCCAACCCACTCTTTTTGTGTCAGTTCTTAAAAACACAAAAAGTATGAGAAACAACCTTCAATGATTTATGAAAAACACATTGCTTCTAGCTCTTTTTGTCTCAGTAACTAAGAATTCTAGATTGACTGAAAGTAGATAAACATATTTTTTTTCTCCAGTATAGAATTCTCATACCTCATTTTTGTTTAAGGAGAGACAAGAATCTTTTTACAAATTCCTGAAACAGTGTGACAAAGTTTTCCTATGAATTTGCTGTGGATAAAAATCCATACACTGATAAAGCTTCTTGGATAATAAATCCTTGAGAATGTGGCAACTTTGCCTTCTAGTGCAAATTCTACCCAGCTTCACCTTTTTTCTTTGCCACTAGTCCTCTCAGATGATTCCATCTTACCCTGCTCCTCCTTGTGGATAGTCTTAGCCTCCTACTATTTTTGGACCTATTTTCTAGACACCATATATATCTTACCTTGAAAAGGGACCTAAATATCATTTTTGTGGGAACTGTCAGGGTTAGGATTAGCCTATTCAGCCTCTCTACCCTAACCAACACCTGTGGTGGCTGGCAATTCATGACACCAATCCAATGCTTTCCTGTTCTTACACTTCTTTGAGTGTTTTAAAATACTCTATTTTTTACTCTTCTCCTTTGAAAGTAATAGGCCTGCAGAGAGAACTGGAACAAGGAGCATCTTTTTCAAATGTCCAGGCACTTTGCACATATAATTCCATTTGAGACACATTGGTGACATTTTCCTTGTAACAGACAAATAACTGAGGCTTAGTTCTGTGTGCTTAGTTGCTCAGTCATGTCTGACTGTTTAAGATCCCATGGACTGCAGCCCACAAGGCTCCTCTGTCCATGGGGTTCTCCAGGCAAGAATACAGGATTGGGTTGCCATGCCCTCCTCCAGGGAATCTTCCCAACCCAGGGATCGAACCCGGTCTTCCTGCATTTCAGGGGAATTCTTTACCGACAGCCTAAAAAGTGAGGCTTAGAGAGGTCAGTTATTTCCCAACATTACATAGCTCACAAGTGGCAGAGATGGAGTTCAAAGCTATGTTTGTTTGTCTCAAAGCTCTCTTTTTTCCATGACACCATGCAGCAGCATCCCTTTTGTGAGGGTACCATCCCATACACTCATCAGTTGCTAGTTAATGCTTATGATATTTCTATAACAAATACCAGTCACTAGCTTTGTTTCATCTCAAGCACCGTGTTTAAAACAGTCTTAGGCAATTTACAGAGTATGATATAGTTTTTGCAGAATTATGTGTGCTTCTTACTGCAGTGGATAAATGTGCTAGTATTCACAGAAGATAAGATTAAAAGAATCTCTTCATTCAATCATTTATTCAACAACTATTTAATAGATGCATGCTTTATACACTAGGGATGTATCCATGAACATAACAGACAAAAATACTTGCTGCTATGGAATGCCTTATTGGGGAAGATATAAGCAAACAGAATACACATGCCATTATATGGTGATAGTTTCTCTGGAGAACAATAAAACAAACATAAAAATAAAACAGTTTTAAGTAGAAGGGATCATGAAGGCCTTACCAAGGAGACATTTGAGTAAAGACCTGGCAGAAACTAAGAAGTAAGCCACGTGGACATCTGAAGGGGAGACTATTGCAGCCACGGGAAACAAGTGCAGAGGCCCTAAAGAATGTGCCTGTGTGTAACGGGCTAGGGAGAGAGCAGTAGGCCATGAGGTCAGAAAGAAGATATATATCAGTGTTGTAAGGCCTTGAGGCCTTGCTGGTCACACTGAAGGAAACGGGGAAGGTGTTAGAGGGTTTTGGACAAAAAAGTGACACAGTATGACTTATGTTTTGAAAGATCACTCTAGCTGACATTTTCAGATGGAATGAAGGTGGAAATTAATTAGGTGGGTACAGCTAAACCAGGCCAGGAATTGCATGTCTTGAGCCAGAGTGCTGATAGTAGTGTTGTAGGAGATGCCAGATTCTGGTTTTATTTAGAATGTGTCTTCTGATCACAGGATTTGGTAATGGGTTCGAAGTGGATTTGAAAGGAATGGAGAAGCCTGAAGGATGACTTCAAAGACCTGCGCATGTCATTAACTGGGCTGAGAATATTAAGGGATGAATAAGTTTAGTGGGGAGATCAGGATCACAGTTTTACATACGTTAAGTGTGAGATATCTGTTACTCCTTTCAGAGGTGACATTGAGAAGCCAATTGGATATAGGAGTCCAGAATTCAGCAGTAAGGTCCAGGCTTTAGGTATAAATTTGGAGTCATCTGCATATATCTGCATTAGTTCAGTTCAGTTCAGTCGCTCAGTCATGTCCGACTCTTTGCGACCCCATGAATCACAGCACGCCATCTAGGACCCTCCCCAATAGGCGTGTGCAACTTTTTGCTAAGATGGATCCCACCACAGAGGCCTGTGGGTGCATGCCCACACTTATTATGGGGTGGCACCTCCTCCCTTTTTAACCCCCAAGAAGCCTCCTGTGCATGTGCAGACAGGGACTTTTTCCTTGACCTCAGGAGTGAGTACCATATCAACTTTACCTCACCAGAGCTCAACAAAGCCTCTAGCTTTGTCCTTGGAGTGTCTGGCTGAGAACAAAACTTCAGCTTTACTCCACTTGAGAAACACCAGTTGTCCAGTCCAAGGGCCTATCTGTCTCCTACCTCATTTTTAACCCAGTCGTGGACTTACTATTCTTTGCATCACCTACAGTATCCAAAACAATGTATCCTTGATGGAAGGTCCTGAGTGGGGGCCAAGCACTTGAGTGGCCTCACGCTTATTAAGCAACCCAGCTTTCTCTGGTGCTCTCAGAATTATGGGTCTCAGATGGATGACTGAACATTTCCCAGTGCTGAATTTTTGATTAAAAAAATTTCTATGTTAAGTGAGGTGTCTTTTTATTCCATTTAAGAAGTGAAAACTAAAGTCTTAGTTCATTCCTCTTGGAAATATTTTCAATCTTGGAGAGCTGTATGCATTTTATCTAGTTGAGAATCAGCAGAAAATAGGACCTTTAAGCAGATATGATAATTATAGAACATAATTCTAAATTGAATGGTAGGGGAAGAGGTGCCAGAAGAAAATGCTCAGCTTAGATTACACCTGGTTATTTTTGCATTATTATTTTTAATGTGTTTTGACACCTCAGCTGTTGCATCTAGACTCGCTCTGATCTTCAGAGCCCACATTTTGGGTTAGATAATTAAACTGCCTAAGTGGCTCATGTTCCTGTCATACTACTGGTGTGGGAAAATAGGGTGATATGGAAGAAATCATTTTCATTCAATCATTCATTCATTCATGCTTACTAAGTACCTATTACATACCAGGCTCTGTGTCTAAAATTACATGGAATATTCAAATGTCTGTGACTCATCCTCTCACTTCAAAGAGTTTAAAGTATTGAGAACAAGGGGACGAGCAAAACAATATGTTTATTAAAATAAATATAACACAAAAATGAAAACAAAAAACAGAGCTGAAAAGCCAACCCAGTACAATGTTTTGGGGAATTGAAAATAGAGGAATGATGACTTCCAACCTGGAGTCAGCATCAGGACACGTGGAAACCAATGACCAATTTCTTGAGAGCAGAGGACCAGCGTGACTAAAGGTGCAGAGGGGTGGCAGAGGTGTGAGCACCATTAGCAGTCAAGTTCCGTGGAGTTAGATGTGTGAGTGAGATGAAGCTGAGAAGACAAATCAGAACCAAATTATAAATAGCTTCCATGTCAGGCAAAGCTGAACTTTATTTGCTAGCCATGACATTTTTTTTTTTTTTTCTAAGTACGAAGGTGACTGGCTTCATCTGTGCTTGCAGGGGATTGCTGTGTGATGGAGTAGGGGGATTCAGGAGGCCGGGAACCTAAATAGAATCGATGAAGAGGCCACTGTGAAGGCTTGAGGGGCCTGAGGTCCAGCAGGGGGAGGGGAGAAATGGGCCCCCTGAAAGATAACACTTCTTTCTCTTCGCATGGCTCAGTAGACTCTACCTTTCCCACCCCAGTCAAGTGAAGAGGGATCAGAGCATCAGAATTCTGAAAGACACCCTGACAAGGCCTTGGGAACACTAATAGGAAAAATAGAAATTTAATGAGTAATATGAATAATAACTGAAATTTTGTTCACCCTCAAATCCAGCAAGAAATGTAGTTGATGAACACTCATGGCAGTCTGTTTACATCCTATCGGTCCATTCTTTCTTCAGCTGTGACGGATTTCAGTCCATTATTGCTCTTCATGTAGCTAATGGATGGGACCATGTCTAAAGAAGCTGGGTTAACTCTTCATCATCACTGACTAGCTTCCAAAATAGATGAGCTTGGTTGTTCCAAAGGAATCATTCTGCCTCCCTTTATGCATTGTGGACAAACTTATCAACGACAGTGGCTTGCATTTCTAATTTCAGAGTAGGGACAATGCATTGGAAATGGCCTTAAATTTGACACGTGGAACCAGCGTCCTTGGTTTTGAGATGTCGACCAAGAAAGGGGCAAAAACGACATCAAAACACACCCACCAAAAATGCAGGTCACTTAAGTGTTCTTTAGATGCCTGTTTTGGCTACCCTGAGGAAACTGACAGTATCAGTGGGAAGCTGCTCTCCTTTCTCGGTGCTCAGTATTGATTGAAGGTCTCTCTTGTTTACTTTAAGCTCCAGAACTAGGCTAGTATTTAGTAAGAGCTCAGCACAATGTTTTCCTAAGGTTCTAGGAACATGTATCTGCCATGCTGACTCTTCCAATAGCTGTGGGCTTTGTTAGTCGGGCGTTGTCATTTGACAAAATAAGAGATGATTTGTGCAAAGATGCAAAGGTAGGAGAAACCTGTCTTTTAACAAATAGAAAACTATTTTCTTTGTTTCTAAAATGATAGCTTTAACTCTTTGCAAAAAAAAAAAAAAAAAATGACGTGTCGATTTTTTTCAAAGCTGCTACAGATAGACCTAATTTTCTGCAATAGATGGATTCTATCAGAGTGGATGGTGAAAATGGAGATTAAGTGTACAAAACAAATTGTCAGATTTATTCAAAGGAGAGGCTGCCTACTGATCGTTTTGTTCACTGTCTTGTTTTGACTAGTATTTAATGAACATTTAGCATATAACAGGCCTTGTGATAAATCCTGGAATATAAAGATGGCATTGTCCTGGAATATAAAAGAAGATATTCTCCCAACTTCAAGAAGGCCACAGCAGGGTGGTAGCAAGTGAAATACTGTGGAAAGCTTTTACCCTGAAGATCTCTGCTGTCCTGTGTATATAAATGCACTGAGATACAGGAAGGAAAACACACACACACAAATAGTCTATCCTCCTCTTTTGATCTGTTTTTCAAATAGATTCTGCTGCTGGCAATTATCATCACATGAGAACTTTTCCCCCGCAAAATGAAGTTTTTCTAGTGGAGGTCAATGTAAGGGAAGAAGCAGTAGGAATTCTGATAAACTGTGTCTGGAATTTTTGAAGGGCTATGTGCCCAAGGCAGAAACTGCTATATGAAATTGGAGAAATCCAGTCCTACTGGTGCTTTGCTAGAATAGAATCACCTGAAAGAGAAATCTTTTTATTTTTATTTATTTATTTATTTATTCATCCACTAGTCATTCAACAAATACTTCATAGGTGAAGTGTATTATATGTTACATGTTATCATGCTCGAAGCTGGAATGCAATAATCAACAAGACATGGTCCTTGACTTCAGGAAATTTCCAAGCTTAATAGGAAAAGTAAGCATTTAACATTACTTTAAAAATGTGCTTAAAATCCCCAAATGATTGATATGTCTTTACTGTAACAAACAGGACAAATAAATCATTTTTAACAAAATGATAAACACACAATAATAAAACGGAAGGTATCTTTATAAGTATGGAGGTTGGTGGTGTGCTGCTGATAGAAATGGGTCGGAGGTGGGAGGGGGGTTCATGTTTGGGAGTTCGTGTACACCCGTGGCAGATTCATGTCAATGTATGCCAAAACCAACAGAGTACTGTAAAGTAAAATAAAGTAAAATGGAAAAAAATTAAAAAAAAATAAAAAACCACAAAATTTGGAAGGTATATATGATGCCTCCATTAGCTAAGTGGGTTCTTAGACCTGGGTAATGAAAAAAAAAATGCAATAACTTGAATTTGGAGTCTATTTTTGCAAAGTATGACAAATAATGATACATTTACTGAAATAGCTAATGGCTCAGTGAAGCGGCAGCCTTGCTTTTCACAGATACCAGCTGGCAAACTGTTAAATGTTTTAAAATGAGTTATCAGGCACTCCTGTTTTGTAACTTTTTGTGTGTGTAAATTTTGTAAAGGTCTTGATTTCTTATGCGGCTACATGTGAAAGAAGGGCACCCATTGCTCACCATGAACCCTTTCTTTGGAGAGGGTTGTGGTTTCACAAAGTTCTGGCCATTGCTCAAGCTTCAGGGTAGTGTACTGAGAGTTAGAAAGTCTGGAGTTGAGTCTTGTCTCTGTTATTAAGGAGCTGGGAGATCTTGAGAAGTCACTTCACCTCTCTGGGCCTCAGTCCTCTCTTATACAGTGCAGTGTTGGGCTGGGTCATCCACAATGTATCCTTTAGTATTGTCTTTCATCTAGGTTTCATCCACTCACTCTAACCCACAGAGGAACACTCTACTGTAAGTCCATGGGCTTCAGGTGTGGACAGGCGTGTCTCTGGAATGGAATCTGGTACATCAGATTGTCCAAACCCAGCTTTAATGATGAACTGACCCTACCTCGGGCTCACAAGGAAGAGCTTAATTTTGTCCCCTCCCTATTCTTTTTGACGACTCATGGGCCTCTGCACTCCAGGGGCTAGGTACGGACTTGATTCAGGAGTGTTGTCTTAGCAAATAGCTTTTAAAATCACTATTTGGCTTGAGTCTGGACAAGCTAAATCTCTACTGGAAGCTCTAAGCAAACCCACACAAGTAGAGCTCTGGAAGCACCTTGATTTATTTGAGATATTCTTTGAACCACCAAGGGCAAAGGCCAGCTTCGGCCTGTTACTCATCTCCTTGTCTCACTTCTCTTCCTTCAATTTCAAGTACACAGCTGTACCTTTCTAACATAAAAGTTCTTCAGTGGAGAACTTTGTAGTCAAATTGGCTTCTGCAACACACATACATATTCCTACCCAAACACATTTGCGCAATCACTGATCATACACATGGCTTCTAACTGTCTCTCATTTTCTCCAAATGTGGCTGCTAGTTGAATGGAATCCACTCTTGCTGCATCCAGTTCTGTTAATCGTGGAATAACTCTTAGCAGACGAACCCTCCAATTGACAATGACTGTAAACTCTGGTCAATATATAAAAATCATGTACTTGGAAGCAATGAAGAGCATTAAAAACAGGCAAGAACTCGAGGGAAGTGAATACTTGGAAGAAAGAAGCAACACTGAGTGAGTCTCCCAGTTTTTATGGCTTTTTCCCTTCAGGGCTGACCTCAGTCAGCAGCAAGTTGATTGGCTAAAACTTAGATAAAAGCTACAGTCTTAATGACTTGAGTGAAAGTGAAGTCTCTCAGTTGTGTCCGACTCTTTGTTAAAAAAAAAAAAAAATCAATAGAGACTAACACTGAGATGATCCAGCTATTGGATACATTTGAGGACAGAAAGGAAAATAAGCTCATAATGAGTTAGGAAGTAGAAAATCTGATCATCAATAGAAACAAACAAAAAGACCCAGTGAAAATTTTAGCTCTGAAAAACAAAATATCCAAAATAAAAATTCATCAAATGTCTTTATAACACCAACTGGATTTGGCCAAAGAATCAGAAAAGTTGAAGTTATATTAATAGAAATGACCCAAACTAAAGAGCACAGAGGAAAAAAAAATTGTTTTAAATATTAAAATGCTCCAGTAGTAGTGCATGGGGCAATGTAAAAAAGTATAATGTATATGACAGAAGAAATTACATATTTAATAAGCTCATTAACTTTCAGTAAGATAAATATAAAGAAAATGATAGCTGAATCATCATGTACATCATAATCAAACTGCTGAAAACAAAAGATAAAGAAAAAAACCTTGAAAGCAGCCAATAAAAGTTAGACATCAGACAGAGGGCAACAACAATATGGATTATAGCTGATTTCTCATTAAAACAAATTTTAAAAGATAAAAAACAAAGCAAAACAAAAAATTGTATCTGAAAGTCAGGAGAACTCCTCCAAGATCTGGAAGGAAAACAGCAACAAATAAACAAACATGTCAACGGTGAAAATATTCTTCAAAGATAAAGGTGTAATAAAGACATTTTCAAATAAACAAAAACTAAAGAGTTTGTTGCCGGCAGATCTTCACTGCAGGACGTGCAGAAATGTACGGAAATACCAGATGGAAAATCAGATCTTCAAGATGGAATGAAAATTGCCAGGCATAATAAATATGTATATTAGCATAACAGACTTTCTTTTCTTTTAATTTTTTTAAAATACATATGATCTTTTTAAATTCAAGTTTAAAAAATATGAGATATAATTTACATGCCACAAGATTCACCTTTTAAAAGCATACAATTCAGTGATTTTTAGTCCATTTGTGAAGTGCTGCCATGAACACAATTTCAGAACATTTCTTCATCCCATAAAGCCCTGCACCATGAGCATTATTTCCCATTGTCTTCTTGCCACAGTCCCTGACAACCACTAATGTGCATTCTGTCTCTGAATTTGCCTACTCTGAGCATTCTGCATAAATAGAACCATACAATGATATGTGACTTTTGCGTCTGGCTTTCTTACTTAGCATAATTTTTTTTTAATCCATCTATATTGCAGCATGTATCAGTACATCATTATTTTTATTGCTGAGTCATTTTCCATCACATGGATCACCTTTTGATTATCCACTCAGCAATTGATAGACATTTGGGCTGTTTACACATTTTGACTGTCATAAATAACACTACTTTGAACACTCACATCACAGTTTCTGTANACATCATTATTTTTATTGCTGAGTCATTTTCCATCACATGGATCACCTTTTGATTATCCACTCAGCAATTGATAGACATTTGGGCTGTTTACACATTTTGACTGTCATAAATAACACTACTTTGAACACTCACATCACAGTTTCTGTACAAACATGTTTTCAGTTCTCTTGGGTATATAACTAGGGGTGGTATTGACAAGTATGCAGTAACTCTCCATATAACTTTTTAAGAAACTAAAGACCTGTTTTCAAAAGTGACTGCACCATTTTACATTCCCACCAAAAATGAATGAGTATTCCAACTTCTCCTCTTTCTTGTCAACACTTATTATTATCTGTCTTCATGATTCTATTTTAGTTGGTGTAAAGTGGTATTTCCTTGTGGTTCTGATTTACTTTTTCCTTATTGATGCTGACATTGAGTATTTTTTCATGTTTTTATTGTATATTTGTATATATTCTTGGGGAAATACTTGTGTGTAATCTTTGCCGATTTTCCGAGTTGTTTTTTCATTTTTGGATTGAGAGTCTTTATTTAGTCTGGATACTAGACTCTTATCAGATATATGCTCTGCAGTTTTTTTCTCCCATCTCTCAGTTATCTTTTCCATGTTCTTAATAGTATCCTTTGAAACACAAATATTTTTAATTTTGAATTTTACATTTATGTGTATATTTTCTTTTTCTTTCCTTTTTTTGCTATCCAATCTAAAGAACTCTTCCCTCATCCAATTGTCACAAAGTTTCCCCTAATTCTTCTAAGAGTTTTATAGTTTTAGCATTTATCCATTTTGAATTAATTTTTGTATAATGTATGCTTTTGTATATACATGCTTTGTAATAGTATTTCAGCATCCTTCTGCTGCCTGTGCATATCCATTTGTCCCAGGAATATTGTTGGAAGGATTATTCCCTTATGGATGGTCTCGGCATCCTTGCTGAAAATGAGTTGACTACAAATGTATGGGAGAGTTTCTGGACAACCAATTTTATTCCATTGATCTATTTGTATTCCAGTATCACACAGTCTTGATTACTGTCACATATTATTTTGAAAGCAAGATGTGTACGCGCTTCAACTTTGTTCATTTTTAAAACTATCTTGTCTATTTTCTGGTTCCCTTCCATTTTCATATGAAATTTAGGACCATTTTGTCAATCTCTCTAAAAAGAGAGCTAAGCTTTGACAGGCTTGTATTGAACCTGTAGCCCAATTTGGGGAATATTGCCATTTAAATAATATGAAGTCTTCCAATCCATGAAGTCAAGATTTGTTGACTTTAGTGAGGTCTTTAAAAAATTTCCTTCAACCATATTTTGTAGTATTCAGTGTGCAAGTCTTATACACATTTTGTAAAGCTTATACCTAATATTATATTCATTTTCATGCAATTGTAAGTGCTACTGTTTCTTTCTTTTTGGATTATTTATTTCAAGTATTTAGAAATATGCGTTTAGAATATTGATCACTATCTTGAACTTTTGTGGAACTCACTTACGCATAGTGTTTTCAAGTCTTTGGTTTTGTTGTTGTTGACCTTTTACCTAGTTGTTTTTATCCATATTTAAATCTGGATATGGAAGCTTCTAATTACGGTAGTCCAGTTGGGAATTTCTCATTCATTTTTGTCAAATTTTGCCTCATATACATTTTAGACTTTATTGTTAGGCATAAAAATTGTTTTATTTTATTGTTAGATTGACTATATTAGCATCATAAAATAGCCTTCTTTGTCTCTATACCATAAAATACAATAGAAAAGTATAACATAAAGAACGGAAGTGTAAGGTTCTTACACTTCCTTGGAAGGGATGCAGTATTCTAAATAGAATAAAAAGTTAGAGTTTCTGTACAAAAGTCTTTAGAGAAAACACCAAAAAAAGTGCAATTTATCCATTGTCTTTTTAGACAATAGTATTCTAAAATAATTCAAAGAAGTCAGAAGAAACATGAAAGGAGAAGAGAAATAACACATAGGATGTACATAAGCAGTGAAAACGGAAGCCTCAGATCTGACCATTTGACTACAGTTAAATATGACATGATTATCCATTCAATTCAAGGGAAGAGATTTTCTGAATGAGTAAAATTCAAGACCCAACTAAACCTACCATGGAAACTCCTCTGCAGGAAGAGACGTGCAAAGTGATGTACTTCATGTGTACTTATTTCAAAGGAGATAACTTATTATGTATCAGGGTAAGGATAACTGACAGTGAGAATATTAGGATTCTGTCGTTCAGTTCAGTTCAGTCGCTCAGTCGTGCCCAACTCTTTGCGACCCCATGAATCACAGCACACCAGGCCTCCCTGTTCATCACCATCTCCTGGAGTTCACTCAGACTCACGTCCATCGAGTCCGTGATGCCATCCAGCCATCTCATCCTTGGTCGTCCCCTTCTCCTCCTGCCCCCAATCCCTCCCAGCATCAGTGTCTTTTCCAATGAGTCAGCTCTTCACATGAGGTGGCCAAAGTACTGGAGTTTCAGCTTTAGCATCATTCCTTCCAAAGAAATCCCAGGGCTGATCTCCTTCAGAATGGACTGACTGGATCTCCTTGCAGTTCAAGGGACTCTCAAGAGTCTTCTCCAACACCACAGTTCAAAAGCATCAATTCTTCGGCACTCAGCCTTCTTCACAGTCCAACTTTCATATCCATACATGACCACAGGAAAAACCATAGCCTTGACCAGACGGACCTTTAAGAGATGTGTGTTATCTTAGCACAATCACCCTGTTCGATTACGGTTGCCTCACTACACAGTATGTGTATTACCCCACCCGACTATGTACATACAGCTGTACATACTATACTTTATGGAGGATTTAAGGGGGTTCAAAGACAGTTTTGGCTTTGTTTTGTTTCCTATGGTTACTGTGCTACTCATGAGTTGCCACTTACCTTTGCTTCTGTCACTTTGCCTCCCTCGTGTGAAAACCTACCCGGGGCTGGAAACCTCACTGCATGCCGGAAGCGTTCTGATCACATCTCAATCGGGCATTTCTTCTAGTACCTCTATGTTAAGGCTCTCCACACTCCTTCCATTGGGCTAAAAAGAATGCTTTTCCTCAATCCAGAATCTGACTGAATATAGTTTCTCTTCTACTGATTATTTTCTCTATCTGAATAGATATTTTTCAAATAAAACTCCTTACTACAATGAACTTAGATTACCTAAGTGTTCTCTTTAGCTCTATACATTCTTCTCTCTAATCTGTCAAACTTAAAAGTAAAATATATATTATGTTGTGGCTGCCCCTAAAACCTTAGGTGTCTTTTCAAACACTCTTGCTGAAAAAAATTAGAGTCTTTCTTATCTCAGTAATTCATGGTTTTCGTTTCTATCACCAATGTTTGTGTACATATTTTAAACAAACTTTAAAATTTTACAATAGCTTTAGATTTACAGGAAAACTGTAAAGATAGTACAGAGAGTTTTCATGTATATCACGCCTAGTTTTTCCTGTTATTAATGTCTTATGTTTGTGTATCACATTTGTCACTGGTAATGAAATAATATTGATAAGTTGTTATTAATAGAAGTCCCTAATTGATCATTCTTCTTTAATTTTTACTTAATGTCCTTTTTCTATTCCAGAAGTCAGTTATAGTTGTTATTTTTTAGAATACTAATGTAGTTATTATTATTTTAATGATTTATTTATGGCTGTGTCAGTTCTTGGTTGCAGCAAGTATGATCTTTGTTACAGCCTGCAGGATCTCTTGGTAGGCTGCAGTCCATGGGGTTTCGAAGAGTCAGCCAGGGACAGGAGCCTGGTGGGCTGCCATCTATGGGGTCACACAGAGTCGGACATGACTGACGTGACTTAGCAGCAGCAGCAGCAGCAGCAGCAGGATCTCTCATGCAGGTGCATGGGGTTAGTAATTGTGGTGCTCAGGCTTAGTTGCTCCATGGCTTTTGAGATTTTAGTTCCCCGACCAGGAACCGAACCCTTGTCCCCTGCATTGGAAGGCGGATTCTTAACCACTGAACCACCAGGAAGTCCCCATTATAACAGTTAGCCATGTCTTGTAGGCTTCTTAGCTGTGACAGTTTCCCAGAATTGGTTTGTTTTTTATAATCTTGATAGCTTTGAGGGTGTCGGTCAGGTATTTTGGAGAATGCCTCTTAACTGGTACTATCATCATGATTTGACAGGGGTATGAGTTTTTGAGGCAAAGACCACAGTGGTAAAGTGCCACAGTGGCAAAGAAGTATTGCGTGTGCTTACTCTCAGTGTGACTTTCGACTGTANCAGCACACCAGGCCTCCCTGTTCATCACCATCTCCTGGAGTTCACTCAGACTCACGTCCATCGAGTCCGTGATGCCATCCAGCCATCTCATCCTTGGTCGTCCCCTTCTCCTCCTGCCCCCAATCCCTCCCAGCATCAGTGTCTTTTCCAATGAGTCAGCTCTTCACATGAGGTGGCCAAAGTACTGGAGTTTCAGCTTTAGCATCATTCCTTCCAAAGAAATCCCAGGGCTGATCTCCTTCAGAATGGACTGACTGGATCTCCTTGCAGTTCAAGGGACTCTCAAGAGTCTTCTCCAACACCACAGTTCAAAAGCATCAATTCTTCGGCACTCAGCCTTCTTCACAGTCCAACTTTCATATCCATACATGACCACAGGAAAAACCATAGCCTTGACCAGACGGACCTTTAAGAGATGTGTGTTATCTTAGCACAATCACCCTGTTTGATTACGGTTGCCTCACTACACAGTATGCGTATTACCCCACCCGACTATGTACATACAGCTGTACATACTATACTTTATGGACGATTTAAGGGGGTTCAAAGACAGTTTTGGCTGTGTTTTGTTTCCTATGGTTACTGTGCTACTCATGAGTTGCCACTTACCTTTGCTTCTGTCACTTTGCCTCCCTCGTGTGAAAACCTACCCGGGGCTGGAAACCTCACTGCGTGCCGGAAGCGTTCTGATCACATCTCAATCGGGCATTTCTTCTAGTACCTCTATGTTAAGGCTCTCCACACTCCTTCCATTGGGCTAAAAAGAATGCTTTTCCTCAATCCAGAATCTGACTGAATATAGTTTCTCTTCTACTGATTATTTTCTCTATCTGAATAGATATTTTTCAAATAAAACTCCTTACTACAATGAACTTAGATTACCTAAGTGTTCTCTTTAGCTCTATACATTCTTCTCTCTAATCTGTCAAACTTAAAAGTAAAATATATATTATATCGTGGCTGCCCCTAAAACCTTAGGTGTCTTTTCAAACACTCTTGCTGAAAAAAATTAGAGTCTTTCTTATCTCAGTAATTCATGGTTTTCGTTTCTATCACCAATGTTTGTGTACATACTTTAAACAAACTTTAAAATTTTACAATAGCTTTAGATTTACAGGAAAACTGTAAAGATAGTACAGAGAGTTTTCATGTATATCACGCCTAGTTTTTCCTGTTATTAATGTCTTATGTTTGTGTATCACATTTGTCACTGGTAATGAAATAATATTGATAAGTTGTTATTAATAGAAGTCCCTAATTGATCATTCTTCTTTAATTTTTACTTAATGTCCTTTTTCTATTCCAGAAGTCAGTTATAGTTGTTATTTTTTAGAATACTAATGTAGTTATTATTATTTTAATGATTTATTTATGGCTGTGTCAGTTCTTGGTTGCAGCAAGTATGATCTTTGTTACAGCCTGCAGGATCTCTTGGTAGGCTGCAGTCCATGGGGTTTCGAAGAGTCAGCCAGGGACAGGAGCCTGGTGGGCTGCCATCTATGGGGTCACACAGAGTCGGACATGACTGACGTGACTTAGCAGCAGCAGCAGCAGCAGCAGCAGGATCTCTCATGCAGGTGCATGGGGTTAGTAATTGTGGTGCTCAGGCTTAGTTGCTCCATGGCTTTTGAGATTTTAGTTCCCCGACCAGGAACCGAACCCTTGTCCCCTGCATTGGAAGGCGGATTCTTAACCACTGAACCACCAGGAAGTCCCCATTATAACAGTTAGCCATGTCTTGTAGGCTTCTTAGCTGTGACAGTTTCCCAGAATTGGTTTGTTTTTTATAATCTTGATAGCTTTGAGGGTGTCGGTCAGGTATTTTGGAGAATGCCTCTTAACTGGTACTATCATCATGATTTGACAGGGGTATGAGTTTTTGAGGCAAAGACCACAGTGGTAAAGTGCCACAGTGGCAAAGAAGTATTGCGTGTGCTTACTCTCAGTGTGACTTTCGACTGTAGTATTGCATGTACTTACTCTCAGTGTGACTTTTGACTGTTGATATTGACCTTGACACCTAGCTCATGACCATGTCTTTGGAAAGAAGCCCACACTTAAGGAGTGGAGAGTTATCCTCCACTATCTTGAGAATGAATTGGATATGTAGATATTATTTAGAAGTCTTCTGCCTGGGAAGTTTTTCTTTTTTATCTCCTGTTCATTTATTCAATCATTTATTTATATCAGTAGGAACTCACAGATATTGGAGAGTTATCCTCCACTATCTTGAGAATGAATTGGATATGTAGATATTATTTAGAAGTCTTCTGCCTGGGAAGTTTTTCTTTTTTATCTCCTGTTCATTTATTCAATCATTTATTTATATCAGTAGGAACTCACAGATATATTTACTTTACGCTTTTGGTTATAATCCAATTCTACTCTAGCTTGTTGCCTAAATTGTTCTGGTTTTACCTCAGGGAATTCTTGTAGTTAATCTCCTCTGTCTCTTTGATATACTCCTTTTATTGTGGGGCTTTGCTTGTTTGTTTTGTTTTGTTGGCATTTCCTTACTTTTCAGCACAAGATACTTGAGGATCACCTTGTAAATTTCCTTCCTCAGTCTTAGAATTAGCCATTTCTTGAAGACATCCTGGTTGCACCCCCTCTTTGTTGATAATATATATTAGAAACCATGATTTGGGCATTATATCTCTTGCTTACTTTGAAAGTTTTTTTTTCCGTTTTATTCTATTTGGTCAAATTAATTTTTTGTTATTTTAATCTTTTGCCCATGCCGCAAGGCATGTGGGATCTTATTTCCCTGATCAGGGATCTAACCCATCCTCCCTGCATTGGAAGTATGGAGTCTTAATTACTGTAGTGCCCTTATGTAGTCAAATTCTTTCTCTTCAAGTATTTTTTTGTTTTTAAATTGCATCTATGCCTTTCAGCTCATCATTCCTCTACTGGAAGAATCTCTTAAGCAGTCTCTTTCTTTAATTTATTTCCCGTTTGGCATCCAGAAAGGTTTTTATAAAATACAAGTCTCATTATGCCATTACCCTGGTTAAAAACCTTTGTAAGCTCAGTATTTTTCTCAGGAGAAAGTTTTAACTTAATATTGTTGGAAAGGATTTGGAGATCTGATTTCTATCTTCCTGTCCAACTTTGCCTCGAAAAACTCTCAACCTCGTTTTACACTTCATCCATAGTGAAATAATTTTAGTTTCCGGGAGTCTTTGCATAGTTACATTCCTGGAACATTGCACTTCCTCCTTTGTTTTTACCACCACCACCACACACACACACACACACACACACACACACCACAGACAGACGCGCCAACACACACATTTCACTGGGTAGATTCCTATGAAGTAGCCCTCTCCCTAGATAAGCATCTTCTAGGAAGCTTTCACGAGGATGCTTCTGAGCTGGGGTCCTTCCTCAGATCCCCACAGGGTCCCACACCGTGGTTTCACGTCACAACACCCATCGCAATGGTTGTCATCACTTTGCACATCTCTTCTTGCAGGCTGAGGGCTCTGTGATGGCAGAGGCTGAGTACATTGTTTCATTGCTGTAGAGTTAACGCTTAACCCAACGACTGGCACTTGACATTCCCTGAAGAGGTATGTGTTTAGTGAATCAGTAAGTGCCCCTCGGGGAGTCCCCCTCATTGTAGTCTCATGGATATAAAAGCCCAGACATACTTCCAAAGGAGTATGGCTTTCCAAATGTTAAGTAATACTGATTTTTATAGGCAGAGACTCTGTAGGTATCTGAACAGGTAATGTAACCCATCTATTGTTGCTCATAAGACAGAGTTCCTGGCCTCCCTTTTTATCATTTCCAAGTGAACACAGAAGGCAGAGTACAACATCTAAACTGCTTTAGCCCTGTCTTGATGTAGCATGTGGCGAGCGCTTGGTTAAACGGCCTGGGACACCAGCCACAGAGAAATGGACAGGAATTCTAAGGCTGCCAAGAAATTTCCACCCGCACCTCCTCGCAGCTCAGAATAGAGTGCTCTCTAAGGCATTTCCAAACAGCTTCCAAAACTTCCTCTCTGACAGTGACACACTCACAAAGCCTGTAACAGGACAGCAGGTAGATAAGGTGTGGCGCTGCTCCCTCACAGCAGCGTTTGACCCAGACAAGACGTCAGTGTCTTTCAGGTACCTTTCCTCAGGGAGCTAGGACAGTCATCTTGCTTTCATGAACTACGGCCCAGATGTGAGGTCTCAGACCCACTAGGATGGACATTGATCTTTACTCCTCCCAAACACTGATGCTCTTTCTCTAAATCTGATAGGGGAGAGGCCTCGCCTGCAACCCTCCTTCCTTAGATAGGAAATGGGGAGAATATTAATAGCCCTCCTTTCACAGATAGCTTTTAGGGAAGAGAGGTAAAACTGCCATAATATAGCCAGATTTTTCTCCTGAAGGAAGGACATGCCTGTGCATCAGCTTTAGAAGGAAGTCTTTTATCTTTGTACAGAATGGAGTGAGCTGGAAATATTTGTCCTAAAAGCATGACCTTGTTGGCCAAGGGAGGAATTTAGGAAAGCTGAATACACTAAAGTGTGTGGCTCTTCGGGAAGCCATATTGACTGTTGGTATGTTCTGCCTCTCAGCCATGCTAATGAGGATGACTAAATGGTTAATTTTTTTCTACTGTCTTTGACATCCTAGGATAATTATTTTTTAATTTCTTATATTTAATGCTCACCCACAAGAACAATAGGCTATATGGTGTGGGTATGACTTTTTTAATGGCCCCTTGGGTTGCCAGATAAAATAGAAGAAGATCTAAGGACATGCCTGTGCATCAGCTTTAGAAGGAAGTCTTTTATCTTTGTACAGAATGGAGTGAGCTGGAAATATTTGTCCTAAAAGCATGACCTTGTTGGCCAAGGGAGGAATTTAGGAAAGCTGAATACACTAAAGTGTGTGGCTCTTCGGGAAGCCATATTGACTGTTGGTATGTTCTGCCTCTCAGCCATGCTAATGAGGATGACTAAATGGTTAATTTTTTTCTACTGTCTTTGACATCCTAGGATAATTATTTTTTAATTTCTTATATTTAATGCTCACCCACAAGAACAATAGGCTATATGGTGTGGGTATGACTTTTTTAATGGCCCCTTGGGTTGCCAGATAAAATAGAAGAAGATCAGATAAATCTGAATTACAGAAAAACAACAAATAATTTTTAGTATATTTACTTTTAGTATGCAATGAATATCCAATATTTGGGACACATTGATACTCAAAAATTATTATTTATCCAAAACTCAATTTTAATCGAGCTTCCTGTATGTTCACTTGCTAAATTTGGTACACTTTATGTCATACCTAATTCTTCAGTCCAAAATATCTTTAAAAGCTTTAATTTCAATAAAATAAAGAATAAAAGATATCTTAGAAGAAGGAAATGCGTTCACTGCCCTTGGCAGCATCAGTTTTTATTGTCAGGCAGGATCCTCAAATTTGCAAAATCTTTAAAAAAAACAAAGACTAAAATTTATCAATACTTTTAAGTATTTCATTTCTGTGTAAATTATTGAGACATGTAAAGTATAGAGCCATTCCTGAGCTTTTACTTTCCCTGTTCCTGTAACAAGATATGAAAGTCACCTGAGCAAAATAAATGTAAATATAAATAGATATCAGGGAAAGAAAGAGAGGACAGGGGAAGGGAGTGGCTTGTGGTAGCCACATCTGTGTGTAGCCATCTTTTTTTTTTTTCCTTTTTTTATAATTTTCCCCTCACTTGAGTGTTTCTCTTCATTTTTCTCTTGTGTAATAATATAAGCATACAAACATATATACAATATTACACATATACATATATATATTTATAAATATATGCAAATATAAGCCATGGATTTACATACATTTGTACATTGTTACTTCTGTATTTTACAAATGTATTTATTTATAATAAAGATCTTTTGTTTGAGACAAGCACCTGGCCTCAAAACTATGACGGTTAGACCTAGGTAAGTAGGAACTCAGATACTGATTTTTTGTGGGACTTCATCTGTGTGTTTGTATTTTTGCCTTGTCTCACTCTTTCCCCTTGCTTTTCATTTCCATAGAAAAGTTATTTAGAAAAATCCTGGTGGCTCAGATAGTAAGGAATTTGCCTGCAATGCAGAAGACCTAAGTTCGGTCTCTGGGTCAGGAAGATCCCCTGGAGAAGGGAATGCCTGTGCTCTCCAGTATCCTTGCCTGGAGGATTCCATGGACGAAGGTGCCTGGCAGGTTATAGTCCTTGGGGTCGCAAAGAATCGGACAGGACAGAGCGACTAACACTTCACTTCAACCTTACCTTGGCTGCACCTAGAGAAACAGAGCTTTCTCATTCTGATCCACCTCTCTGGAAAGTTGTTACAAAAATCTCATGGCTGAAAATGGTGGAGATTCTAAAACTTAGAACTGCTCCCTGAGCTTGAGCCCTCTGTGAGCCCGGGAATTCCCCTGCGAGTGTGGGAATCCCCGTGTGGACCTGAGGTCCTTGTCTGGCTGGAGATCCAGAGCCTGCCTGGGTGCATTAGCCCCAGCTGGGCCTTCCCATCTCCCAAACTATCTCCGTGCTCAATCAAAACCTGGTGGAAAATGTTACCAAAGTATGATTTTCATACCTCCAATTTTCACGTTTATATCTGAACTGTCATGGATGAGAAATACGGTAAAGAGAAGTCAAGCTGAAGGCATGAATGCTTTAAAGGGTGGCTGGCCAGTATTTCTCCATGACCTTGTCTATGGCTTGAGCCCTCACCGCCTCTGAGCTTTGCCCAGCTAAGAAGCAGCAGTCAGAGACTCCCCTGGCAGTCCATTGGTTAGGACTCTGCACTCTCATTGCCGAGGGCCTGGGTTCAATCCCTGGCCAAGGAACTAAGATCCCATAAGCCCTAAGGCAGAGAAGACAGCAGTCATAGGCCTGGGGGTTTGGATGCAGGAGGGGGTGCCCTGCCGTCACCAACATAGTCATTGTAGGGGTAGACGGAGGCTGCTGTGACCGAGGGTAATTTCTCATTGCTCTGTAATGACTTCTCACTGCTGGATCAGAGAGATGACAGCTACATAACACACTGAACTCAGAAGCTTTTCTACTGCACTTCAAGTTTATAACATGCTTTCTATTCATTATGACTTTTACTTCCTCCAAATACAGCCTTATACATTGACTCAGTTTTCCCCTATTTAATAGAAATCCAAACAGTGTGTATGCTTGTGGCTGACCTTGTTTATGTCCCACATTCTCCAAAACACCGGAAGCTTTCTCTGGGGACTTTCACACCCAGGTGCAGCCTGAAAAAGGCAAAACTGAGAAGTGGCTGAAGTCTGGCTTTAGTGCTCACACTGGTTTCTCCTGCTGCTGCTAGAGCCCGGCTCCTGCCGCGCTTCTCTCCCTGGTCCCCACGCCTCTGACTCTCCACCATCTCTTGGTCCTTGTACCAGAAGTAGCCTCCCATCTAATAAGCACTTACTCACACTGTAGAAGGGACTGCGACCGATTTCCTCCTAAACAGAGGAGCTTTCTGACCCTCGTATTAACTGTGCAGTGAAAGAGTCCATCCCCCAATAACTGAGCATAAAGACAGATTGAAGCTTTGCTGTTGGTGGCCACCGGAACATCTTCCCAATGGTGCCCAAATTCCAGCATGCTCAGCATCTAGTGTACCCTGCTTCACCCCCTGACTCCTGGCGATAGGTACCTAGTGTCCCGATTGAGTCTGGAAAACAAGGACGCCTCCGTCCCGCAGCCATGTGAGTGGTTCAGGGCTTCTTCAGGGCAGACATTTGTCCAGGACTTGATCATGACCTGAATCATCAATATACACCTCTTCTATTATAGCACAAGACCCAGCTAATAACGATTTTAATGTGACTTTGAAGGGATTTCTGCTTCTAAAGTTTAATTTTAATAATTCTCTGGGTCCCATTAATTTCTCTCTCAGAACCGTGAAGAATTCCACATCGACATCTCGGTGTACGTCCCTTTATCTAGACCTTGGTAGATTCTGACTCAAAGGGAGGAATCTCACATTTACTGGGGTGTCAGCCTCTTCGAGCCTGAGTCAGCTTCCTTGTCATTAATTCTGATTTGGCGTTCAGCAAGTCCCATGAGAACAACTGGCTTTTCTTGTCTCTCTGAAATGGGTACCATTCTGAGAATTATCTGAAGATAATTTTATGTTATTTTATTTTGGTCGTATGACTGTAGTGCTCCTTGTGACCCCCATCTCCAGCACCTGCAATTTGGCTGAGAAATGTCTCTTCGAGACAGAGGAGACATTTCAAGATTGCTTTCCTGGGAATCATAGAGTTTTTATTTTTTTAAAAATCTATTTCATTATTTTTTTATATTTGAGATTCAGACTGTCTCCCTCTCTTTGGAACTTTTGAAGGTGGTTATTTTTTCAGGAGCTACACACTTGAGCCAAGGCTAAAGAACCAATTACTTTTGCAGGATACCTAGCCCAGCTTTCAGATCAGAAAAAGGGACCAGAACTCCCTCTGGAGGGAGGTGTTTTTATTTTATTTTTTCTAAAGATAAAAAAGTTTTCATTAAAAACAAACAAACAAAAACAAAACAAAACAAAAACAACTTGACAAATGCATCTTAGGAACTTAGTGAAATTAAAATTGATCCTAGGACCCTAATCCCTCATATAAGATTCCTCAGCGCCCCAGATATATCTGTTAGAATGAGACTTGATTGTCTGAGACAAAAACTCTCCCCTACCCATCGATCTTTCATCAGTGGTTTCTGGTTGGACTCAAAATGCCTCTATGTAATTACAAGCTCCCCTAGGCTATGTCACCTGTGATTGCCCCGTGTTTATAGCTTATAGCTCCAGAAGCTTTAGCAGGCATATCAAATTATTCACGGGTGTACATTAAACATTGCTTTTCAAACACATGCACAAAAGAGATGTCTATTAACTACTTATCCAAAGTATTAAATGTTTTCCTGGCCATGACACCAAAGTTGATGAGGGGATCACTGAAGATGCAGAGGAATTTTTAGAAGCCGCAGAATCTGTTGTTGTTGTTCACTTACTAAGCCTTGTCAGATTTTGTAACCCCATGGGCTACAGCATACCAGGCTTCTCTGTCCTCCACTATCTCCTGGAGTTTGCTCAAATTCATGCCCGTTGAGCCTTATATACAGCCTTATTGTACTTCTCCCAATTTAGAACCAGTCTGTTGTCCCATGTCTGGTTCTAACTGTTGCCTCTTGACCTGGTTTCTCAGAAGACAGGTAAGGTGGTCTGATATTCCCATCTCTTGAAGAATTTTGAAACCCAACTTGTAGTTCTGAAAGTTCATGTACTGTTGAAGACTAGCTTGAAGAATTTTGATCATAACCTTGCTATCATATGAAATGAGCACAACTGTAAGGCAGTTTCAACATTCTTTGGCATTGTCTTTTCAGTTAAGTGATAAAACAAGGGGAATACACAAAATTTTCAAATTAAAGGCAGAGGCTCTTTCTGGAACATTGTAGCCACTCTTTCAGTGGGAATCATTTAATTTTTATTTATTATTTTTAAAAATTTGTATTATTTTTATTTTTTTGCCTGTGCTTTTTCATGTGGGATCTTAGTTCCTCCACCAAGGAGCAAACCCATGACCCCTGCCATGGAAGTGCAGAGTCCTAACCACTGGACCACCAGGAAATTCCCAGGAGTCATGTTTCATGAATATTTAGTGTACATTCACTACAAGAGAATGGGATTTTGATTGCTTGGCCAGGGGATGGGGTGTCTCAGAACGTCTGTATGCCTGAGTGTTGACTGATGTGTGTGAGTGTGTCTGTGTGTGGTTGTGGGGAGTACTCTTTTGAGAGAGGAAGTTACAGAGAGCAAATTTTCCCCAGTCATTCTCACCACTTGTTGGGGTGTCTCAGAACATCTGTATGCCTGAGTGTTGACTGATGTGTGTGAGTGTGTCTGTGTGTGGTTGTGGGGAGTGTTCTTTTAAGAGAGGAAGTTACAGAGAGCAAATTTCCCCTAGTCATTCTCACCACTTGGGTCCAGGTCTTTGGAGAAAGGTCACAATCAAGATTTATTGCAAATCATTTCCTAAGCCACCTTCTTTTTGTTTGTGCCTTGGCCAAGTGGGCCTCTCAGAAATCATACAAATGGAAATGCTTTGTCCTGGTTTGGGAGAACAGACCTAGTAGGCACACTATCTGTTCATCAGATTGAAGAAATCTCATTTGCTGTGTTAGTAGTCAAACGCTTTACACATGAGCCCCAGGGACATTGCTGCCCTTCCCTTTGAAAAGGTCATCCACCATCAAAATGAGGAGAAGAAATAGAGCCATATGACTGGCCTCTAGATCTATCTCCAGGAAACTCTAGAAATCTACACAAATTAAAATGCAGCAAATGATTTCAAGTGATGAGGGATGTAGGTGATAGAATCCTGCATCTGTATCTTTTCTCTGTGTCGATGACTGCTTCCTTTAGCAGCTTCTACACACAAGTAAATTGTGGGAGATTATTGATGCTTGAGTAGTTTTTTAAAAGTGATCAGATGCATTGTGAATGGAGAGAAGTAATTAATAATTGAGCTTAAGACCACCATGCTGAATGGTGCCCCAGGAGAGAAAGACTTTACCTGCAAGCAGTGCACGCTTCCTGCCCAACTCCCCATGCACAGCATTAGGGCTTCTGTATCCTCTTCATTACATGGAGAACGGCAGCTTGATGCATAACATTACTGCCTTGGCTTACTTTTGGGTGAAATGAAGGATGTGGAAATCATCTTTCTCTAGGATTAGTGCTATAAGGAGTGTTTCTGCACTGTGAAAAATAATTTCTCAGTCATTGTTTAGTCGCTAAGTCGTGTCTGACTCTTTTGGACCCCATGGACTGTAGCCCACCAGGCTCCACTGTCTATGGGGTTTCCCAGGCAGACATGCTGGAGTGGGTTGCCATTTCCTTCTCCAGGGGATCTTTCCCACCCAGGGATCCAACCTGCATCTCCTACATTAGCAGTTGGATTCTTTACCACTGAGCCACCAGGGAGCCCTAATTTCTTAGAGGTGACAACGAATAGGAAATACTTTCCCCCAGCTCTTAAGGGGGACAGACCTGGGGTAAACGCTGATTTATGTGCATTGTGCTTAGATGCTTTTTTTGCTTGTAGTAGTGCTAGTGGTAAAGAACCTGCCTGCCAATGAAGGAGACGTAAGAGATACGGATTCGATCCCTGGGTCAGTAAGATCCTCTGGAAAAGGACACAACAACCCACTCCAGTATTTTTGCCTGGAGAATTCCATGGACAGAGGAGCCTGGCAGGCTACGGTCCATAGGGTCACAAAGAGCTGGACACAAGTGAAGCGACTTAGCACGCAGGCAAACAGAATCTTTGTCATGCATCTCTAGCTGTGCACGTGTGCTGAGTCTCTTCGGTCGTGTCTGACTCTTTGCGACCCTATGGACTGTAGCCCTCCAGGCTCCTCTGACTGTGGGATTCTCCAGGCAAGAATGCTAGAGTGGGTTGCCATGCTCTTCTCCAGGGGATCTTCCCCACCCAGGGATCAAACTGTCTTCTCGTACACTTCCTGCATGGCAGGTAGGTTCTTTACCTCTAGAGCCACCTGGGGATTCCCACACCTTTAGCTACTGGGCCAAAGAGAAAGGAACTTCATTGAGTCCAATGGCATTGAACTCTCGGTCTTATCTGATACTTAAACCAAACTTTTAGATAATGTTCATCTGTGGGTGTTTGTTCATCCCTCTTCTTTTCTCCTGTCCATAGCAGGAGATCATCTTAGTCAAAGTTTTATAGATCTTTTGGCAACTCATGCTATTTTCTCTTCTGCTTTTTACCAATTGATAATGTAAAAACAATCCTGTCACAGAAATAAGAAAGAGAAATATCTACTATAGGGGGTTGAATAGTTACCCCCAAAAGATACATCCACCCAGAACGTCAGGATGTGACTTTATTTGGAAGAAGGCTCCTTGAAGATGTAGTTAAGGTAAGATATCCAGGTGATACCATTTGAATTAGGGTGGGTCCTAAAGGCAATGACGAATGTCCTTGTAAGAGATGCTCTGCCCATTTAAATATGGAGGATTGAACCTGAACTAAAGAATGAATGGCTATCGCCTCAGGATTGGAGTGCCCACCCCATGTGGGGCTCAGGGACCTTCTAAGAAGCAGCTCAGAGCCAATCCAATCAGAGCCTCAGATGTCTCACCTCAAAGCTCGGAGCATGAAACTCTCTTAACATATGACTCCATTCTTCTTTCCAAGTTTCTTCATTTGTGAAATGAGAGTTTTGAACTTCCTGGTACCATTAAAGTATTTCTATTTCAGAAAGTTTAAATGACTATGATTTTGCTTTATTCCAACCTACCTCCTTCTGCCTACATTCAAACAAGAAACAATAAAGGAACAAGCCATAAAGAGGAACGAAGTATCTTACATTAGAAATGTGTAGAATTAAACAAGTCACTCAGCCCTTCCGGTCCTTGGTGTCTAATATATAAATTAATGGCATTCAAGTATGTAATCCCTGTGACTCTTTCCAACTGGAACATTCCATGTGTACCGTCTGATGTGACAGCTATTGGGCACTTAAAAATAATAAGCACTTATCATTAATATTTTTCTATTGCTTATAGGTTGAAATGATAGTATTTCAGACATATTAAGTAAAATACACTAATGTTATTAGAATTAATTTCATCTGTTTGCTTTACTTTCTTTTACTGTGGCATCTAGAAAATTTACATTACACATGTGGCTCACAATATATCTGTGTTGTCCAGTGGTGTTCCAAAATGTCTGTGCAAAACATTTTTGAGACTAAAGGCCAAATGTTCAGCATTACATGTAGTGATCATGCCTCATGTGTGCTTTTAATTTGCGTGTGTGGACATGCAAACTCCTGCACAGCTACATATACACAAGATACCTTTTTTAAAAAACAATATACCATAAGGCATATTTCCTCTCCTTCCTTAACTGTCAGGCAGTGTAGTACCACCACTGGTCTTGGTTATAACATTTAATTTAGAAAAATAAAAGCTTTGACTTAAATTATGTATCACTGCATTAATAGATGACCTTTGTGACATTACTTAGCTTTGGAAAAAAAAAATATATATATATGACATTGATGGGCTGTGCATTGCTGAGGTATTAAGGAGTGAATAAGAAAAATAAAATAAAAAATTTTAAATGAAAAACTCTTAAGGGTCAAAAACGACATGGAAAATGCACATATGCACTGACACAACGTGTGTGGATGTTGACAGTGAGTGGAGTTCGTGAGGCTTCTGCAGCGCTGAGGTGGCCCAGGTCGCTTTAATGTTCCTGATATGCGGTAGCTCCATTTTCCTTCTGCTGCTGTCGTAGTTCAGTCGCTAAGTCATGTCCAGCTCTTTGTGACCACGCCAGATGTCCCTGTTCTTCAGTATCTCCCGGAGTTTGCTCAAAGTCATGTCCACTGAGTCAGTGATTCCGTCCAACCATCTCATCCTCTGTCGTCCCCTTCTCCTCCTGCCCTCAATCGTTCCCGGCATCAGGGTCTTTTCCAGTGAGTTGGCTCTTCATATCAGACGGCCAGAGTATTGGAGCTTCAGCTTCAGCCTCAGTCCTTCCAATGACTGTTCAAGTATCTAATATACTACTGGGGAAGAGTGGAGAAATATCTTCAGAAAGAATGAAGAGGTTGGGCCAAAGCATAAATGAGGCTCACTAGTGGATGTATCTGGCTGTGAAAGAAAAGTCTGATGCTGTAAAGAGCAATATTGATAGGAACCTGGAATGTTAAGTCCATGAATCAAGGCACACTGGAGGTAGTCAAGCAGGAGATGGTAAGAGTGAACACTTACATTTTAGAAATCAGTGAACTAAAATGGACAGGAATAGGCAAATTTAATTCAGATGATAAATGTGGCCACTACTGTGGGCAAGAATCCCTTAGAAGAAATGGAATCGCCCTCAGAGTCAACAAAAGTAAGAAATACAGTACTTGGGTGCAATCTCAATGACAGAATGATCTTGGTTCATTTCCAAGGCAACCATTTTTCTTCTATGTTAACAACTTTTCCTCACTTTTAAATTATTTTTCTTCTGATAATTTACCCTCTCCTACAATTATTTGTATGCCCAGGAACAAAATTTTCTTTATTAAATACTATAAGCTGATTCATTTTTCCCTTCATTCAGAATCTTTGCACAGCCTCCTATGGGCAAAGCCCTATCATGCTCACTCGGGGAAACACAAAGATGATTTAGACTCAGATCTTAACCTGTCCTTACTTGTTAAGAAACACTCAAGATATACAGAATATAAATATGTAAGTGTGGCAAACTTGGGGTTGGGTCCAAGATTAATAATAAGTATCACTATGTCTCAGTACTGGGTTTCCTCCTGTTTGATTGTGTGACCTTGAACATGTAACTTAATCTCTCTGAACCTCAGTTTCTTCATCTATATAAAACGGATCTGATACCAATTGTGCTCACACAGGAGATGTGTGACAGTTAGAGAAAATCTATTTAAAAGGACCCATGCTAAGCCTGACAGGGAATATGTTCTCAATGATTGTGAGCTGTTGTTTTGTAATTATGGATGTAACTATGAAAGACAAGGGCTTCCCTTGTGGCTCAGCTGGTAAAGAATCCGCCTGCAATGCTGGAAACCTGGGTTCGATCCCTGGATTGGGAAGAACCCCTGGAGAAGGGAAAGGCTGTCCACTCCAGTATTCTGGCCTGGAGAATTCCATGGACTGTATTGTCCATGGGGTCACAAAGAACTGGACACAACTGAGCGATTTCCACACTCCACATGAAAGACAGGAGAGGCATTTGAAGTATAAATGAGCAAGCTGGGGATTTCAGAGCACAGGTAGTATAGACTGTTGTCCCGCAGTTTCTGGGGAAGATTGAGTCTCTCCTCGTATCAAAATTTGTAGCTGCTCAAATTCCTTGTATGAAATGGCATAGTACACTCAGCCCTTGGCATCTGCCGGTTCTGTGTTTCTCAGATTCAACCACTTGAAGATTCAGTAGACACGCTATTTTTCTGTTTGGAAAAGAAAGAAAAACTTTGCATATAATGTGTGGAATTTGGTCCAGACAAGGGAGAGTGTGCATGAATGTCATTGATGGTTGGACCTTTCAGATGGAGGACCAGCATGAGTTGTGTGAAACTTTTCACACGGAGGATTGAATCATTAAGTAGGAATTGAGAATAAGTTGTTTTCTTTTTTTTTTTTTTTGGCCAGGCAGTAGAATTCAAATAGAAAGGAAAGACTGAAAGTAAGGTTTTCTTAAGAAGACATTATAATATGTCTGTGATCTTCCATAGAATATGATCTTTATTTCCACTGTGTGATGGATGTTTACTGCTGTGTATCCAGATTCACAGCAGTACTGATTGTATATTGCATAGATTTGGGTTGGCATAGCCCCTCTAGCTACTCTTTATTTTCACTCTAAGTTACAAATAACCCAGAAGCATTGTTGACATCCTTATAGTTTATTAAAGACATTTTCAAATTTCCAGCTCTCTGCTCCAAGTTAGTAATCAGGTTCCTCCCATGCTTATGCCAGCCAGCTACCAACTTCTAGAACTTCAGTCCTCCAGCAGTTTCTCCTTTTCATCCAAAATTTCTTGCCCAGATCACAGCTTTCTGAACTCAAAAAACGATGTCTTAACCTCTCTGTAACTATTTGTCATGTGGTCTCCTAATATAATAGATAAGAGGGCTGAGTCCTGTTAGTTCTGTAATTTATTAGCAGCACGACCTTGATAACTTACCCAACCTCTTTGAGCTCATAATAGAGATAGTCATAGTGCAGGCTTCACGGTTATTATGTAATGAAATCATGTAGGTGAAACACTTCACACAATAGTTGGCTCATAATAAGCCTTCCAAAATCTTACTGTCCAGTGTTATGACCTTTCGTCCTTTGATACATGTATTATCATCTTATCAATTTTTTCCCATCTTCATTTCTTTTATCACCTAGACATCTACCTGCTTCTCTGTCTTCAGTACATCTCTTATTAGTACCCTCAGGTCGCTGCCCATCTCGTGTGTTACATCCCCCCAGACAGGCTGTAACCTGGAGTCACCCGCACATCTTCACATCCTTTCCTCTGATCAGGATGTTGAGACGCCAGTGGGAAAAATCGCCGAAACCCTGGCCATGATAAATTAATGCAGTCCTTCCTCAGCTCTTGACTCAGAGCTCAGTACTCCTGTGTATCTGTGTAACTTTCCTTTGCCCTGTGGACAGTTCAAAGCTGATGACTGATTGCAAAGCTCTTCCTGGCCTCCACCATCTTCACTTTCAGTGGTGGCTTCCCTTCCACCTCAGAGACAGGAGTGAGACCTTCCAGTTTTCAATCCCTTGGCCTCTTGCCTCTCTGTCTGTAGACTAATCCTCATCTCCTCCCATCTCCTCTCCAAGGGCTCCCTAAGAGGTAGCGCTGAATCAGTTACAAAGCCTTATTAACATGCCTATTTGTTGAACACAGAGAATGCTTATTGCTGTAAAAGAAAAGAGATGCAGCTCTCATTAGATTTAAAGTTGAAGAAGCAAGTTGAAATAATTTAAATATTAAAATCAGTCTAGAGGGTATTGAAATCTCAAAAGTGTAAGATATTTTAGTTCTATTCCCAGCTTATACATAGTGGAAAAATTTTTAATGGTAGAAAAATTGCAATTCAAGTAAGTTGAATTATAATATTGTTAATAATGTTATTGAATATTAATTTTAGCCATATGTATGTCTTCCTGGTCCATAAAGACAGTGAAAGAATATTTTTTCTCTCTTTCTCTGTGTGTGTATAGACATACAAATATATAAAGACAAGTATATGTATGTATATATACACTTTTGAGTATATATGCATGTATATATGTGTGTACATATATGTGTTTGTGTATATACTCTTTTGTTTATCTATGCATTGGATTCTAATGCCTGACTCTGCTGCAGAGACACCTCAAATGTACTAGTTACATAATGCAGTGATACATTCTCAGTGTGCTTAATGCCCTTGAAAATCTCAGCCTTTCTGATAGAATATTCTGCAGCAATATTCTTAAGGGAAGTACTCATCTCAGATTTTCAAGGACAAACCAAATGTCAGATATTCTGATCTATTCATTGTTTGATTATTGGTTGGCTCAGTAATCACTTTCTGACTGTCTGCCAGACCAGGAGTGGTTCAGTGGCACTTAGGTACAAAGCTAGATAAGAACAATGAGATTTTATATGCAGAATTATTCAGAAAAACTGCAGAGGAAACACATAATTCAGAGTGGAGTTAACAGGAAGAGCAGCACAGGGTCAGATGTGCTGAATTTTGGTTTGGAAATTTAATTCATCCAGTGGATAATTCCATATCTCCTGGTTCTGTTCACCTTTACCCAAGGTCCAAACTGTTCTGCAGAGGCTACAGTTATAAATACTTTCTTTTCTTTTTTTTTGGTCAAACCCCACCCATGGCACGAGGAATCTTAGTTCCTCAATCAGGGATCAAACCTGTGTTCTGTGTATTGGAAGCATGAGTCTTAACCACTGGACCACCAGGGAAGTCCCAAAAGTTCATTTCTGAAATAGTGATCTGGTGCACCAGGAGGACAGGTGTTATACACTAGCTAGTACATAAGCCATTTTGTTATGGAAATGTCTACATTTGTTTTGCTTTTGTTCTAGATAGAGAAGTTCCTCTCCGTGTTTTCTTTTACTTCTGCCATTGAATTCTAACTGGTGCCTGTCTACCCAGTGTCTCCCATGAGTAATTGATGGCTTTGTTTCTTTTTAATTTTAAAGACCTGGGGGCTCCTTCCTGTAGTCACAGAGACCTAACTTTAGACCGGTGGTTTAAAGATCTGGTCTGTCCTCCCAGCCCGTGTGCTGGCACAGCGCTTAGGCACGAAGAGATCTTAACCAGCTTTGCTGTTTCCTGAACACCCTGTGCACGCCCACTGCTCACGTCAGGGCAGGGGGAGGGTGGCGTGCCACAGGTCAGGATTGCAGGGCGGCCTGCCCGCAGGCTAGTTTAGTCTTGGAGTCTAGTCTTGGCCCTTTACCCAGATGAGCTGCATGCCCTTCAGTCAGTTCAGTGGCTCAGTCGTGTCCGACTCTGAGACCCCATGAATCGCAGCATGCCAGGCCTCCCTGTTCATCACCATCTCCCGGAGTTCACTCAGACTCACATCCATCGAGTCCGTGATGCCATCCAACCATCTCATCCTCGGTCGTCCCCTTCTCCTGCCCCCAATTCCTCCCAGCATCAAAGTCTTTTCCAATGAGTCAACTCTTCGCATGAGGTGGCCAAAGTACTGGAGTTTCAGCTTTAGCATCATTCCTTCCAAAGAAATCCCAGGATTGACCTCCTTCAGAATGGACTGGTTGGATCTCCTTGCAGTCCAAGGGACTCTCAAGAGTCTTCTCCAACACCACAGTTCAAAAGCATCAATTCTTCGGCGCTCAGCTTTTTCACAGTCCAACTCTCACATCCATACATGACCACAGGAAAAACCATAGCCTTGACTAGGCGGACCTTAGTCGGCAAAGTAATGTCTCTGCTTTTGAATATACTATCTAGGCTGGTCATAACTTTTCTTCCAAGGAGTAAGCGTCTTCTAATATCATGGCTGCAGTCACCATCTGCAGTGATTTTGGAGCCCAAAAAGATAAAGTCTGACACTGTTTCCACTGTTTCCCCATCTATTTCCCATGAAGTGATGGGACCAGATGCCATGATCTTCGTTTTCTGAACGTTGAGCTTTAAGCCAACTTTTTCACTCTCCTCTTTCACTTACATCAAGAGGCTTTTTAGTTCCTCCTCANTTTTGAATATACTATCTAGGCTGGTCATAACTTTTCTTCCAAGGAGTAAGCGTCTTCTAATATCATGGCTGCAGTCACCATCTGCAGTGATTTTGGAGCCCAAAAAGATAAAGTCTGACACTGTTTCCACTGTTTCCCCATCTATTTCCCATGAAGTGATGGGACCAGATGCCATGATCTTCGTTTTCTGAACGTTGAGCTTTAAGCCAACTTTTTCACTCTCCTCTTTCACTTACATCAAGAGGCTTTTTAGTTCCTCCTCACTTTCTGCCATATGGGTGGTGTCATCTGCCTATCTGAGGTTATTGATATTTCTCCTGGCAATCTGGGGACTTTATTTCCTTCAGTTTGCTCACATGAGGTCTAAAAGTCTCTTCTGCTGCTCTGATCCCTAGAAAGCAGCTATCTGAATTGTCAGAATCTTCATTTTATGCAGCAGGAAGCATTTTGACTTCCTCTTGGTTTCTGAAATACCAAACTTACCTGGATTCCCTCCTCACTGCTTGCGCCTCCTCAGGCTCTCGACTGGCTGCTTCTTGCATACATGATTCTAGAAACTGAAGTGTCCCGGGGCTTCTTCTTGTGTATGTGTGTGTGTGTAAAATGGTATCTAATTTTTTGAGTATTTTAATATTTTAGTTTTAATATTTTTATTGTGGTTAAATCACATAATTTAAAACATACTATTTTAACCATATTTAACTGTACATTTCAGTGGCATTAGGCACATTTCCGTTGTTGAGCAACTCTCTCACCGTGCTCCATCTCCTCACCTTCCTAAACTGAAACACGGTTCCCATCACACACTATCTACCCATCCCACCTCCCCACACCCCCAACCCCTAGTCCCTGCAAACTACCAGTGTAGTTTCTGACTCTGTAAATCTGAGTATTCTAGGTATCTCAAACAGTATGTGTCTGCATCTTATTCTTTTTATATATAATTAAAAGTGTTTATTTATTTATGGCTGCACTGGGTCTTCATCGCTTTCTGCGGGCTTGCTCCAGCTGCAGCACGTGGGGTCACTCTGTTGCAGTGTGCAGGTTCCTCATTGTGGCTGCTTCTCTTGCTGTGGATCACAGGCTCTAGGGTGCGTGGGCTCAGAAGTGGCCCTCGAGCTTAGCTGCTCTGCAGCAGGTGGAATCCTCCCAGACTAGGAATCAAACCTGTGCCCCCTGCATTGGCAGGCAAATTCTTATCCACTGCCCCACTTGGGAAGTCCTGCACTTTATTCTTCTCACCTACTTTTTTCTAGCTATTTATTTCCCCCAATGCATTCATCTAATTTCTTGGCTTCAAGTACTGTATGTATGCTGATGACCAACTGATGTACTGATCTAGTTCTGACCTCTTCTTTGAGTTCTAGACTTATGTGTCCAGCTATCTGTTCTACATCTGCATTTTATGTCTGATAAGTATTCCAGCCTTGTGTGGGTGCATGTGCTAAGTCGCTTCAGTCATGTCTGACTTTTAGTGACCCTATGGACTGTCGCCCTCCAGATTCCTCTGTCCATGGAATTCTCCAGCCAAGAATACTGGAGTGGGTTGCCATTCCCTTCTCCAGGGGAATCTTTCCAACCTGCATCTCTTACGTCTCCTGCTCTGATGGGCAGGTTCTTTACAATAAGCATGTCTTAGGAATTAAAGATATGCTGGGCACTTGAGGCTGTGGCAACAAAGGGGAGCAAGTCAAGGTCTCCACCTTCAAGGAGCTTGTAACTTGATAGTGAAGGTGGCCACCATCTCAGAGAGCTGGGGCTGCCATCACAAAACACCAGTTTGGGAGACTGAAATAGCAGGCATTCATCTCCTCATAGTCCCGGAGGCTGGAAGCCCACGATAGGGTGCCAGCATTGTCGCCTTGTGCTGGGGGCTCTGGTCTGTGGATGGTCATCTTCTTGCTGCCACCTCACCTGTTTGTGGACAAAAAGTGCCCCCTGCCATATCAAAGCATGCTGCTGCCCTCAAGTAATCAGCCACTGAAACCATGAACCTCCTCCTCCTGCACTCCCTGACTATGCACGCTGAGGGGATTCAGCATAGAGAGAAACAGGACACTTGAGCAAGTATTCACATTTTCTCGTACAGAGAAAAGTGCTAAAATCATTAACTTTAGATGTTTGGTTTTCTTTCATTAACAGTAATTTTTGATATTCTGAGTGCTTGGATTTTTTTTTTTTTTGCAAAACACCATGCATATCCTGACTCTTCTTTACCTCTTGGAGCAGCCCTCAGAGCAAGCTGAGAGGTTGTCTCCTGTGTTTAAGTTCTCAGAATGCTCGTTGGATAGAATATAATTCTCACCTTTTAGTCATGCTCTTATTTTCCAGTTGGCACTCCTTTCCTCTGTACATACATTTGGAAAGAAGGAGATTTCTCTCTTGTCCTCTTATTAGACCACTAATTCTATCAGATTAGGACCCCACTTTTATGAACTCATTTAATCCTAATTACCTCCTAAAAAACCCAACTCCAGATATAGTCACACTAGGTAAAGTTAGGGTGGTCGGGGTGAGGGCATGACTCAATCTATAGCAGATCCATACCCAGATGCACCCACAGAGAAAACACAGGGTTCTGGGGGGCACAGACAAGCAGAGAGAGCGTGAGTGGGGTGAGCATCCCAGGAACTTCCCTAAGTATTGATATTGGGCCAATGACGAGAGCCTGGCAAACTCGTGTTTTTTAAACCTTGAGCATTTACAGGATGGAGGGGGACAAAGGACCTCCAATCACAGAAGTCTCTCCCACCTGAGTCAGCACTGACTTGGATGGGACAGGCAGAGGCTTTGTTATTTCTGTGGTTTATTACAGCAGGGCTGAAACTTGGAGGAAGAAAGCTCCTTTGTTTCATCTTAGGATTGATGTGGTCTGTCCGGGGTCCCTGTGGTTCTAGAACTCAACATCTCACGTGCCTGTGAGGTGGACCTCCCACAGCCAGGGACACTGTTGTTTTCTGGTTGCTGCTGGAATGTTAAATGCGGTGCCCGCTCCCCTTGTACCATGATATACACTGATCATTGTGGAAAAGATGGATCTGGGGTCTACAAGTTAGTGATGATCACTTCCTCCAGCCAAGCTGAGGCAGAACTGCCTTGCCTGTTTTTTCGTCCTCTTGGCTCCCTTTCTGAGTAATTTGCATATTAGTAAAAATGAAAATCACCAAAATAATGTTACTAAGTCCAAACTTGTTCTACTCACCACAAAAGGCCAATAAATCAGGAGCTATTGGGAGAAGGAGTAATGACTTTATTTGGAAAGCCATCGAACCTAGAAGGTAGCAGACTAATGTCCCAACGAACCATCTTGCTTGAGTTAGAATCCCCTGAAAGGGGAGGGTATGTGGTTGCTTGTTGCAGACTTCTTGGTGTCAGAATCCTTTGTTCTTACAGCTCTCCCCATAGGTCAGACCACGATGCTCCTGTAAATCCCCAACAACACAACAGTTATTCTCTATTGTGCAACTCTGTTGTCTCTGTTTGAATGGAAGACTGTTAGATTTTGACAGGTCGGAGCCTTGAGAATGGACTGTCCTGTATATTTCAGGCTACAGGCCACCTTCTTTTACAAAAAGCACAGAGCCAGCATGACTCAGCACAGGCCACAGGGCACAAAGGTTAAAGTAAAAGAAATAGATCTAAAATGCAGTCAGGTTTGTCCTTCCATGTTAAAATTATGCTAGGCGTTTGTTAGTATTTTCTAATGCATTAAGGAAAATACTAGTCTTGTTTTTCAGATTCACAGAGGAGCACTCAGAGTACTTACAGTATTTGCCTAGAGCAGCCTCCAAGCCCACCGTCTTGTCTCCATGTCACACTGTCCTAGGGCTGTATGCTGCCCTGCTGTGCTGCCATGGGGCCAGCTACTCAGATAACAGCTGTTAATCTCCAGCTAGCTTCGTCTGTTATACCAGGGGACCTCCCTCTGTCTGGGTAACGTCCTGTGGTTATGAAACTGAGCAGGACCCTATGGGAGCCTTTTGACTGATCCCTTTCTACCCCCAAGTCCTCAGCCTGCCTTTCGTCTGTAGAAAGACTTTGGTCAAAGAATAAATTTAATCAGAGAAATGAGAAAAATACGGAAACAAAGGAAAAGCACTCAAATAAGACCAAATAATAATTTAGTCATTAAAGTCAAGGATGTTTCGTTCCTCCTCAAGGACTACAGATAATCTGAGCCATATCCTGAGAGCTGTCTTGTAGATCCTGAAACCCCCACCGGGTGGAAGAAGTTAACTGCATGATAACCAGGCTATGGCCGTGACATCAGCTGCCACAGTTCCAAGAACTGGCCTCAAGAAATGGGAGTGAACTGACCCTGGAACTGAAGAGTAACTGGACTTAAAACAATCAAGATGACCCTGGACAGACCGCTGATGACCGATTTCGAGATGGCCATCAAAGCTGACGGTGATGTTCTGCATGTAGCCCCCGCCCCACCCCTGAAACTCCCCTTTAAAACCTCTCACCCACTGACCAGCTATGGAGTTGGCCTTTGGGCACAAGTATGCCCTCTCCCTGGTTGCCAGCCTCCAGAAAGGAAAAGGAAAAGCAAGATTTCCTTTCTACCACCCTTGCCTCTCAAGTACTGGCTTTCCAGCAGTGAGCCGCCAGACTGGACCTCACTACTAGGGTGTCCTCCTTAGTCCCCCAGCCAGACGGAGGGCTCCCTGGAGCCACACATGGTTTTCATTTGTCTTGCTGCCCAGCCCTAAACACAGTTGGACACATCAGAGGGAAGCTGCAAATGTTTGTCAAAGGAAGTGTTAACACTTAGTAACCTCTTAGAATTATAACATTTAAGCTGGCCTTAAATACCCTCTTTTGCAAATAATTTGCTGCCCAGCCCTAAACACAGTTGGACACATCAGAGGGAAGCTGCAAATGTTTGTCAAAGGAAGTGTTAACACTTAGTAACCTCTTAGAATTATAACATTTAAGCTGGCCTTAAATACCCTCTTTTGCAAATAAGGCAGAAAACCAGGAAACATGAAGGATCTGTGCAAAGTTGCCCACTTAGTGCCACTGATGGAAATAGAACGGATTCTTGGCCAATGTGTTTTCTTCTCCATAAACCTGCATCGGCCGTGCCAGCTTCCTGGAAGTCGCATTCTCTGCCTCAGAGGGGCCTCCTCATGAGTCTTTGAGAAGACACGTCTTTGGGTCGATGGTCCTTCCCAGTATCCTTCGGGTGTGAACCTTACACACGTATTCATCCTCTTCACTGTTTCCTCCGGGCAGATACAAGTGTAAACTCTGGATTTCTGAAATAAACCCTTTTCTTTCTTCTATGTTTTGTATGTTTAAGTTATAAGCCACAGTGATTTTTTTTTTTTTTTCAAAGAATTGACAGCTCATTTATCAGTTGAGCTTTCTTTTGTGTTTTCATGTATCACCGATGGGCAGTTTAAACCTGTTAAATTCTTTGAACTGACTCTTACTAAACTTCTGAAAGCTGTTATTTTGGTAAATGAAAGTAGAGTTTCTCTTTTTACTAAAGCTCAGTGAAAGTCTCAGTATTTATTGCACCCTTTAGAGTCCATGGCCTTGTCACCAGCGTATTGGCTCTGGCATGATCGGAATCTGGGAGCTGTGGGTGAGCTTTTGCCAAATATGATTTGATCTGCTTTGAACAGTTCCTATATTGTTCACCTCCCACCTTGGACCTTTAATTCCCAGCCCTGCCTGATACCACTGGAGTGAGTCTCTCTTCTTTCCCCCACCCTTATTTTCTGCTCCAACTTCTGAATCCCTGAGTCTCTGCAGATCACCAGCTACCCAGACCTGAACCCACTTCAAAGCCTCAGCTACTGGAATCACATCCTCTTCCAGCCCTTTTCCCATTTTCCTCTCAACTGGAACATGGATTCAGGGCTCTCTCCAGGCTCTTGTGTCTGAATTCACCCTTTCATGAAGCGAGTTCTGGCCTTGTTTAAGCCTTCTGGTGTCTTTCCATCGTTCCACCTTCTGGCTTTCCACAGGTGGTTCTGGTGTGTGCAGGCCTGTCTCACGGGCACAAGCCCTGAGTCACTTTCCCAAGGTCCATCACCCCTCCGTGGTAGAGATGAGACTAGAATCACAGCGTCTCTCCTTTGCAGAGCATCACCCGCTCTTATTAGGTTAAAAAGATGGAGACCAATAGTGTGGAATGTCATTTCTCTAATAAAACTACTCAGGCCTCAATTTTGTGGAGTACACCATTGCTAAGATTAGAATATAAATCATCCCGTCAAGAATTTACTAGTATTCCGAATGGTCTAAGATGCATTGGAAATGAACAGGCAGCAGGGGATATATAATCAAATGCTTTCACTGAAAAACAAATGTACAGCACAGCTTAAAAGGAGCTTGGACAGCAAAAAAGCTTGTCTGAGAAAACCAGAGAGAGAAACAGATCTTCTGCTACATTTTTGTGCATGTTCACATCCAGATTGTATTAGGCACTGTAAATGCAGAATTATAACCTATCAGGGCTGTTTGTTACAGGCTGACTCAAACAGAAGCCCTGGCAAGCCCCAGTGGCTGGATCAAGAGCCTGATAATAAAAATCTGTAAACACGGTATGGGAGTGAGGAATCATTGGCTGGATAATTTGTGTTACAGTAATGTACAATTTTACATTGTGAGCCTCTCAAAATCTGAAGGAAATCTGTTATCTTCCTCTGACCAGGGTCTTTGCTTTGCTAGTACCTGAGATTACCAGATCTTGTAGGAAGGATCCTGAGCTACAGAAATGGTCTTTAACAAGAGGAACAAAAATGACGTTGGTCAGAGAGCAGATTCCTCAGCCCCGGGGCTTGAAAACCTTTGCTTTGTCCTGGTTTTGTGCCCTGAGGCCACCAGTCCTGCCATGCTCTGTGGAAGGACAGAGAGGAAGGGGACCTCTGACTGTTCCCACATCAAACTTTGCTCCAGTTTCCACTTTTTTGCTGCTCTAGACACCCAGATTTTAGTGTCACTTAGAGTGTGCCTCTGCAGTGACCCTTTGGGACCAAGAGTGGCAAGGGTAAAATGATCACAGGGTGGGTCAGGGCTTGTGCCCTATAGCAATTTCTAGCCTCTTGCCTTCCTAAACAACCCACCAGCCCAGACACCTCCTTGTCTTGGGATCTCTCAGAACTCTCTAAGGCTAGTGGAACAGTCTATATTTCTGTTTCGTGACGAAAAGCTTTTAAATGCTGGGATTATGTTTGGCGGATGGCCTGTTGTGTTTCTACTGTGTGTTTTCCGTGTGAATAAGTGATTCCCCTGGGTGAGAAGCTAGACTGCAGTGTCTCGGGCCATGGGTAATGGGCTGGGCTGCAAGTATGAGAAGAACATCACGGATCCATAATGAAAGGACAGACACTCGCTCTGTTTGTGGTGGGCATGGTCTACCGTGACCCCTCTGCCCAGGGCATGTTTCTTTACTCGTGCGGTGGAGAGTTGCCCGATTCACCTTCTGTGCTCTGCTTGACCCGTGAGCAGTGCAGAGCTGATGTTCAGAGATGAGCCAGATAGAACTCTTGTCTGGCCAGGACTTGCCACGAGATGTTCTGCCCCCTGGCCCTGCGTCTCTCTGGTGCCCACCTCCTTGGACCTCACCTTGCAGACTGCACTGTCTTCCCCTCAGTTACCCCAGGGACTGAGCAGAATGGTCTATGTCTGCCTCCCTTCCCCACTGCCTCTCCTGTGCTCCCCATCTGGACTCACGGCTCGCTCATCAGTGTCTGTCCTATGAGCATCTCTACCTGTCCCCAGCCTGCATCCCACCCAGTACAGAATAAACCCTGAGGGTGCCAAGTGTGCTCCACCCACGTGGAGAAGACCAAATTGGTTGTGCTTTTATTATTTTTTAGGCTTTTCAAAAATTATTTTTAAAGCTTTTCTCTTTTACCTCCTCTCCGCCATCTTCTTGACTACAGAGAATTTGAATGGGCACTTGAGATCAAGTCCTTTCTGACTCTGATGGCCTTCCACCCATATCACTCAGGGCATACCCCCTTGAGCTAAGGCTGTTGCCACCAGCATCTCTTTGTCTGAGGGCTTGCTCTGCTCACCAGAGTCCATGTTCTTGTCTCTATGGCAGGCTCCAGGCATCAGAGAGTGAATAGCCCTCCCCTTCCCCAGCAGCCTGTCCTCAGTGATGGACCAGGCGCTGGTGTGCCTCTTCGGAATGCTGCTGTGAGCTCATTGACAGTGGGGGGTCCATGCCTTAATCTGTGACAGACACTTAACCCGGTGCGGTTCAGCCTTCTTCTAAGAGCCCACTTACTGGAAAACAAATCCCTCATGAACCATCTTCTTTGCCTCTTTTTCTCCTTCCTCAATGGTGTTTCCTGGAATTGTCTTCAGAAGAAAATTCTTGTACTTGATTCCCTGAATCAAGTCACTTCTGCAGAAACCCAAGCTAAGTTGCCACTTAATACCAAGTCAAGGTACACGGCCGGAAGCAGTGATTTTCAGGCTAGTGCACAATTAGCCTGAGAGAGCCAGACCTTCATTTCACTTCTCCTTCCACCTTTAGTGTGGCTCTGACCGCTAAAAGCCATATGATTTTTCTAGTCACAGGAAGAATAGAATGCGCTCAATCAAAAGGGTCTAGCAGTTTCAGTGTTTACATTAAATGACTTGGTAGCTTGAATTTAAAAGTCTCGAGAGACAGACTTCCCTGGTGGTTCGGTGGTTAAGAATCCAGCTGCCAATGCAAGGGACATATGGTGTTCTATCCCTGGTCCCGGAAAATTCCACATGCCAGGGGCAACTAAACTCATGTGTCAAAACTACTGAAGCCCGTGTGCTCTAGGCTCTGTGTTCCACAACAAGAGAAGCCACCACAATGAGAAGTCTGCAAACCACAACCAGAGAGTGGCCCCTGCTTGCCACAGCTAGAGAAAGCTTACGCACAAGTCTCCAAAGACAGTTGAAACCCTTGCACTCAAGAGTATCCGTTTTTCTGTCCACACAGACTGCATTCGCCTAGAAAGATATTTAAACCATGGTTCCGTTTTTAAAATCTGGAGCATCTGTTAGACACTATGAAATATACTTGGTGTCGGGAAGTATTATTTATGTGTGTGTGTGTCTGTGTGTGTGTGTGTGTGTGTTTTCCCCAGACCCTCTGACAGAATTGTTTGTGAGTGTTTAGCCTCTTAGAGCAATGATGTAGAAGATAAATACCAGTGAGTTCAGAGGGACTCTGTTACAAATGAGCACACTGCCTCACATTGCCTTTGTTCTGGATACCCCAGGATGAAGGATGCTTTCTCTTTGTTATATGTGGACTGATTAAAAATACCTCTAAATATTGAATTTGAAAAATCATATTAAAATGGTACTGTTCCCAGTGGTGGGTCAGCTTGTTGCCACACAACCAGACAGTAGAAACCCAGGACTTGGAGGTTAAATATATAGAAAACTATGGTGATTCAACTCTGGCCAGTCAGGCTGTTTAAGTCATGCTTTAGGTTAAAGCATCTGCCTCCAATGAGGGAGACCCCGGTTCAACCCCTGGGTCAGGAAGATCCCCTGGAGAAGGAAATGGCAATCCATTCCAGTATTCTTGCCTGGAGAATCCTATGGACGGAGAAGCCTCGTAGGTTACAGTCCACGGGGTTGCAAAGAGCCGGACACGGCTGAGTGACTTCACCTCACTTCTTATAAAGGTAGGGAGTGGGGTGGAATTTCAGAGAAAGTTCTAGTGGTCTGATCTGTGCCACGTGCCTTATTTTTTATTTGGAATTTTAAAAAATTATTTGTATTTGTTTATTTGGCTATGCTGGGTCTTGGTTTCGGCTTGTAGGATCTTTGTTGCATCATGTCATCATGTAGGAGCTCTCGACGCCGTGCGTAGACGCTCTAGTTGCCCAGGCGCAGTTGCTCCACGCAGGCGCAGTTGCTTCGTGGCGCACTGGTGCGGTACTTAGCTGTCCCCCCCTCAGAATATGGGATCTTTGTTCCCCGACCAGGGATCAAGTCCACATCCCCTGCACTGCAAGGCGAAATCTTAACCACAGGCCCACCAAGGAAGTTCCTTATTAGTTATATTTTTAATTTCAGTCAATTTGTCTGCAGCAGAGCTATCTGGCAAAGGCTTTCTTTTAGAAAAGACAAAACATTAGGCTGGTATTGGAGGTCCTCAGTGGCTGGCACATTCGGTAGACAATTTGCATCTGTGGACATAATTCATGGTACATTGACTCGCCCTGATTGACATAACCTTCCGCTGTGTGATCCTGCCTCTCAATTGTGCTGTAAGTTTATCGATGGTGGGGCCCCCACCTCTGCTTTTCCGAATCCCATATCGCGTGTCCCATGCTATATACTTAGATAAGGCGTTGTAACTACCGAGGATGTGACACAGATATTTGCTTAAAGAATATTCATCATATTTCTTGACCTATAATTGCCATTTTATTTTAGTTTTATGCTCATTTTGTAATTCCTCAAATCTCAATGATGGTGTCTTTCTGTGTAGTGATCTCCTCATTTAGGATAATATTTAGAATGTATTCTTAGAAGAGGCCAAAGTTGGACCATTTTTCTAGACAACATTTAGGTGAACCACTGGAAAGGGCCAGTATTCAACCTTTGGTGGGCAATATCTGCATCCCTTCCAAAATAACATATTTTGGACATGACTCTAGTCCTGGGAATTCTGAGTCATCAATGAAGCCTTGAAATGTGTATTTTAAAGAAACTTCTTGTGTAGATCAGTATTTTACAACTACTGTCCTAAAATCTTGCTATTGCTTTCCTCCGAATTCTAGTATAAGAAAATTCCACATTGGGAGTATTCTGTTTATTTTTTTCAGTGTAAAAATATAAAGGATACGATTCATGACATTACCTTATGACTCTTACATAAGGAGCATCATATCATGACAAATTCCTCCCAAAGCGGAGGGTCTAGCAAGAATTGAAATATTTTTTTCTTGATAAATTTACTTCTAATAGTTATTGACTTATGAAACCTATTCTGCTTCCTGGCATGGCTTAGTTTCAATGAGCTAGACAAGGCTGTGGTCCTAGTGTGATTAGGTGGACTAGATTTCTGTGAGTATGGTTTCACTTAATCTAGTCCATCTAATCACCTAGGACCACAACCTTGTCTAACTCAATGAAACTAAGCCATGCCTGCGGGGCAACCCAAGATGGGTGGGACATGGTGGAGAGGTCTGACAGAATGTGGTCCATTGGAGAAGAGAATGGCAAAACGCTTCAGTATTTTTGCCTTGAGAACCCCATGAACGGTATGAAAAGGCAAAATGGTAGGATACTGAAAGAGGTACTCCCCAGGTCAGTAGGTGCCCAATATGCTACTGGAGNTATACTTGGTGTCGGGAAGTATTATTTATGTGTGTGTGTGTCTGTGTGTGTGTGTGTGTGTGTTTTCCCCAGACCCTCTGACAGAATTGTTTGTGAGTGTTTAGCCTCTTAGAGCAATGATGTAGAAGATAAATACCAGTGAGTTCAGAGGGACTCTGTTACAAATGAGCACACTGCCTCACATTGCCTTTGTTCTGGATACCCCAGGATGAAGGATGCTTTCTCTTTGTTATATGTGGACTGATTAAAAATACCTCTAAATATTGAATTTGAAAAATCATATTAAAATGGTACTGTTCCCAGTGGTGGGTCAGCTTGTTGCCACACAACCAGACAGTAGAAACCCAGGACTTGGAGGTTAAATATATAGAAAACTATGGTGATTCAACTCTGGCCAGTCAGGCTGTTTAAGTCATGCTTTAGGTTAAAGCATCTGCCTCCAATGAGGGAGACCCCGGTTCAACCCCTGGGTCAGGAAGATCCCCTGGAGAAGGAAATGGCAATCCATTCCAGTATTCTTGCCTGGAGAATCCTATGGACGGAGAAGCCTCGTAGGTTACAGTCCACGGGGTTGCAAAGAGCCGGACACGGCTGAGTGACTTCACCTCACTTCTTATAAAGGTAGGGAGTGGGGTGGAATTTCAGAGAAAGTTCTAGTGGTCTGATCTGTGCCACGTGCCTTATTTTTTATTTGGAATTTTAAAAAATTATTTGTATTTGTTTATTTGGCTATGCTGGGTCTTGGTTTCGGCTTGTAGGATCTTTGTTGCATCATGTCATCATGTAGGAGCTCTCGACGCCGTGCGTAGACGCTCTAGTTGCCCAGGCGCAGTTGCTCCACGCAGGCGCAGTTGCTTCGTGGCGCACTGGTGCGGTACTTAGCTGTCCCCCCCTCAGAATATGGGATCTTTGTTCCCCGACCAGGGATCAAGTCCACATCCCCTGCACTGCAAGGCGAAATCTTAACCACAGGCCCACCAAGGAAGTTCCTTATTAGTTATATTTTTAATTTCAGTCAATTTGTCTGCAGCAGAGCTATCTGGCAAAGGCTTTCTTTTAGAAAAGACAAAACATTAGGCTGGTATTGGAGGTCCTCAGTGGCTGGCACATTCGGTAGACAATTTGCATCTGTGGACATAATTCATGGTACATTGACTCGCCCTGATTGACATAACCTTCCGCTGTGTGATCCTGCCTCTCAATTGTGCTGTAAGTTTATCGATGGTGGGGCCCCCACCTCTGCTTTTCCGAATCCCATATCGCGTGTCCCATGCTATATACTTAGATAAGGCGTTGTAACTACCGAGGATGTGACACAGATATTTGCTTAAAGAATATTCATCATATTTCTTGACCTATAATTGCCATTTTATTTTAGTTTTATGCTCATTTTGTAATTCCTCAAATCTCAATGATGGTGTCTTTCTGTGTAGTGATCTCCTCATTTAGGATAATATTTAGAATGTATTCTTAGAAGAGGCCAAAGTTGGACCATTTTTCTAGACAACATTTAGGTGAACCACTGGAAAGGGCCAGTATTCAACCTTTGGTGGGCAATATCTGCATCCCTTCCAAAATAACATATTTTGGACATGACTCTAGTCCTGGGAATTCTGAGTCATCAATGAAGCCTTGAAATGTGTATTTTAAAGAAACTTCTTGTGTAGATCAGTATTTTACAACTACTGTCCTAAAATCTTGCTATTGCTTTCCTCCGAATTCTAGTATAAGAAAATTCCACATTGGGAGTATTCTGTTTATTTTTTTCAGTGTAAAAATATAAAGGATACGATTCATGACATTACCTTATGACTCTTACATAAGGAGGATCATATCATGACAAATTCCTCCCAAAGCGGAGGGTCTAGCAAGAATTGAAATATTTTTTTCTTGATAAATTTACTTCTAATAGTTATTGACTTATGAAACCTATTCTGCTTCCTGGCATGGCTTAGTTTCAATGAGCTAGACAAGGCTGTGGTCCTAGTGTGATTAGGTGGACTAGATTTCTGTGAGTATGGTTTCACTTAATCTAGTCCATCTAATCACCTAGGACCACAACCTTGTCTAACTCAATGAAACTAAGCCATGCCTGCGGGGCAACCCAAGATGGGTGGGACATGGTGGAGAGGTCTGACAGAATGTGGTCCATTGGAGAAGAGAATGGCAAAACGCTTCAGTATTTTTGCCTTGAGAACCCCATGAACGGTATGAAAAGGCAAAATGGTAGGATACTGAAAGAGGTACTCCCCAGGTCAGTAGGTGCCCAATATGCTACTGGAG
>SJYX01019457.1:134512-145494 GCA_006410675.1 Oreotragus oreotragus
TGATGAAAGTAAAAGAGGAGAGTGAAGAATGTGGCTTAAAGCTCAACATTCAGAAAACGAAGATCATGGCATCCGGTTCCATCACTCCATGGGAAATAGATGGGGAAACAGTGAAAACAGTGTCAGACTTTATTTTTGGGGGCCCCAAAATCACTGCAGATGGTGATTGCAGCCATGAAATTAAAAGATGCTTACTCCTTGGAAGAAAACTTATGACCAACCTAGATAGCATATTCAAAAGCAGAGACATTACTTTGCCGACTAAGGTCCGTCTAGTCAAGGCTATGGTTTTTCCAGTAGTTATGTATGGAAGTGAGAGTTGGGCTGTGAAGAAGGCTGAGTGCCGAAGAACTGATGCTTTTGAACTGTGGTTTTGGAGAAGACTCTTGCGAGTCCCTTGGACTGCAAGGAGATCCAACCAGTCCATTCTGAAGGAGATCAGCCCTGGGATTTCTTTTGAAGAAATGATGGTAAAGCTGAAACTCCAGTACTTTGGCCACCTCATGCAAGGTGTTGACTCACTGGAAAAGACTCTGATGCTGGGAGGGATTGGGGGCAGGAGGAGAAGGGGACGACAGAGGATGAGATGGCTGGATGGCATCACTGACTCGATGGACACGAGTCTGAGTGAACTCTGGGAGTTGGTGATGGACAGGGAGGCCTGGCGTGCTGCGATTCATGGGGTCGCAAAGAGTCGGACACGACTGAGTGACTGAACTGAACTGCTTCCTTCTCCATTCCAGCTGCTAGGAAACCTAAAGTCAAATTTTGTAAAATGAATGTAGCTTTCCCCCAACAGACGCTTAAACTATAAATATTAATTTTTCTTTTCCTTTAATACCTGATGCCAAAAAAGGAAAATAAACTAAGACTTCTTATCTTATTGAAGAAAGTCTTTTATTTAAAGTTGTGCGAAAGTTTTTTTCAGAAATTTTCTTAGTCTTAGATTCCCTAGCTTCCGTGGTGGCTCAGAGGTTAAAGCATCTGCCTTCGATGCGGGAGACCCGGGTTCGATCCCTGGGTCGGGAAGATCCCCAGGAGAAGGAAATGGCAACCCACCCCAGTATTCTTGCCTAGAGAATCCCATGGACAGAGAAGCCTAGTAGGTTACAGTCCACGGGGTCACAAAGAGTTGGACACGACTGAGCGACTTCACCTTCACCTTCAGATTCCCTAGGAAACAGAGCTCCAAGTAGGAGACATAGGTTTGATCCCTGGGTCCAGAAGATCCCCTGGAGAAGGAAATGGCAACCTCCTCCAGTATTCTTGCCTGGGAAATCCCAGGGACAGTGGAGCCTGGCGGGCTAAAGTCCATGGGGTTGCTAAGGGGTTGGACATGACTTACCAAGTAAACGAAAGCAGTGGCCAGTCACATCTCCTGTATTTGTGTAGACACACAGTGAGTCTTCAGGCTTGCAGTCTTGCCCCAGAGCACTTGTGGTCATTATTTATCATAATAGATTCATGAGAGAGAGAGAAGAGAGACTAGGAATGAGCAGTGACAGACTCTATTGAATACCATGAACTGTGCTGGGTATTTTCCATGTGTCTCCTCCTTCATTCCTTCACAATAACCCCCCACCTCCAGACTGTATGAAATGATCTTTATTCTTGCAAAGCTGAAGACTGAGCTTCAGTGTCTCACGACAGTAAGGCCTGGCGCTGAAAGTGAAGCCCGAAGCCCCCAGGATTTGCCCTCCGCTGGACTCTTTCTGCCTTTCAACCATGACAATGCAGCTCTGACAGTAAAAATGCTTGCTGAAAAGTCAGCTCTCTAGATTACAGGAGAATTCCAGATTCTACTTCCCCAGTTTACTGCAGCACTTAAGCTACTTGTCTGTAAAACTAAAATAGATGATAGTAAAATTTTATTTTTAACCTCTCTTGAGAAACTGTTTGAACATTGGAGACTTTAACTTTTCATCTTTACTGGTCTCCCTTACTAATGCTCAGAATATGAATAGCCTACATTTTCTTCCAGAAGGAAATCCTACATTGATTTGCTGTAGGACAGAATAATGGTTTTCTCGATGTGGTTACATGCAGCAGACATTAAGTTGAAGTGTAAATTTCAGCGATATGTCCCACAGATGATACGTACAAGTTCTAGGCATAAGGGATGAATGATGACCCGTCGTCCTTTAAATGGACCACAACCCAAAAAGTGCTCTGTAGCTGACATGCTGGGCCAGTATTTTTGCTTTGAATAGATTTTCTGCATTCGAGTGGAATATTTATGCTTTTATGCTAAAATAAAAGGGTGAAGTGGAATAAGCTATTACATGGTCCATTAAAACTACTTTTAAGCGACTCTCTATGGCAAAAAATTTCACAAGTTTTGCATTTGCCAAAGGAACTTCTCAATTAAGCACAGGCTACTTGTTCTTAGAACTCAAAAGAAAGGGCAGATGCCACCTTGGATCTTTTTGAAAATGATAATTGTATATTTATATGGTTGTGAAGAAGAATTTCCATAACAGCTGTCATACACATAAGCTGAGACTGGCCGCCAAGGAAATCTGATTACTTCATTTGAAAATAGAAGAAAATCTAGTCTAGAACCAGCTTGGGTTTCACACAAAACCTCCTTTTGTTATTGTCCCATCTTCTGTCTCCCTTCTGCTGTTTATACAGTGCGCACAACTGAAACCAAGGCACATCTGAAGGTTCGAAATGCATGAGGCACCATCTCTCTCTTATTACACTCTCAGGAAATCATGGCAAATATACAAACATCAAATTTGTATTTCTGTGTGAAATCCAGTCACTTTTCCCAAGCAGAAAAGATAACAGAATTAAATTGTATTCATGTCATTTATGAAAGCAATGGTTCCTGCTTTTATCCACATGAAGCAGACGAGTCATTTTCCCTTAAGTGGTTCAACTGGCAATCAGGCTTTCCAGACAGATGCACTGAAAAAAAAATGTGTATGATTTGGTGGATCATCCACTTGATTAGGCTATTTTTGTGTGTGATTTTCTTTGGGTGTCTCCTCATGAGATGAATTCCAACCCTGCATGGCTGCCTCACACAATGCATTTTTGCTTTGTAGTGTTATGTCTACCCAAGGCATGATGCGCTCACAGAGGTTTGCCTGTTTGATCCAAGATAAAAGATAAGTAGACACCCAGGTGGTCTTTGTACAGGTGAACAGTATTCGGGGTACTCTTTACATTCACTTGTGTGTGTGCCTCTGTAAATAAGCTGTCAATTCTCTGGATTTATTGTATACAACAGAAGATCTCCAGGCTCTGGATTCAATAATGAGTGGGGATTTATTTTTGGACTCTTGCAGTTTTGTTTTCAAGGCTTGACTTTATTAGAAGACACTTTTTAAAAACTTCCTTAAAAAATACTGCATAGAATTCACCAGTTGGAATCTGCTCAAACTGTGATGCGTTAATTCATCTAATTAATAAATCTAATAACTGTAAAGCTGGAGATGTTGCCGTACCTTGGCTGATGGGACAGAGGACAGGGACTAGGATTTGGTCATCGACGCTGCAGATCCTGCGACCTGAATCCCCTGAACTGGAACTCTGTGGGTTCACCTGCAACCTACGATGTCTTTTCAAAGGGAGCTGGGGGGACAGAAAGGACATGAAACTTGGGCAAAACCATGGTCCAAAGCTGTCAAAAGTGAAAAAGTTTGAAGGGATTACAGAACAAAAGATGTTGAATCAGTTATCCATCAAGGGATTGAGAGAATGAGGGAAGGTGAGAAGAAAACTGAGACGTATCCAGGATTAAACCTGCGGCCTTGTCCCAGGCAGGTGTCTCTGTGGTTTGGTCACATTCCAGGGGCTGGTAGGTGATCAGATTGATCTGTGTTAAAATCTGACTCTGGGTTTGGGGAAAAAATTCTCGCTGAAGACAGCAACACGTTTGGGTAGTGGTCTGCAGGAAAGAGCCAGGCAGTCACAGGGGTGCCCGCCGTCAAGCTGAGGGGTGTTCCCATGGGCAGATGGGGCTTTGTGATTGACAGGCAATGAAGAAACTCCACTTAATCAAAAGAGTCCTGCTCAAAAATTAGTTCATGGACCCGTGCTGGCCTGAGAACTGGGTTTTACCAGTCTGCAATGAGATAAGCATAGAAATTGAGAGTTAGCAACTTCCCCCTCCAACTTTATAGAGTCATTTTAAGTGTGCTGAATCTGATAATATAACTCTGGGCTGGTGTTTTACGTGCCTTTGTTTTCATTTTATTTTCCTACTAATTTAATTTTTATTGGATTTCACAGAAGTGTGGTTCTGCAACATAGTGAAAATTCAAAGTCTTTAAAAACAAAAAATTCTGGTTCTTATCACTGATATTTTGAGAAGGACTGACCACATAAGTGGAATAAAACAGACCTCAGAGACCCCAGTCTTCACCTTTGCTGCTTCCTTACTTTTCTGCCCTTTATTGCCCCGTCCTAGGCACTTTGAAGGCCTGATCAACCACAAGGCTTGCTAAAACCCTTCTAGGAAAATCCTATGCTAATGGTTGTTAGTATCCAGGCTGCAAGTTTTGGTTCAAGTGGAAAAAGGTTGCCTCCGTCTAAACCACAGGGACCCAAACTCAGTTTTCCCATGCCCTGTGACACTGACTCTATTTCAACCCTGGGTTGCCTGGTTTTGGGGGCTCCCTAATGGCACATCAGAGAAATAAAGCCTTTCAGTTTTATTTGAGTCCTTTAAATAATTATTTTATTTTTAATTGGAGGCTAACCGCTTTGCAGTGTTGTGTTGCTTTCTGCTGTACAAACACGTGAATTGGTCGTGTGTATACATATATCCCCTTCCTCTTGAGCCTTCCTCTCACACTCCCCTACTTTTGAATCCTTTAAATTATTTCCTTCAACGACTGCAAAGGTTCAAGCAATCAGGGTTGTTGTTAGTGAGAGCCACTTTCAAGCTGAGGGCTGGATGTCCTCCCCTTGCCTGTCTGTCCTCCCCTTGCCTGTCTGTGCTACGTACTTGACATTAGCATGCTCAGCTATAGATTAAAACTACTTTTTTCCAAACCTGCCTGGCTAGAGGGAAAAAAGTTACTTCCACCCTGTTGGAGTTCTGGAACTGGTGGGAAGGATCGAACGGCTTATCTGTGGACAGCTGGAAGGGGAATGGGCTTCAGGGCAGGGGGACTGACTGAGGAAATAGGGAAGTTGGGACCTATGCGAGTGTGTCTGTGTGTATTTTTCTGTTGTTAAGGGCAGCTGGGTCCACTCTGAGGGAGGAGGCAGTGTCTGTGGGCTGGGATTCAGGCAGCACCCTCCAGAATCCTATACTGAGCTGTGTAGAAATGCTTCCACTGGTCCATTTTTATCTTGGAAGAACTTAGAGATAGGAGTTTGCATGGCTCAGGCTAGAAAGGAGGTCAGAAAAATAACATATCTGAATGTGGAGGAGCCTGTTACTATTATTATCTGTTGATTTAGATACTAGGAGGAATGACAGATGTCCGAAGTATGGAAAGAAAGCAAAAAAAAAAAAAGAGCTTTATCCTTCACCTAACTCCTCCCTTCCAACACCCTTGCCCCCTCCTGCATAAACACCTGTTTGATTACATACCTATTCTGTAAGCAGCCCTGCGAGCAGAGCTCTCTGCAGGTCTTGAGGGAGGTGAAAGAATGACTATCTTGAGATGTCACTGTAGCTTCAAAGCAGCTTTTAGTTTAAACAGGGAGATGAAAACACCCAAAAAGATGATGCTCGTTTGAATAGACCAAGAACATTTGCAAGCTCTGCATGAACAGGGAAGGCCATCACTGTCCAAGGACTCCTAAGGGTAACTTGGGCACTGTGCAAGGGGAGGGAGACCAGGCAGAAAAAGAGATTATTGCTGGGAACGGAGGGCTCAGTTGGGCTCAGTGATGGGAACCCCACCAGCCTCCCTTCGCTCCTCCGCATACAGAGCATGCTCAAGCCAGTGCCGGCCTCAGCCAGCCTCCTTCCAGCTGTCTTCACCCCACCGTCCCCCCTGCCTGGGGCACAATCCTGGGAGAAGAAACCAAGGCCAGGAGCCACACAGCTGCACACTAACATGGGGCTTTGCAGATGCCAACTCTTGGGTTCAAAGCAAGCTGATGGTTTCCTAAGAGGAAACGTTGTCAGATGAGGTGTGCCCCTGTTCCACCAAAGGAAGGGTAGCTGAGCTCTTTTAATGGAGAAGACCTGCTATGTTAGGGAAGCCCTTCTTTGGTGAAATTTACCTCGGAAATTGAACTCTTTCAACTTCCTCAAAATCAGTGTCGAGACCCTGAACCTATGTGTGTATGTGTGCATTGCTGTCGTTTAGTTGCTTAGTCGTGTCCGACTCTTTTTGCGACCCCATAGACTGTAGGCCGCCAGGCTCCTCTGTCCGTGGGATTTCCCAGGAAAGAATACTGGAGTGGGTTGCCATGCCCCTCCAGGGGATCTTCCTGACCCAGGAATCAAACCCGTGTCTCCTGCTTGGCAGGCAAATTCTTTACCACTGAGCCAGCAGGAAAGCCTGCATATGGGTAAGCATGTGTATTTATACATGTTTATGTGCATGTATTTATGTGTCTGTATTTTGTATGTATGTTTATGTCTGTGTCTATTTGACAGAGTCCAGTGATTTACTGTAATTAATAGACTTCAACTAAACGCCTACTATTTGCCAGGCCCTAGGCTGGAATAGATTCATAAATGAATCAGATATTTCCTGTTCTCTGGGGCTATAACTAAGTAATAGAAGAGGCCAGAGTGTTAGAAAATTAAAGTGCAATGGGGGAAAAAGAAGAGGAAAAAGGATGAAATAAATTGCAGTGAGTGAATCTGCAATTTGTTTTGAAGTCAAGATCAATGTCAGATATTTGGAAGATTTCAGAAAATCTTAAATTTAAACCTTTTGATTGACTTGCCTATGTCTACTTACCTTATTGAATTAGCAATTTTTTGGTCAGATTTTCCCACCAGATTGTGACTGTTAACTACAGAGTAGTCATTTGTCTTGGTTGATCAGAAAAAAAGCCTGTAACAATTCACAAGCCTGGTGGTGGTTAATCGCAGAAACTTTTGATTGAACTATCAAAGCAATATTTTACAGCTGATGAGATTTCATCTCAGTGGATTGTAGGCCTAATATTCCATTTATTTTCCTATGCATAATCACCTAGACAACATATTAAAAACATAGACATTATTTTGCCAACAAAGTTCCGTATAGACAAAGCTATGATTTTTCCAATAGTCATGTATGAATGTGAGAGTTGGACCATAAAGATGGCTGAGCACTGAAGAACTGATGCTTTTGAACTGTGTTGGAGAAGACTCTTGAGAGTTCCTTGGACTGCAAGCAGATCCAACCAGTCCATCCTAAAGGAAATCAGTCCTGAATATTCATTGGAAGGGCTGATGCTGAAGCTGAAACTCTGATACTTTGGCCACCTGATGTGAAGAACTGACTCAATGGAAAAGACCCTGATGCTGGGAAAGGTTGAAGGCAGGAGGAGAAGGGGACAACAGAGGATGGGATGGTTGGATGGCATCACCGATGCTGTGGACGTGAGTTTGAGTAAGCTCCGGGAGTTGGTGATGGATAGGGAAGCCTGTCATGGTGCAGTCCGTGGAGTCACAAAGAGTCAGATACAACTAAGCATCTGAACAATGACAATACATATGCACAAAGGATTGCAGAATCAGTTCACCATACCCTTTAATAATATACTTGGCACTTTACTTTCACTTTTAAAATATGTATATAACATACTCATATGTAAAAAGGAATTGTATGTATTCTTATTTTTTCAATCTGTGGTATAAAGTTATAAAACTCAAGGAGTTTTAAAAAATTTTCTCTCTGCATCTTCAAATGCTTCCTTTTGGAGAGGCACATTAGAATCTTGATGAGAGGCAGAGAGATAGACTAGTTACTGCTGAAACCCACTCCCCATCCAGAAACCTTGGTTTTTAATAGCCATGAAATTCAAATAATAGGCCAATGAATTTTTCCATCTAGGTAAACCAAAAGAAAGAACCACTAGATATTTCTCTAAAGATTAAACATCTTTTCGTGTTCAGCTTGTCTGAATTACCTATGAATGATCCTCCATTTCATTTGTTCATTCACTTATCTATTCAAATATTTACTGAGTGCTTCTATGCCAGGCACTTCTCTGTGCTTGGAACAGAAAGACAAAGATGTATGCCTTTTTGAATGTTAGATTTTAATGCAGCATTTCAGAAAATTGCTTTAAAGAGTAAAATCGATAATATGATGGATGGTGCTAAGTGCTGTGGAGAAAGATGAGAAAAAAACAGACAGGAGTGAAGCAGGAGGTGGCAGTCTCAGTCAGAGAGGACCTCGTGGAGAAGGTGACCTTTGAAGGAAGTGCTGAAGGAGTTGAGCGCAAGCCACGCCCAGCCCTGGGGATGAGCAGACAGAGAGGGTAACCAGGGCAGGTCCCTGAGGCAGGGGTGTGCAAGGCAGGGAGCAGCGGGAGCTGGGGGTGGGAGGTGGGGCGTGGCGGGTGAGGCAGAGCCAATGGGGGAGGTCCAGCCTGCCACTGTGATGGCTTTTCATCAGAGTGCAAAGGGGGCCATTCGGCTGAAATGTGAACAGCATCCTTCTGACTGCTGCGTGGAGAACGGTCTAAACAGAGTGGAGGGGAACAGAAGCATGAGGGTATCAACTGGTATCATCCAAATAAGAAAGTTATGGGGGCTTAGACTAGGGTGGTAGCAGCTGAGGTTTCAGGGATGGTTTCAGAGTCTGTTTTATCCAGAAAGTCCACTTTAAGGCATGTACACAAAATAATTCAAAGCAAGGACTCAGACAGACATCTAGGTGTACACCAGGCTCATAGCAACAATATTTCCAATAGGCAAAAGGTGAAATCAACATGTCCCTGGATGAATAGACCAAGTGTAGTATATCCGTACAGATGGAATGTTGTGCAGCCTTCAAAACACAGGATGTTCAGACAAATGCTACCACTTGGGTGAATCTTGAAGGCATAAACCGGACACAAAGGGACAAAATCCTGGATGATTCCACATACGAGGTACCTAGAATAGTCATATTTATAGACACAAAGTAGATGGTGGTTGTCGGCAGGGAGAGAGGAAGTAAATGTTGTCTCACGGGAACAGAGTTTCGGTTTGGGGAGGTGGGAAGCGCTCTGAGGATGACTCGTGGTGATGGCAGCAGGACAGTATGAAGGAACTGTAAGCACCCCGCATACGAACCTTCACGTTTTGAACTTTTAAAGATGGGAACATGTGTTCCATCAGCGTCAGGCATGAGTGAAATTCCAGCGAGCCCTCCCTCTCCTCTTGCTGACGATCCTTCAGCTCAACCATCTCTCACTTCCTCTCCCTCCTCCGGTCGGTAGCTTAACTCTTCTTGCCTCTTCACTCTATGCCAGCCCCTGCGCGCTAGCTGTTGCACTGTACTATGGTACTTTCAAGGTACTTACTGTAAGATTAGAAGTTTGTTTTCTTTGTTCTTTGTTTGTCTTTTATGTATTATTTGGGTGAAACGTATTAAAAAATCTATTACAGTACAGTGTATATAGCAGATTGTGAGTTGGGTATCTAGGCTAACTATGTTGGACTCAGGAACAAATTGGACTTACAAATGCACTCTCAGAATGGACCTCGTTCACATGTAGGGGACTGACTCTACTTAATGCCACCGAACTGTCCACTTAAAAATGGTTACGATGGCAGAGTTTATGTTATGTGTATTTTACCACAATCAAAAGAATTTTTTAAATGTCAGGTTATGTTCTGGATCCATTTTGGAGACAGGGCCAACCCAATGTGCCAGAGAGCTGGATGGGGCTGGAAGGGGCTTGGAGAATGACTCTGAAGCCTTAGCCTGTACTCCTGGGAGATGATGAAAAGCACTGTGGAGGAGCAGTCAGATGGAGACATCACATGGTTAAAGCTCTCTTGCTTTGCATCTTTTAGGAGGAGAACGGCACATTTTAAGCTCATTTTTGGCATTTTACGAAATCTGGGCCACTACCCTGCTCCAGGTCTCTACATTTTCTTATTGGAATGATTGTAATTGATCTCTCAATCATCTCCCTGCTTCTGTTCTTGTGTTGCCTGTAGACAACTCTCAAAACAGCAGTCAGATCCTGTTGACCTTCAGTCCAGTGGCTCCCATCATGCAATTAACAGCCAGAGTCAGCCCAGTGGCCCACAGGTCCTCACATTGTCTCGACCACTCCCCTTGTGTGTATATGCGGTTAACCTTTATTCAAGGTAGCTATTCCATAAATACCCTACCCCAAAACTGAATTAGCCAGTACTGAAGCATTGCTCCTAGGGGAAATGTGGATATTCAGATAGGTTCTGGTACCAATGCCAACACTGGCAGGGTGTTTCCCACACCAGCAAGCAGTCCTTGGGATGCCAGATGGGTGTCCTAAAATTCAACTAGATTCTGACATTATCCACCCAGAGACAGCATCAGATCCCATGGGTCCAGTCCATCCTTACTGCCCTCCCCCACCCCCCCAATTCAGATGCCAGCCACAAGGTCAGGTTGTCATCTATACCTGTGCTTCTGACCAACTGGCTATTGATTGGAGGTTCCAATGACCCCCTCCTTCGGTTTGATTAATTCACTAGAGCAGCTCACACAACTCAGAGAAACATTTTGCTCACTAGATTACCAGGTTATTGTAAACAGATATAACTCAGGAATAGCCAGATGGAAGAGATGAATGTAGGAAGGGGATACAGTCTTTCATGCCATCTCCAGGCACTCTTGAAGTCAAATCAGGCTTCTGTACCCAAAACCAAATTAAATCTCAGAGGCAGAGGTTATTTTTTTTTTTTCTTTCAGATTTTATTTATTTGGCTGCACAAAGCCTCAGTTGCGGCATGTGGGATCTCGTTCCTTGATCTAATTACCAATGCTGTGATAGTTTCAGGTGAACAGTGAAGGGACTCAGCCATACATATCCATGTATCCATTCCCTCCCCCCCAACCCCTCCTCCCATCCCTGCTGTTGCAGAA
>SJYX01019457.1:157586-177677 GCA_006410675.1 Oreotragus oreotragus
ATCCATTCATCCGCTGATGGACATCTAGGTTGTTTCCATGTCCTGGCTATTATAAACAGTGCTGCAATGAACATTGACATTTAGTTCAAATCACAAAATCAAAAATCGGTTCAATTCTTTGGGTTGCTTGTCATTTTCTAGTGTGTGTATGCTAAGTTGCTTCAGTCATGTCCTACTTCTTGCAACTTGATGGACTGTAGCCCGCCAGGCTCCTCTGTCCATGGGATTCTCCAGGCAAGAACACTGGAATGGGTTGCCACTCCCTTCTCCAGGGGATCTTTCTGACCCATGGAGTGAAGCCATGTCTCCTGAGGCTCCAGCATTGCAGGTGGATTCTTTACCACTGAGCCACTGGGGAAGCCCATTTTCTATTAGCAGTCATAATAATAGTGATCCCCTCCAAGGCAAAAATCAAGGCTGTGTGGGTGCTGATTTGCTCAAAGTATGAAAATGTGACAGGTCTTTCCCAGCAATCCAGTGGTTAAGACGCTGCACTCCCAGTGCAGGGAGCATGGCTCGATCCCTGGTAGGGAAACTAAGATCCCACATGCCACATGACCTCAGGAAAAGTATCCTCACTCCTCTACCAGATAGAATACAGTTAAACCTTCTTCTGATCAAGTAGCTCTTTAAGTACTTAGGATGAACTACTCTGTTACTTCTGAATCATCACAGTAGGGTGACAATTTTCCAGTCCTTTCTTGGGTCAGGCATCCAACATGGCTAAAAATTGTCTTTTAATTATGGGGAATACATTTAGTCCATAGCTTTAGATTTTGTTTGTTTGCCAAGAGCTTTTGAAGATGTTAAAGCTTTTTGCTTCTTGATTCCATTTTCAAGGCTTCACATTTATACTATTTAAATAAAGAATTGTTTTAGAAAATGTGTGTTCTTTGTTTAATTGACTGTTAGATATCCTGCAGTCTGCGCCTGCAAGCAGTGGGCTGAATTCAGAAGGTTAAGTGTTTAAGCATTCTGTACATCATAATGATTCTAGCATGGACTAATATGAATCTTCTTTATTTGGGTCTGCAGCCAGCCCTGATCCTAGGAAGTTTCCTTAACTGACGTTCACAGGGAAGAGATATTCCACAGTGCAAGTCTAAGTTCGGATACGGCAGCAGTCCTCATGTTATCCTTGTGATGAGTAGCATGATAAAATGCAGTGATTTTCAAACTCTTTTCCACCGAGCTCAAGGTACCTTACTGAAGTAACCTAAGCACTATGCTTGGAGTTAGATGGTCTGACTGATATTTGAAACCTCTAACCCCCATTTCAGCTCGAGTAGCTGTGCTTTGTCAATCTTATATATTAATATATTTCACATTAAGAGTTTTTATTTTTGAAAACATGGTTCTCCTGCTTTTCTTCTTTCACTCCTACATTTCTTTTAAAAGCCCTAGTGTCGTCATTAAGGTCAATAGCTTTGAATTCAGAAGTAGGTAAATTCAGGTCTCCTTGTCCACTTGCTAGTTCTATGGATTTAATGTCTTTGAAGTAGGGTTTTCTCATCTGGAAAATGGGCTAATACTGTTCATAAAGTGGTTTTGAGGATTAAACATGAGAATAATGACCTTTTAGCAAAGCTTTCTTCTCCCTAGTTCCTCGATATCATCTCTATCAGCTGGGGTCTGATCAGAGGGGTACAACCACCATGACTAACCCAAAAGGAGGCACTTATAAGAATGTGGCAGCTGGTGAGGCAGTGTTGGTAATGCTTTTTCTTCTGCATCTAGTGTTAGGCCCAAAGTCAGTAGCTCTGGCAATCAGAAAGGAATGAGCCACGAGCACCAGGGAGAGCAAAGAAAAACTGTACTTGTGAGGGAGAGCTGGAACCCATAGGGCAACTAGGGGTCATTCGGCCCATCCAAGTCAGGTAGGCTCTAGCCTTAATGATGTGGGTGACATGCAAGACAGGCTGGGGCTTTATACCAGGTCCCCAAATCCACATCTGTCCTGGGGTTCAGTAACCTGGAAGGCGGAGCCAGAGAAGCTTGTGAGTCTGGCTCCACCCCACATGTCAAGGTGAGTATCTCTAACATAAAGGGGGACTAACTGCTCCACTAGTCTCTCTCTTCACCTACATTGTCTTCATGGATGATCTGACCAGCCCTACAGCTGTAACTTGGAGAAGGAAATGGCAACCCCTCCAGTACTCTTGCCTGGAAAATTCCATGGACAGGAGAGCCTGGAGGGCTATGGCCATGGGATCGCATAGAGGCGGAAATGACTGAGCGACTTCACTTACTCACTCACAGGTTTAGCTATCACCTAGATGTAGATGAAGCCTTGTTTACCAGAATGTTCCTTGCCATGACTTTTCTATATATGTTGACATGCTGGAGCTGGAATCTCACCGACAGGCCAAGCACACCAGGGGCCAGTGACAGACTGGCTACTAGATGATGGCCGTCCTTGATGGTCACCTGGAGTGAGAGCTCATAGTCTCCTCACAGCATTGCTGCTGCCAATCAGAATGGATACATGAGCCAGGTTGCATTTGCTGCTAGATTCCCTAAAGGAATAAGCAGAGTTCACTGACATCGAACTTAACGGGGATAAATAGAAACATCCAGGTCATCAAGTATAGGAGTAGAGGAAATGAAGATTTGACTTAGCAGAAATCCATGTGGAAAAGACTTAGAATTGATTGCTAGCAGGTTCAGTATGAGTATAGATTACAGTGGGTCAGGGTTGCCAGACACACACACATACTTAAAGCTTTATAGGTATTGATAGAATTAATGGTGCACAAGAGCTGTGACAGCCCTGCTCTCTTTTGTACTGATGCAGACACACAAGGGTCTTGGACTTGAGTTTAAGGGTCACGGTTTAAAAATGTTATCAACAAACAGGAAATTTCATTCATAAGGTAATAGAGATGATAAGGGGAATTTGAAATTATATTTTAATGAAGAACGCTGTCAAAGTATCAATGGACGTTCAACCTGGTAAACAGAACCTTTGTGGATGTGATCGTTTTCAGGAGATGAGAATAAACTTGTGCACAAAGCAGAATTCAGACAAGTGGGTTATTTGAAAAAGGAGAGCTTCCAAGTGCAAGTGGACACGAACAATTCTGCTTGGAAAACTCTTATGTGATGCCCATGGGGTTTTGGACTAGACCGATGGTTTCTCTAAAACTGGCACTTCTGAAGCTCTACAAAATGCAGACTTCCATGTCTCACTCTAGATTTTCTGACTTACAGTCGTCTGGGGTAAGGCCTGGGATTTGTGTTGTTAATAGCTCCCACCTGATTCTCTAGGGGCCTGTGTGGGAACTACTGGACTAGTTGAACTCTAAAGACCCTTTCATAGTTCTGTGAATCTATTATTCCCAGTTGTCTGTCCCAGGAGGCCACATGCGTAGTGGGAGGAGCAGCCTGAGCAGAATGGATAGGTTCAAACCCAAGTTTGTCTCCACGTGGCTCTGTGAAGGTCACTAAGTTGCTCCACCTCAGTTTCCTCACCTATTAAAACAGGATAACAGCCGTGCCTGCTTGTAGAGTGTTGCCAAGAATAAATGAACACAACAGTGCTAATATATGACATATATAAATATTAGTTATTATTTTTCATACCAGAAGATGATGCACCCATTTACAAGACAGTTTGATTCATGAATATTTAAGAGTCAGAGAAGAAGGGAATCATTCCAAACCAAAGACCTTTTCTCTTCACTTTTACTTTATTAATTATCTTTTGAAATGGTTCTAGCTTTCATAAGCATTATAATATAGAACATATGCAAAAATGTATGTGAGTGATCTAAGCTTATCAAAGCATAAGTAGGAATATAAAGTTTACTTTCTAGGAATGCAAAACAATGGAATTTGTAGAGAGTAAATGAGAATAAACTGAGATCTCAAAAAGTTTGCTGAGATTTCTTTGTGGAACCATGACCATCCAACTTTATTTTTTAAGAAAGTGAAATATACAGGTCTTAGGTATATAATCTGATGATTTCTGGTAAGTGAATATACCCTGTAACTACCATCCTAAGATATAGAATCATTATGTTACTTTGGAAAATTCTCATGTCCCCTTCCAGTCAATCCCTACCCCCAGAATGCAGCACTACTCTGAATTCTAGCATTACAGAATAGCTGTGCTGTTCTTGAAATGTATATGGATGAAATCACACAGTACGTTCTCTTTTCTATCTGACTTCTTTACCTATATGTTATGTTTTTTATTCTAATTTATGTTGTTCATAAATCAGTAGGTTCTTCTAGTTTTCAGCTATTATTTCATCGTATAAATACAGTACCGTTTGATATCAATTCTTGTGTTGAACATTTAGATCATTTTGAATGTTGTCTATGATGTATAAAGCTGCTATAAACATTTTTGCAAAAGTCTCTTTTCATACTAAGTTTTTGTTCCTTTTGGGTAAATGTCTAGTAGGATTTCTGAGTCACAGAGTAAGTCTAAGTTTACAAAAAATTGAAAACTTTCCCGTTTTACATTCTTCCATATGTGGATTTTGGCTGTTTCATGTGGTTATTTACATTTGGTGTTGTTTTATTTGATGTTTATTGCTTTGTTTGATGCACTTGTAATAGTTATGAGATGATTTTGAATTGCTCTTTTACTTTTCATTTCCTGGTGACAAATGATGCTGAGCACCTTTTCATTTGCTTATTGATCATTTTTATATCTTCTTTTACGGAATATCTGATCAAATAGCTTGGCCTTTGAAAAAGTTGAATTGTTTATCTTTTTATTATTGATTTGTAGGAGTTAATTATATATTCTAGACAGAAGTCTTGAATCAGATATATGAATTGCAATTAATTTTTCCCAGGATGTGGCTTACTTGGTTTTCTTGATGTGTCTTTTTTAAGCAAAAGCTTTCGATTTTTTGTAAAGTCCAATTCATCTTTAAAAAAAAATATTTGCTGTATTTTATGTCTTAAGAAATCCATGCCTATGCCAAGTTCACAAAAATAATCCCCTGTATTTTTCTAGAAGCTTTATAGCTTTACCTTTATATTTTGAGTCTATAATCAATCTTAATTTTAATGTGTACTGTGATATCCGATGCTGTAAAGAACAATATTGCATAGGAACCTGGAATGTTAGGTCCATGAATCAAGGCAAATTGGAAGTGGTCAAACAAGAGATGGCAAGGGTGAACGTCGACATTCTAGGAATCAGCGAACTAAAATGGACTGGAATGGGTGAATTTAACTCAGATGACCATTATATCTACTACTGCGGGCAGGAATCCCTCAGAAGAAATGGAGTAGCCATCATGGTCAACAAAAGAGTCCGAAATGCAGTACTTGGATGCAATCTCAAAAACGACAGAATGATCTCTGTTCGTTTCCAAGGCAAACCATTCAATATCACAGTTATCCAAGTCTATGCCCCAACCAGTAATGCTGAAGAAGCTGAAGTTGAACGGTTTTATGAAGACCTACAAGACCTTGTAGAACTAACACCCAAAAAAGATGTCCTTTTCATTATAGGGGACTGGAATGCTAAAGTAGGAAGTCAAGAAACACCTGGAGTAACAGGCAAATTTGGCCTTGGAATGCGGAATGAAGCAGGGCAAAGACTAATAGAGTTTTGCCAAGAAAATGCACTGGTCATAGCAAACACCCTCTTCCAGCAACACAAGAGAAGACTCTACACATGGACATCACCAGATGGTCAACACCGAAATCAGATTGATTATATTCTTTGCAGCCAAAGATGGAGAAGCTCTATACAGTCAACAAAAACAAGACCAGGAGCTGACTGTGGCTCAGATCATGAACTCCTTATTTCCAAATTCAGACTTAAATTGAAGAAAGTAGGGAAAACCGCTAGACCATTCAGGTATGACCTAAATCAAATCCCTTATGATTATACAGTGGAAGTGAGAAATAGATTTAAGGGCCTAGATCTGATAGACAGAGTTCCTGATGAACTATGGAATGAGGTTCGTGACATTGTACAGGAGACAGGGATCAAGACCATCCCCATGGAAAAGAAATGCAAAAAAGCAAAATGGCTGTCTGGAGAAGCCTTACAAATAGCACTGAAAAGAAGAGAGGCGAAAAGCAAAGGAGAAAAGAAAAGATATAAGCATCTGAATGCAGAGTTCCAAAGAATAGCAAGAAGAGATAAGAAAGCCTTCTTCAGCAATCAATGCAAAGAGATAGAGGAAAACAACAGAATGGGAAAGACTAGAGATCTCTTCAAGAGAATTGGAGATACCAAGGGAACATTTCATGCAAAGATGGGCTCGATAAAGGATAGAAATGGTATGGACCTAACAGAAGCAGAAGATATTAAGAAGAGGTGGCAAGAATACACAGAAGAACTGTACAGAAAAGATCTTCACGACCCAGATAATCATGAGGATGTGATCACTAATCTAGAGCCAGACATCTTGGAATGTGAAGTCAAGTGGGCCTTAGAAAGCATCACTAAGAACAAAGCTAGTGGAGGTGATGGAATTCCCGTTGAGCTGTTTCAAATCCTGGAAGATGATGCTGTGAAAGTGCTGCACTCAATATGCCAGCAAATTTGGAAAACTCAGCAGTGGCCACAGGACTGGAAAAGGTCAGTTTTCATTCCAATTCCAAAGAAAGGCAATGCCAAAGAATGCTCAAACTACCGCACAATTGCACTCATCTCACACGCTAGTAAAGTAATGCTCAAAATTCTCCAAGCCAGGCTTCAGCAATATGTGAACCGTGAACTCCCTGATGTTCAAGCTGGTTTTAGAACAGGCAGAGGAACCAGAGATCAAATTGCCAACATCCGCTGGATCATGGAAAAAGCAAGAGAGTTCCAGAAAAACATCTATTTCTGCTTTATTGACTATGCCAAAGCCTTTGACTGTGTGGATCACAATAAACTGTGGAAAATTCTGAAAGAGATGGGAATACCAGACCACCTAACCTGCCTCTTGAGAAATCTGTATGCAGGTCAGGAAGCAACAGTTAGAACTGGACATGGAACAACAGACTGGTTCCAAATAGGAAAAGGAGTACGTCAAGGCTGTATATTGTCTCCCTGCTTATTTAACTTATATGCAGAGTACATCATGAGAAACGCTGGACTGGAAGAAACACAAGCTGGAATCAAGATTGCCGGGAGAAATATCAATAACCTCAGATATGCTGATGACACCACCCTTATGGCAGAAAGTGAGGAGGAGCTAAAAAGCCTCTTGATGAAAGTGAAGGAGGAGAGCGAAAAAGTTGGCTTAAAGCTCAACATTCAGAAAACGAAGATCATGGCATCCGGTCCCATCACTTCATGGGAAATAGATGGGGAAACAGTGGAAACAGTGTCAGACTTTATTTTTTTGGGCTCCAAAATCACTGCAGATGGTGACTGCAGCCATGAAATTAAAAGACGCTTACTCCTTGGAAGAAAAGTTATGACCAACCTGGATAGTATATTCAAAAGCAGAGACATTACTTTGCCGACTAAGGTCCGCCTAGTCAAGGCTATGGTTTTTCCTGTGGTCATGTATGGATGTGAAAGTTGGACTGTGAAGAAAGCTGAGCGCCGAAGAATCGATGCTTTTGAACTGTGGTGTTGGAGAAGACTCTTGAGAGTCCCTTGGACTGCAAGGAGATCCAACCAGTCCATTCTGAAGGAGATCAACCCTGGGATTTCTTTGGAAGGAATGATGCTAAAGCTGAAACTCCAGTACTTTGGCCACCTCATGCGAAGAGTTGACTCATTGGAAAAGACTCTGATGCTGGGAGGGATTGGGGGCAGGAGGAGAAGGGGACGACCGAGGATGAGATGGCTGGATGGCATCATGGACTTGATGGACGTGAGTCTGAGTGAACTCCGGGAGTTGGTGATGAACAGGGAGGCCTGGCGTGCTTCGATTCATGGGGTCACAAAGAGTCGGACACGACTGAGCGACTGAACTGAACTGAACTGATGTAGTGATTGTGTTCCTTTTTTTTTTTTTTAATTTCCTGCACTTATTCAATTATTCCAGCACCATTTGCTCAAAAACGTTTCATTTATCCCGTGGAATTGCCTTGATACCTGTTTGTTGAAAATCAGTGAAAGTTATCGAAAGATACAAAATTCCAGCTTTTAGATAATTAAGTACTGGGGATGTAATGAGCAACATGATGACTATACTTTAACTCTGCTCTATGTTGGAAGCTGCTAAGAGTAGATCCTAAACATGTTCATAACTAGGACTTTTTTTTCCTTTTTCTGAATCTATGTGAGGTAATGGATGCTGACTAAACTCAGTCATTTAGCAGTATATGAATGTTAAGTCGTTGTTGTGTATACCTTAAATTTACACAGAGCTGCATGTCATTTATCTCTTAATGAAGGTGAAGGTGAAGGTGAAGTCGCTCAGTCATGTCCGACTCTTTGCAACCCCGTGGACTGTAGCCTACCAGGCTTCTCCATCCATGGGATTCTCCAGGCAAGAATACTGGAGTGGGTTACCATTTCCTTCTCCAGGGGATCTTCCCGACCCAGGGATCAAACCCAGGTCTACTCACACTGGAGGCAGATGCTTTAACCTCTGAGCCACCAGGGAAGCCCCAAATGAAAGCGAAAGCAAGTCAATTGAGTCTTTGGGTCTAGGTCTAGTTCTGGTCTCTCCTTCTGTTGCGCTCATGGCTTTTGTCTATTTTTATGCTTATTATTGGCATAAAATTGTTCATAATATTTTCTTATTATCCTTTTAAAATTATCTGTAGCTTTTGTACTAAAAATAATTCTTTTATTTTAGTAATTTTTATGTTGCCTTTTTAAAAAAACATTCATCAAGCTTGCTAATGGTCATACATGCTTAATCCTTTCAAAGAACAGATTTGTTTGTTCGTTTGTTTGTTTGGTAATTTGTGTTATATTCAATTGACCGGTATATTATTTCTTTCCTTCTACTTGATTTTGTTTTAATTTTCTTATCATTTTCTAGTTTTATAGCATTTAAACTTTGACCATTGAGTTTAAGCCTTTCATTCTTTCTAACACAAAGCTATGTATTTTCCTTTAAAAACTGATTACACTTGTCAAAATATCTTCTGATTTCTCTTTGGATTGTTTTCCCTATGATGATAATAGGTTATTTAGAAGTATTTTAGGTCTTTTCCTAAATAATATTATTATTTACCCTTATTGATTTCAATGGTAGTCAAAGAAATCACAGTACAAAATGTAACTATTTCTAATTTAGTAAGAATTGTCAATGGCTTAGCATATTCCCTAACTTATTTTACTTGCTGTTGACTTGAAAATATTGTGTAATGTCCAGTTGTTGAGTGTAGCATTCTATAAATTATAGTACAATATAGTTGATAGTTTCATTTAGATCTTTTAAAATCTACTAATTGTTTTACCTTACTGTACTGTCAGCTACTAGATTGGAGTGTTAAATATTTTACAGTTATGGTGTCTCTTTCTGCCTATAGTTCAATCAGTTCTTACCTCATGTATCTTTATGCTTTATTAGTTAAATTGCATTTAGAACTGTTAGGTTCTCCTAATGAGTTTCTCCCTTTATTATTACAAAACATCTTTATCTTTGGAAATCCTTTTTGTAGTCTGTTTTGTCTGATTTTAATATAGGCACTTTCACTTCTGAGTTAATCATATACTTTTTAATCATCCCAATTTATTTTCTCTAGAGTCTCCTAGGCTTTATATCTTTGTATTTATTTCTAGGGGATTAGTATGCATTCATAAATGACCACTGTCTATATTTAAGTTAATATTGTAAATTTATTATTTCTTAATTGTTAATTATATTTTATATAAAATATAATGAGCTTTCATTAATACTGCTTACTCTTACTCATTCTTGTCACATATTGGGTTGGTCAAAAAGTTTGAGTTTTTCATAATAGGTTACAACTCAATATTTTTACACCTGTACACAGAATAAACAGCACAATACAAACATAGTGTTATAGCTTTTGCTTTAAATCACGATCTTTAAATAAACATGGAGCAATAAAAATATATATATATTAATCATTTATGGTGTTCTTCATTTTTTCCTGTGGATATGAGTTTGCATCCGATATCACTTGCCTTCCAACTGAAGAACTTTATAAGCATTGCTCTAGTGCAAGTCTCCTGGCAGACCATTCTCTTTCATTTCATTTATTGAAAATGCCTTTATTCCACTTTAAAGTTGGAAGGATATTTTTGCTGGATATGGAATTCTAAGTTGACAGTTGTTTTATTTTGTTTGGTTCACCACTTTTTGTTCCTTAGACCATTCAAGCCCATTTCACTCTTGGTCCTCTGTTTGCTGTTTGCCCTGTACTCTCCCTGGGCAACTCTTTAACCGGTTCCTCACTTCACAGGCTAATTCTTATCTCTCCAGTTTCATTTCATGATACTCAGAGATCTCTGTTAACCATATTATCCAAAACCAGCCTTCTTCTCTGTGACTCTCTCATTTTCCTGTTACATCCTCTGTAATATTTCCACATTTGTATTTGTTTCCTTGCTTTTTGTCTTTCTATGTGAATAGCTCCATATGAAAATTTACTCTATATTCTCTTATATTCTTGGCATTTGGCAAAATACCTGGCATCATAATAAAGGCACAAGAATGTTTCCTTAATGTAGAGGGAATGCAACTGAAGTTATAGGGGCATCCAAAGTCTAGCTTTGCTAGAACTGAAAAGACACATTGAGTAGTCACACTGCTAAACTCTCCAGGATCATCTGTTTTACACACTGTGCTGCTGCTGCTGCTGCTGCTAAGTCACTTCAGTCGTGTCCGACTCTGTGTGACCCCATAGATGGCAGCCCACCAGGCTCCCCCATCCCGGGTGCTAGGGAATATAAATTTATAAGTGAAGCATCTTCAAGAAGCTTTTCCAGATTCTCTAAGTTGGAAACAATCTCCTCCCCTAGTTCTCCTAACATTCCACTTCATTCTGACTGTAGGACTTTTTGTGATTGACCTTGTATTATTGCTGTTTTGTATACATATCTTCTGGAGAAGGAGATGGCAGCCCACTCAAGTGTTCTTGCCTGGAGAATCCCATGGACAGGGGAGGCTGGTGGACTGCTGTGCATGGGGTCGCAAGGAATTGAACACGTCTGAGTGACTAAGCACAGTATACATATCTTCCCGCTACAACTGGATTGTCAGTCCTTGCAGGCAAGAATATTCCAGAACACATAGTGGCAATCCAGCAGAAATTAACCTTTATGTCTGCAGAGGTTTGGGTATACACATAAAATGGCATTGCACTGAAAATGAATTGAATAAGAAAGTTAGCACTTTTGTTTAATAAGATTCTCCATTTCTCTGAGGAAAAAGGAGCTGTGTAATTCCAAAGTAGTTAGGATTTCAGCCGAACATGAATAAAGCCCTAAGTTCCCACCGAGGACACTGTGTCATGTGTGGGGGAGGATTCCTCTGCCCCTTCTCTGCCTTTGTCCTTGTTTATGCAGTGCCTTTCTGGTTTATGCTCCCTGTAGTTTGCATTGCAATAAAGTGCCAAATATTTCCTGCCCACGCTTCTGTTTGGCTGCAGAGCTGGAGAACTCTAATGGAAAGCAACAGATCAGAATATTTTTTAGATTTGTTGGTGCTCTTAAGAATGCCCATTTTAAAACATAAATATTTATGCCTCTTGCCACACTCCACCTCCATTCGTTGTGAGGAGACCGTTGATGAGTCTGTAGTCTGAAGAGGACCCATATAAACACTGGTTACCATTTATTATGATAAGATTGATAGAGAACTCTGGGGGCAGGAATGCCTGAAGCTAGCTTTTATATTTTGATTCCATGCATAAAAGAGGAGATAGACCAGCCCTGGATAAGCATTCAAACAACTCACATGCAGGTTGTGATAACTTACTGCCTCTGGGTTTGGAGACTGCGGTAAACTTTCTGAATCATGCACGCCTGTGAGATGGAAAAACCATGGAACCACAGCTCTTCTTTATAGAATAACTTTTTTCTTTAAGACCCAATGTTGTTCTGACAAGTTCAAGCTATCAACAGAAGTATGACTCTATGGGATGGCACTTTTTAAAATGTATGTGTAGTGTATTGGAGGTTAGGGTTACAAGTCTGAAACTTCTTATAGAGTCTCAGGTCCCATCCAAGTTTTAGAGGATCAGAACTTTCAGATGCTGTGCCTAGGGATCCATATTTTAACACCATCACCAGAGCATGTTCTAGGATGTCCAGGAGTCTTTGCTTGAGGGAATAGAGAGACAAGAATTATTTCTTTCATCTCTGATCTGTCAGTCTGTGCCTGTAAAGTTTTGAGTCCCTTAGATTGCTTCTCAAGAAGATACTGTGGTTTCATTCCTTTTATCATAACCGAATTGATTCTTCATTGAATAGTTAGTAAGTCAATGTCCAATTATTCTGTAGTTGAAGCTAAAACAAAATAACCACTTAATTCATACTCTGGCCAGATCAACTTATCATGCCGTGTCAAATAGGTTTCTTAGAAACATGCATTGACCTGTAGGAATCTGAAAGTCTGCAGGAAGTTCTACCCTTTGCCACATAATGGACACAAGATCAATTCTGATGACACCACAATTTTCCACAAGCAGGGCTCATTGGATATCATCAGAACTAACTTTATTTTTGCCATTCCACTGCCCTTTCATGCCATCTCTGGAGGGTTGTTTTTTTCCTACCCTTTGGGTATAAACTGGGGTAAGTTTCATGAATTTTCACTCACTTTTAACTAGTAAAGAGTTCTTGACTTTCATTCTTAGCTACACAGAAGCTCTATGTCATTACCTGATATATCCAAGTGTCTTCTGAAAAACAAAACAAAACAAAACAATACACACAGCTTTGAGGTTGAGAATTATCTTTATTCGGTGGAATTTATGGAGGACTTTAGCTCAAGATACAGTCTCTTGGATAGCTCTGAGGGACTGTTCCAAAAAAAATATGGGAGGAGCGAGGATATATAGGAGTTTTTGTTGAGAGAAAAAACATAAAAAAACATGTATCCGAACATCAGAAGATTACTGCTAATAAGAAAAACAAAACATTTCAAGTTAATGGTTTTAGTGCTTTTCTGCCTCTGGGAAGATGCGAGAGTCTTGGGCTCACTGAAGTCATTTCCTCTGATGCTCACCTTTACGGCCGGTGGCCCGCGTCCTGTTTCTCTCCATCCTGAACCCCCTCAGGCAGCACAGCCAGCAGGAGCAGCTGCAGAGGCTGGTGGCTCCTTTGTTGACTCAAATGGCAAGTGACATCCGTTGTTCACGCAGGATAGAAGAATAATATTTAAATAACTCTGAACTTAATTGAAAGTGAGTTTCTCCCCTTCCTCAGGTCAGTTCTGCTTGGGCTGCCTGTTAGCCATGCAAAAGGAGGCAACGGGCTTCTCTCTTTTTTGCTGCCCTTGGGTTCTGCTTTTCTTCCTTTCTCTCAGCTCAGGTTCCTCCAGGGCTGGGGGATGCAGGGTATCAGGTTAGAAAGGTAAGGGAGATAAAGGCTTACTTGATAGACACACAGACATAGCTAGCCTAGACGCCACTTGACTCTTTCCCATGCGGTGATTTCATGGCTTTTTCAAGAACTCAGCATTTCTTGATACTTAAGTGAAGTGAAGTCACTCAGTCATGTCCGACTCTTTGTGACCCCACGGACTGTAGCCTACCAGGCTCCTTCTTCCATGAGATTCTCCAGGCAAGAGTACTGGAGTGGGCTGCCATTTCCTTCTCCAGGGGATCTTCCTGACCCAGGGATCAAACCCGGGTCGCCAGCATTCCAGGCAGAAGCTTTAACCTCTGAGCCACCAACTATCTCTTCTAGGGTCACTTTAAGGCCCTCGATGTCCAGCTGAACTCTATAGCATTCTTCTGCTGAGGTCACATTGCCCCAACTGTTCATACATAGCACACATGTGGTCTGTGGGACACTTAATATCTTTTGCTCTAACAAGCTCTGAGAATACATGCCAGGTACAATCCTTCTACCTCTCTCACTTCCCCATCAGAGCAGCTAAGCAGCCACAGTCTCTCGCTCTTTGGATCTTGAGGGTGGTGTCCAGTCCAGGACACTCAAACTCAGGAAGGAATTTCTCAAGATCTCCGGGTGGTTCCACTGAATCCTTTTCCCAGGAATGTGAGTTGAAAGAGAAGGAATCCCCCATCTGATATGCACAAGGGTAAGTCAAACTCATAGTATGAGAGAGCTCCCTTTAATAAATTCTGTCTTTCTTCTCAGTCTTGTTTTTCAGACTGGTGATGAGTGGCCAGTTTGAGTTAGAAATTGGTTCTTGATCACTTCCGTTGAATGCCCTGAACTGGGACTCTTATCTCTACTTTAGTCATGGTGGTGTAACTAGCATCTGTGTCTTAGAAATTCAACTTAGGACTTCGTCCAGGACATTGGGAAACCAAGATTCCCTTATAATACCTCTTTGCAATCGTATAATAACTAGTTAATGTTGATTATTTGTTGTGTCGCAGACCCTGCCTTATACCTTATCTTACTCAGTCCTCCTCACAATCTTATAAGAAAACAGAACTTCAGAGAAGTCAAGTAATTTTTTTAAAGTCACTCAGGTAACAGATTGCAAAGTTCTTCCAGCTCTATGCATTACTTTCTTTTTAGGAAAATAAGAATGATATTGCCCCTTAGAAAGAAAATATTATGCATTCATCAGGAAAAATGCTATAACTGTTTAATATTCTGGGTTTGACAATGGGAAGAGAGAATCTTGGAATAAAATTAACAAGAAGTCTCACTTGCTAAGCGTTTGAGTATGTGTATTCACTTAATTCTTATAAAACTTTGTGATATGGATGGCTTTGTCTCCATCTCATAGATGAGAAAACTAAAGCCAGTAAATTACGTGACTTCCCCTATGTTACACTACCAGGAATATTTGGAGCCAAGACTTAAAATCTGAAGTCTCAGCCATGACGCTGAAGCTACTTTTTCTCTCTTCTCTGATGGGGACACAGCAGCAGAAAGAATACAGGCTGTGGCGGATGTTTGGCTGAAGTTTATTTCTAACACATTTGACTCTAGATGAATCAATATTATATGGCAGTCAAGTTTTTTTTTTTTTTTTTTGAACTAACCTTCATGAAAACAAAGAGCATCTTATATATCTTGAAATCCCTAATATCTGGTCCAAAGTTGACACTCTCTTGCTACATGAATTAAATGAGGGAATAACTTTGATTTCAACTCTCTGGTGGGAAGTGATTTTTCATGTGACTTAAGTTAGTTGGGGGTTCCCTGGAGGACCAGTGGTTATAACTTCACCTTCCATTGTAGGGGATGTAGGTTTGATCCCTGGTCAGGGAGCTGAGCTCTCACGTGCCTTGGGGTCAAAAAACCAAAACATAAAATAGAAATGATATTGTAACAAATTCAGTGAAGACTTACTTTAAAATTATCCACAGTAAAAAAAAATCTTTAAAAATAAATAAATGAATTAATCCTCCTCCTGGGTATTTGCATTTTATGAGATGATCCTGGGAGAAGAGTTGACATGAATGATATCAAAAGTTGAATTTCTGATTCTGTGATTGGAATAGAGGGGGAAGAGGAATTGAGACAGAATTTTTCTCTGGAGTCTCAAATTTCATTGCAGAAACAGTAGCTTACCACATCTGTCTGCCTTGAGGAAAAAGTAGAATGCTTCTTTATTTGGGTTACAAAGTATCCAGAAACATTTTACACCAAGAAGTGTGTCCTAATCATTTCAGTCATTCAGCAATGAGGGAGGCTGCTTCCAACGTATTCACAGTCAACTTCTGCTAAGGAACCTGCTGGTTGGGTTCTTGGGAGGAGGGATTGAAATGGTACCGGTGGCTTCTAAGATAGTCTGTCCCTGAACGTTCGGTGATTCCGGGATTTGTTCCTGTGGTTGATGACAATGGTGCAGCTAACCAGGTCTGTGTGTCTGTCATCCACAGGTCTGAGGCGCAATTACAGATGCACCACCTGCAGTGTCTCGCTAAACTCAATAGAACAGTATCACGCCCATCTGAAAGGATCCAGACACCAGACCAAGTAGGTGCTTTCACTCTTCAGTCCTTTTGTTAGTGTGATGAATGAAGGCTAACCACTTTACTTATTGCAAAATAAGTAGATAAAAACTACATCTCTGATCTCCAAGGTTCCCTTGATATTTATGCCACTCAAGCCTGCAGAGCCTGCCTGACATTGCTTGAAGCGTGACTTTTTTCTTTTTTTTTTGGATACAGTGATGACAATTTTTTTTTTCCATTTCTTTCCTTCTTTTCTAGGACAGTAAGCACATTTGTATGAAATTCCCAGGAATCTTTAAGTCTATATTAAATGTTTTAAAATGAACAATATAATTTCTCTTGATACTTTGGGGGTGGACCAGGCCTCCTTGTTGTGAAGTCAGATTCTGTGCATGTCATCTACCACTTTCTGTTTCTAGAAGAGTACGGTTGATGAGTCTGGAAAACTAACAACTCTGGAATTTTAAGTCATTCACATGTATAGCTATTTTCAATTGAATGGAAGCACATTCCACATCCCCGCTCTGATTCTCATGATTTTATACCAGAAAAGGCTAATCAGGCATTGTTTCCCCTGTATATATACTGCTCATCTTTTTACAAAACCAATACATTTAGGTATTTTTAAAGTAGCTAATAAAATCTAATAAAATAGGGAAAAAACAAAGGATATCTCAATTTTCCTGAATATAATTGTTTTCATTTCTCTCATATTCATGAGCAGAATCATTGAAACAGATTTGACTATATCAGGGCCTCATGAATGATGAATGACTCATTGGACAAACAGTGATGGAGCTCCCACGTGTGTCAGACCCTGAGTGTGACCTGGGGAAGAAAAGCTGAGTGGACTGAAGCCTTCCTCTTGGGGAACTCTCTCCCAAGCTGGGGAAACAGTCATGTAAACACATAGATTGTTCACTGTTGCCATAAAGTGGGCACCCCAAGCTCTGAGGACCAGGCACAGGGAAAGATTTCCAGGGACATCGATGCAGAGGCTGAGTTCATAACAATGAAGTCGGGGTTTGATTTTGTTTTCTATTATCACTCAGTGGCCAACACAACACTTGATACATTTCTGGTGCTACGTGAACATTCCTGATGGGCTTCCTAGGTAACTCAGTGGTAAAGAATCTGCTTACCATGCAGGAGATACGGGTTTGATCCCTGGCTTGGGAAGAGCCCTTGGAGGAGGAAATGGCAACCCACTCCAGTATTCTTGCCTGGGAAATCCGATAGACAGAGGAGCCTGGCGGCCTAAAGTGCAAGGGGTTGCAGAGTCAGCCACGACTTAGCGACTAAACGAGAACAATGCATTGCTAATGGTGTGAACGTGTGATTTTAAAAGATAAGTAATGACTTTCCAAGCAGGTGTATGAAGAAGGTGCATTCCAGGCCAGGAAATGTCTTTGCAGAGATATTGTAAAGATGCTTAGATCACAGTGGGTCTGGCTTCAGTGGGGGAGTTTAAGCCCAGAGTTTCTGACTGACCCTTACAGACTCAGTTTTTCCGGGTTGTGCTGTTGGGTGAGTCAAAGCTGCTTTCACGACTTGCTTCACACTCTTATTCACCCCTACAGGGCTTTTATCAAGGGAACTCTTCCAAAGCAATATTTTCTATGATTGGCTACTGAGCGCCTGCATTGATTATTAGCAGCTGCTATACCACCTGCCACCCCCAACCAAAAACATAATCTCTCCAGCATCTCTAATCATCACAGTGTACGCATTCTAACCAACATTCTAACCAACACGCACACACCTTACGAGGAGCTGCAGCATGAAACAGTCATCATTTAGGGCACATTTATTGCTCTTCGTGGGTAGAAAAATGACTTTAGGTGACAAGGATTATGTAGATAACCAACGCAGGTAGATAGCATCTCAGTTTTAGGAAAACATCTACTTCTCTCTGTGTTCCTATAAAACTTCCTGTGATAGAACTTGAGCCAGGCATAGTCACATCTCTTACCTTATTTTGTCCCCTTAACTACCTCAACATGCATATTGTGCTTAGTCACTCAGTCGTGTCTGACTCTATGCGATCCTATGGACTGTAGCCCTGCAGGCTCCTCTGTCCATGGCGATTCTCCAGGCAAGAATACTGGAGTGGGTTGCCATGCCCTCCTTCAGGGGATCTTCCCAACCCAGTGATCAAACCCAGGTCTCCTGCATTGCAGGCAGATTCCTTACTCCCTGAGCCACCAGGGAAGCTCTGGTGGATAGCCTATCCCTTCTCCAGGGGATCTTCCAGACCCAGGAATCAAACTGGGATCTCCTGCATTGCAGGCAGATTCTTTACCAGCTAAGCTCTCAGGGAAGCCCGAACATACATAATACTGACCCATTATTTGATTTGAGAAAACCAAGGCTCAGAGAAGCTAAGTAAGTCAGCCAACACCTGACAAATGGCAGAATCAGGACTGGACTCAGCAGCATCTGACTCATGCTTCTAATTAATTCATGTCATTCAGTCACTGCAGACAGGCTTGGGACACAGGATGTCAGGGACAGCCGGTAGAAGGCCCCATGGTGAATTTTGTAAAAGGGCATCTCCTCCCTAGTGTAATTTAATAAACACACATGACTTCAGAAGGACACATTACCTCCTGTGCTGCCTTCTTTTCAATAAACAAGAGTTTGCGTTTTTTTTTTTTTTTTAACCACAAAAGTACGAGCTTGCTGTGCTTCTGAAGAGTGAAATGAGGGAAATGTGAAGAAAACAATTGTCACAGCTCCGCCCCGCTGGTCTGGTTCATCCACTATTATACTGAATCTGAATATCCTGGGTGTGTGTTTATGTGTGTCTTGGTTTATGAGACAGACTGCTCCGTAACTTTCTTGTAATATCCTTGTTAGGTTTGGTTTCAAGTGTGTGGGGGCCTCCTTAAACAAGTTGAGAGCTTTTCCTTCTATTTCTAATCCCTGAATGAGTTTGTGGTAGACAGCTTCTGGTTTCTTATCTTAAAAACTAAGAATTCATTGGTGAAGTCATCTAGGCCTAGAGATTTATGCTTTGCTCTTCAGCTGCTAAGCTGTGTCTGACTCTCTGTGACCCCATGGACTGCAGCAGGCCAGGCTTCCCTGTCCTTCACCATCCTCTGGAGTTTGCTCAAACTCATGTCCAGTGAGTTGGTGATGCTATATAAACATCTCCTCTTCTGTCAACCCCTTCTCCTTTTGGCTTCAATCTTTTTCAGCATCAAGGTCTTTTCCAGTGAGTTGGTGATGGATTTATACTATGGGAGTATTTTGATTAGAAAAGTAGCTCTTTTTTTCTACCATACTGTTCATATTTTCTATTTTTCTTATACCAGTTTAAATAAGCTGTCTTTCAATGAATGTGTCCATTTTATTTACATTTTAAAATATATTGGTATAACGTTGTTTACTTTATCACCTAATGTTATTTTTGATGTCTGTGGAATATTTTTTCTTTCTGGACATTGTTTATTTGTTTCTTCCTCTTTTTTTGGCTCCACTTTTTGTTAGAAGTTTATCATTCTTTATTAAGTTTCTTTTAGATGATCAGATGTTGGGGATTTGTTGATTCTCTTTATGTGCAGTTATTTTATCACCTTTAAAACATTATTTCCTTTTTTTCTGACTTTTAAGGTTTAATCTGCATTTCCTCTCTAGCTTCTTAATATAAAAGTGTAGGATCCATAATGAAAAAAAATCTGAAAAAGAAAAAAAAATGTACATATACATATATATAGGACTTCCCTGGTGGCTCAGACGGTAAAGCATCTGCCTATAATGAGGGAGATTATCCCCGGGTTTGATCCTGGGGTCAGGAAGATCCCCTGGAGAAGGAAATGGCAACCCACTCCAGTATTCTTGCCTGGAGAATCCCATGGACCTGTCTCTTATACACATCTAGATGTGTATAAGAGACAGACTCTAGATGAATCAATATTATATGGCAGTCAAGTTTTTTTTTTTTTTTTTGAACTAACCTTCATGAAAACAAAGAGCATCTTATATATCTTGGAATCCCTAATATCTGGTCCAAAGTTGACACTCTGTTGCTGCATGAACTAAATGAGGGAATAACTTTGATTTCAACTGTCTGGTGGGAAGTGATTTTTCATGTGACTTAAGTTAGTTGGGGCTTCCCTGGAGGACCAGTGGTTATAACTT
>SJYX01019457.1:179845-202861 GCA_006410675.1 Oreotragus oreotragus
GCAGGCTCCTCTGTCCATGGCGATTCTCCAGGCAAGAATACTGGAGTGGGTTGCCATGCCCTCCTTCAGGGGATCTTCCCAACCCAGTGATCAAACCCAGGTCTCCTGCATTGCAGGCAGATTCCTTACTCCCTGAGCCACCAGGGAAGCTCTGGTGGATAGCCTATCCCTTCTCCAGGGGATCTTCCAGACCCAGGAATCAAACTGGGATCTCCTGCATTGCAGGCAGATTCTTTACCAGCTAAGCTCTCAGGGAAGCCCGAACATACATATTACTGACCCATTATTTGATTTGAGAAAACCAAGGCTCAGAGAAGCTAAGTAAGTCAGCCAACACCTGACAAATGGCAGAATCAGGACTGGACTCAGCAGCATCTGACTCATGCTTCTAATTAATTCATGTCATTCAGTCACTGCAGACAGGCTTGGGACACAGGATGTCAGGGACAGCCGGTAGAAGGCCCCATGGTGAATTTTGTAAAAGGGCATCTCCTCCCTAGTGTAATTTAATAAACACACATGACTTCAGAAGGACACATTACCTCCTGTGCTGCCTTCTTTTCAATAAACAAGAGTTTGCTTTTTTTTTTTTTTTTTAACCACAGAAGTACGAGCTTGCTGTGCTTCTGAAGAGTGAAATGAGGGAAATGTGAAGAAAACAATTGTCACAGCTCCGCCCCGCTGGTCTGGTTCATCCACTATTATACTGAATCTGAATATCCTGGGTGTGTGTTTATGTGTGTCTTGGTTTATGAGACAGACTGCTCCGTAACTTTCTTGTAATATCCTTGTTAGGTTTGGTTTCAAGTGTGTGGGGGCCTCCTTAAACAAGTTGAGAGCTTTTCCTTCTATTTCTAATCCCTGAATGAGTTTGTGGTAGACAGCTTCTGGTTTCTTATCTTAAAAGCTAAGAATTCATTGGTGAAGTCATCTAGGCCTAGAGATTTATGCTTTGCTCTTCAGCTGCTAAGGTGTGTCTGACTCTCTGTGACCCCATGGACTGCAGCAGGCCAGGCTTCCCTGTCCTTCACCATCCTCTGGAGTTTGCTCAAACTCATGTCCAGTGAGTTGGTGATGCTATATAAACATCTCCTCTTCTGTCAACCCCTTCTCCTTTTGGCTTCAATCTTTTTCAGCATCAAGGTCTTTTCCAGTGAGTTGGTGATGGATTTATACTATGGGAGTATTTTGATTAGAAAAGTAGCTCTTTTTTTCTACCATACTGTTCATATTTTCTATTTTTCTTATACCAGTTTAAATAAGCTGTCTTTCAATGAATGTGTCCATTTTATTTACATTTTAAAATATATTGGTATAACGTTGTTTACTTTATCACCTAATGTTATTTTTGATGTCTGTGGAATATTTTTTCTTTCTGGACATTGTTTATTTGTTTCTTCCTCTTTTTTTGGCTCAACTTTTTGTTAGAAGTTTATCATTCTTTATTAAGTTTCTTTTAGATGATCAGATGTTGGGGATTTGTTGATTCTCTTTATGTGCTGTTATTTTATCACCTTTAAAACATTATTTCCTTTTTTTCTGACTTTTAAGGTTTAATCTGCATTTCCTCTCTAGCTTCTTAATATAAAAGTGTAGGATCCATAATGAAAAAAAATCTGAAAAAGAAAAAAAAATGTACATATACATATATATAGGACTTCCCTGGTGGCTCAGACGGTAGAGCATCTGCCTATAATGAGGGAGATTATCCCCGGGTTTGATCCTGGGGTCAGGAAGATCCCCTGGAGAAGGAAATGGCAACCCACTCCAGTATTCTTGCCTGGAGAATCCCATGGACAGAGGAGCCTGGTTGGCTACTGTCCACAGGGTCGGACACGACTGAGCGACTTCACTATATAAAACTGAATCACTTTGCTGTACACTTGAAACTAACACAATATTGTGAATTAACTATTGCTGTTATTTTTTAGTCACTAAAGTTGTGTCTGACTCTTCTGCAACCCCATGGACTGTATACATCAATATAAAAATTAGGGGAAAAAAGGGTGTAAGTTAGCAATTTTTCAGTTTTTTCTTTTTCTAGGATAAGAATTTCAGAGAAGGCAATGGCACCCCACTCCAATACTCTTGCCTGGAAAATCCCATGGACGGAGGCTGTAGTCCATGGGGTCGCTAAGAATCAGACACGACTGAGGATTTTACTTTCACTTTTCACTTTCATGCATTGGAAAAGGAAATGGCAACCCACTCCAGTGTTCTTGCCTAGAGAATCCCAGGGATGGGGGAGCCAGGGGGGCTGCCGTCTATGGGGTCACACAGAGTTGGACACGACTGAAGTGACTTAGCAACAGCAGCAGCAGTATAAGAATTTAAGGTTTTCAGTGTACCTCAACAGATTGTTTTTGCTGCATTCTAAAAGCAAATTTTTATATTACAAAAGTTTTAATATGTAGTATTTGCTTTTTGTTACTTATTTCAATATACTTTCTGTTTTGCTCCTTTTACTCATGTTTGTTTAGAAATTCTCCTGATTTATTCATGTTTGATTAGAAGTGTTATGTCTAAAATCTAATATTTACAGGATTTTTCTATTTATATTTGTTGTAATTTGTTTGTAACTGGATTCTACCAGGGTCAGAGAAAATATTCTAAATGACCTCAGTCTCTTGAAATTTATATAGACTTACTCTGTTCCCTGGGGCTTCCCAAGCAGTGCTAGTGGTAAAGAACCTGCCTGCCAATGCAGGAGATTTAAGAGATGCAGGTTCAATCCCTTGGTTGGGAAGATTCTCTGGAGGAGGGCATGGAAACCCACTCCAATTTTTTTTTGCCTGGAGAATCCCATGGATAGAGGAGCCTGGTGGGCTATAGTCCATGGGGTCGCAGAGTCAGACACGACTGAAGCGACTTGGCAGGCATGCACCTTCTTTGTTCCCCAGGCATACAGTCAATTTTGCTCATGTATTATGTTTACTTGAAAATAATTTACTGTTGGGTAAATGATCCTTGCTATCAATTAGGTAGTTTCTTAATCCAGTTCAAATTAGTATATCGTCACTGATTTTTTAAAAATCTATTTGTTATATCCATGAGAAGCAGACATAATTAAAAACTTCCAACTATATGTATGGATTAACCTATGTGTCCTGTTAATCTTTTGTATTTAGTTTTATATATTTAAAGGTATATTATTAGCTACTTACAAATTTAGGATTTTTAATGCCTTCTTATTGTATGGGCCCTTTTTCTAAAATCATCTCTTGCCACCATGAAATGTCCTTCTTTGTTACTAGTAGTGTTTTCCTTGAGGTATACCACCATCAACTACAGCAGCTCTTCAAGGCTTTCAAAAGCTTTTTCCTTTAAATTGCATCCAGCTCTTATTTTGTCTTCAGGTGGAAGGTTAGTGTGACCAGTTACTCAACCAGAACCAGAAATAGAGATCAACCAGATGGTTTTTTAACTGTTCTAATCTAAGTCAACATAAGTATTAAAGTGTCAGTAATTTTCAAGGTTTTATATTTATATTTTTAGCAATCATTTCTAAAGAAGTGTTGAGATGAGCAAAGATGATTCAGTTGTGTAGTGGAAAGAACACTGAATTTTATTTCTAGGGCAATTTTGCCACTGAGTGACCCTGGGCGCCAACAAACCTTTCAGGCTCACTTCCCTCAAAGATGAGCGATTAGTGCCGACAAGAATGAGACAAATGTGGTTCCACTTGCCACGCTTTACTCATGATACTGGTATTCTTTTTTATGAAACCTGAATTCAGACCTAAAATTCCTCCTGAAACATGCCCCCAGTCAGCCTTAACCATTTATTGAAACTGGCAATGACCCTTCCCTGCCCCAGTTATGTCCACCCAGAACTGCACAATACGACCTCACTTGTAAATAGCACCTTTACAGAAGTAAAAGTTGAGTATCTCAAGGTGAAATCTTTCTGGATTTGTAAGAATGACTTATGATGTCGTTATGAGGGGATAGAAAGGGAGACGACCGAGGATGAGATGGCTGGATGGCATCACTGACTCGATGGATGTGAGTCCGGGTAGACTCTGGGAGTTGGTGATGGACAGGGAGGCCAGGTGTGTTGCGATTCATGAGGTCACAAAGAGTCGGACACGACTGAGCGACTGAACTGAACTGAACTGAGAAAGGGCAATTTGCACATGTGAACACAGATTCAGGGATCGGAGTTTGCTTCCTTCCAAGATAAGGACCACCAGGAGCCAGTAGGTTCTGGGAGAGGCCAGGCGGATTTTCCTCCAGAGATGTCAGGGAGCTGACAGCTTGATTTCAGACTTTCATCTTCTAGAGCTTCCATTCTCTAGAGAGAATACATTTCTGTTATTTGAAGTCACTGGACACGACTGAGTGACTTCACTTTCTTTCACTTTTCACTTTCATGCATTGGAGAAGGAAATGGCACCCCACTCCAGTGTTCTTGCATGGAGAATCCCAGGGACGGGGGAGCCTGGTGGGCTGCCATCTCTGGGGTCGCACAGAGTCAGACATGACTGAAGTGACCTAGCAGCAGCAGCAGCAGCAGCAGCTTTGACTACTCTTTGAGGCCAGCCCTAAGAAATTAATGTAGTGTGAAACTTACATGCTTTGTTTTGTAAGTAATCCTTCAGTCCTGTTTTCCTGGACAACGGCTCACAGTGCTGATCCTGATCATGACAATGATGGTGATGATGATGATGCAGAGGAAGGTGTGATGGGGATGCCACCGTGGGTAACTGCAGTGGGACTTCTGTGAGACTAGGACCCAGCTATAGACTAAAATGCCTTGAAAGGATCACATCTCACACACATAGCAGTCCTGTAATTGGCCAGAGTCACGCATCTCCACTTTATAGCCTAGAAAATTGAATCTCAGACTTGTCCAAGGCCCCCAGAATAATTGGTCGGCAGAGCCAAGAACAGAAGTCAGGTTTTTTGGCAACCTTTATTATTACTGTTATAGTAATACTTCAGAGCAACATGACAATAACAGCGTTATTTAAGCATTGTTATGACTGTAATAGTAAAGGTTGCAAATAACCTGACTTCTGTTCTTGGCTCAACTAGTTAAATGCCTTTTTCTTTTTTAGGCGAATGTCATAAACAGCAAAATGACGGTCAAATCTTGCTCCATGGTTAAATAGCAAGAGAAATATTCAATATCTAATGAGATTAAAGGTTTAGAAATACAAATGATTACCCTGACATATAAAGCGATTGCCCATTAGTAGATTTTTTTTCAGCATTTCCAGGAGATCTAGCCTGTCAATTAGTACAAATGCTTAAAATGAAATTTAAAGACACATGAATTCATACTATAGACTGATGAACAGCTCCCCCCCCCCCCAATAATGTACTTAAATTTGAGTTTAGGGAACACTTCAAGCCTCAGGACATTATATTACCTGGAATTATAGGATATAAAAGTTGTTGTTACTTTGATATTTCAGACAGTTCAAAAGGAGATACACGTGTCTAAGAGAATAAATCTGACTGACCACAATTTAGTTGTAATTTCTAAATGTGCTGCTTCCTTTGAGAAGAAGCCTGAAATGATGATATCCACTGCTTTTTCTGCAGTTTTTTCCCCCAATTAATATGAATCGGCCAGACAAAGCCTTCATATTATTCGTTTCCCCATTATGTTCATTTATTTGTGAAGTGATTGAATGGACATTCAATCTAATTTTCAGAGCTGGAATATATTTGCTTTAAAAACCTTGGAATTCAGTTCTTGCATTCAGGATAGTAGTTGGGTGGGAGAACAGTCAATAATAAATAAGATATTTTTGCAAGAGATGCCGAGCGTGGAGAATCTACTGGAGTTATAGTAAATTTGTTGCTGTTCAGTCGCACACCAGGCTGTTACGTTTTCCAGTATCTCCCAGAGTTTGCTCAGTTTTGTGTCCTTTGCTGTCTAACCCTCTCGCCCTCTGCTGCCCTTTCTCCTTTTGCCTTCAGTCTTTCCTTGCTTCGCATCTTTTCCAATGAGTTGGCTCTTCCCTCCAGCCAAAGTACTGAAGCTTCAGCTCCACTATTGGGCTTCTCTGATGGCTCAGTGGTAAAGAATCTGCCTGCCAACTCAGGAGACGCAGGTGACTTGGATTCAATCCCTGGGTTGGGAAGATCCCCTGAAAAAAGAAATGGCAACACACTCCAGTAGTCTTGCCTGGGAAATTCCATAACTTAGTGACTATTCAGCAATAGCAATTATAATAAGTAAAGTAGCTCAATATTCCAAGGTGATGTTCTCTTCAGAAACAAGCCAACAAACAAAAGCCAAGTCAAGGCATAGACTTCTTCGAAGGCTAAAAATATAGAAATTTTTGTTGAATTTTCAATGTCATTTCCTGTCAATAACCAGTTTCAATAACCAGTTTCAATATCCAGAGGGGTTGGGACTTCGGCTCTGAGTGCTGAGATCAACGGGGCATGAGACAGTGTTGACGACAGAGCTGTCCTTACCCAAAGAGGGTGAAGTTGGTTCTCCTCTGCTGATAATTCTTTGTAAGCTGCTTGGAAAGGCTCAGAATAAAGGGCACAGTCTAGAATCCAAGGCAACTGCTTTGCTTGTTCCAGTTTATGAATCTGGCCCTGCAGACGAGCCCCTGTAGAGAGTGGAGCTTGTGGAGCGTCACCACGTGTTTCTAGCTGCAGGGCTAGATTTACATCCTGTGTGCTCAATCGCTTGTCTTGTCTGACACTTTGCAACCCTATGGACCGTAGCCTGCCAGGCTTCTCTGTCCATGGGATTCTCCAGGCAGGGGTTGTCATTTCCTTCTCCAGGGGATCTTCCCAACTCAAGGATCGAACATGCATTTATGTCCCCTGCATTGGCAGGAGGATTCTTTACCATTAGCGCCACCTGGGAAGCCCATTTACATCCTAGGCACTATGAACAGGGTGCCTGGTGAAACACAAGGATGGGGCTGAGGTAGGGCTTGTGGATCAAAGGCCATTCTCTGTTTAGCCCTGCTTTTAAAAATGTATTTATTAAACTATAGTTGCTTTGCAATGTGGTGTTACTCTCAGCTGTACAGCTTCAGATTCTTTTCCATTATAGTTTGTTACAAGATATCAAATACAGTACTATACAGTAAATTCTTGCACTTTATCTGTTTTATATATGGTAGTATGTATCTATTAATCCCAAACTCCTAATGTATCCCTCCCCTCCTTTATCCTTGTAACCTTAAGTTTGTTTATCATGTCTGTGAATCTGTTTTGTAAATAAGTTCATTTGTATCATTCTGTAGATTCCACACACAAGTGGTATCACATGATATTTGTCTTTCTCTGCCTGAGTTGCTTCGCTTAGTGTAATACCCTCTAGGCCCATCCATGCTGCTGCAAATGGCAAAGTTTCGTTCCTTTTTGATGGCCGAGTAGTATTCCACTGTGCCTGTTTACCACATCTTCTTTGTCCATCAGAGGAATCTTTGTCCAACAGAGCAGTCTCTGTTGATGGGCACTTAGGTTGCTTCTGTGTCTTGGCTATTGTGAGTAGTATTATTGTAAACATTGGAGTGCATGTATATTTTCAAATTAATATGTGTCTTGTCTGGATATATGCCCAGGAGTGGGATTGCTGGATCATATGATAACTCTCTTATTAGTTTTTTAAGGAACCTCCAGTCTTTTCCACAATTAACCCTGTTTTTAATTGAATATTCAAGTCCACTATTGTCAAGGGTCCTCCCTTCTTTGTGGAAGGCCCCAGAGTCCAATTTCTCAAATGGAAGACAGTAGCCTATAGATAAAGGAATTCCAGAGAAGCAGGAAAAAACTAGATATATCCCTCTCTATAGCACTAGTACACAGGCAATTCTAGTATCTCTGTTTTTCCTAAATCTCACCTGCATGCTTTTGCTCTATATGCCATATCCAGGATACATTACAATTTCAGTCTGTGAACAGATTAGGCCTTTTGTGGGCTTAGAAAGAACTAAATACAGAAACTAAATACTTTCTCTCTTTCATATAATTTACAGAATGACTGATGACCCCTAGTATTCTCTAGCTCACTCATTTCCCATCCCCCTCCTTCTGGATGTGATGTGAAAGTTGCTCAGTCATGTTCAACTCTTTGAGGCTCTGTGGACTATACAGTCCATGGAATTCTCCAGGCCAGAATACTGGAGTGGGCTGCCTTTCCCTTCTCTAGGGGATTTTCCCAACCCAGGTCTCTCACATTGCAGGCAGATTCTTTGCCAGCTGAGCCACAAAGGAAGCCCAAGAATACTAGAGCGGGGAGCCTATCCATTCTCCAGTGGATCTTTCCAACCCAGGAATCGAACCAGGGTCTCTGGCATTGCAGGTGGTTTCTTTACCAACTGAGCCAGCAGGGAAGCCTGGAGGGCCTTTGATTTTGACCTGCTTGACATTTGCACGAGTCATGGCTGTCTTCAGAGTGGTCTGAGCTGATGGTTTCAAGGCTCAGCTTTGATCGTGAGTCCCCTTGCCTACCTCTCATGCTCTTGTCTTACTGCTTCAGAACATCACTTAGGTCTCCTAGGGACTCCCTGGTGGTCCAGTAGTTGGGACTTCATCTTCCAGTGCAAAAGGTGCAGGCTTGATTCCCGGTCGGGGAGCTAGGATCCCACATGCCTCACAGCCAAAAAGCCAAAACATGGAACAGAAACAATATTGTAAAAAAAAAAAAAAAAATTTGTAAAGACTTCAAAAAGAGTTCACATCAAAAAAAAAGAAAGAAGAAGAAGAAAGTCACTTGGTACCAACGTCCAAGGGTGCAAGCCTGTTACCTGACTCGGTTCTGGAAAGTGCATCAGTGTCAAGAGAGAAAAGAACCACCAGAAGGAAGTGACGGAGCTCAATAGTCCCAGCCTGGGAGGTGGACAGCTAGTCCTAGATCAGTGCTTCTCAAATCATGTTCCCTCACTGAGTTTCAAAGCCCTCCTTGAGTATAGGGTAGTCAAGATCTCTGTTAAGCCAACATTATCTAACTTTATGCTTCAAGGTTGAGCTTTTTAAACTTTTTAGGATTTTCCAGGTGCAGAAGAGTGGCTCTTAAGTCATCCTTCTTTAGTGTTTATTTGTCTCTTGCTGAGTGGCCCAGAAATTGACCAACCTCTTCAGAGTCAAGTTCTGCTAAAGGAAAGGTGTCCTACAGGCCTGTTTATCCTGTCCTTAGACAAAGACAAAGGGGCTTTTCAAAGGCTATGACTTGGGGCAAAAGAGGTGAAGTTCATTGTACAAGGAAAGAGTAGAGGAAAAAGCTTGCTTTCACTTTATTCTGTGTTGTGAATACCAAGCACTCATTCTGTCGGTTTCTCTGGCCAACAGGATGGATGAAAGGCATGAGGAAGGCTGGAAAGGGGACCTTGGCCCCTCACCTGAGCAGTCAGGCCTCTGGTTTGATACTCACTCTGGGCCTTTGTAAGTTACTGTAACCTGTTCTCACTCATCTCACCAGAGGTGATCAGAAACTAGAATATGTCCATGTGTTAACTATCTTGAGCTGCCTTGACTTCTATTCTGACCTAACTCTGGAAAAAATATTGAATTGGCCAACATTTGTCTCATCTCTTAAAATTGTCATAGAACAGGAAATGCCAGGAAACTGACTTAAGATAAATAAAGGACCTTGCTTCACGTAGGTCGATGCTGGTAGGGGAGTGGTTGGAGGAGACAGGATGATGCTGGAAACGTGCCACTGTTATGGTTTTGAGTCTGGCTCTCCATCACTGCCCTTTAGCTAGAGGAGAGGACTGAGGTCCACTCTGGCTGGGATTTTCCTAGTGTAAATAAAGGAGGTAGTAGTTTGAAGGCAATGGCACCCCACCCCAGTACTCTTGCCTGGAAAATCCAATGGATGAATATAAATAAATAAAAATTCTTAGCAAAACTGTGGTGAGGACTGAGTTTTAAGAACCACAAAAAGCAATAATAACAAAAAATACGAAACTTCTTAGATAATACTTGGCCTGAATGGCATGGAGCTTATTCTCATAAGTGTTAGTTGTCATTCTTCATTAATGACATCACGTTTGAAATGGGCTTTGGGGAACAGGGAGATGAAGATTGGCGGCTCCTTCGGGACTTTTTTGTCCTAAATACTCTTTTTGGCTTTCCTGGTGGCTCAGATGGTGCAGAATGCCTACAACGCGGAAGAGCTGGGTTTGATCCATGGATTCAGAAGATGCCCTGGAGAAGGAAATGGCAACTCACTCTAGTATTCTTGCTTGGACGGGGAGCTGGGCAGGCTATAGTCTATGGGGGTCACAAAGAGTCAGACATGACTAAGTGACACACACGCTCCTTCTGTTAACATTGCTCCAGAAGTCTTCGTAGCAAAGTTTAGTTGCTTGCTCAAAGTTGAGGTTTCGTACTCAAGCAAAAGTTCAGGCCCATTCAGGGTTTAGAACCCAAACTGACCTAAATCAGACTGTGGAATGTAAAGAATTATCTAGGACAGTCTTTAGAAGGCTAGTCTCATTCTGAGTTTGTTGGGGTCTATTGACTTCAAATACGAAACTTCTTAGATAATGCTTGGCTTGAATGGCATGGAGCTTATTCTCATAAGTGTTAGTTGTCATTCTTTATTAATGACATCACGTTTGAAATGGGCTTTGGGGAACAGGGAGATGAAGATTGGCGGCTCCCTCGGGACTTTTTTGTCCTAAGTACTCTTTTTGGCTTTTCTGGTGGCTCAGATGGTGCAGAATGCCTACAACGCGGAAGAGCTGGGTTTGATCCGTGTATTCAGAAGATGCCCTGGAGAAGGAAATGGCAACTCACTCTAGTATTCTTGCTTGGACGGGGAGCTGGACAGGCTATCGTCCATGGGGTCACAAAGAGTCAGACATGACTAAGTGACACACACGCTCCTTCTGTTAAGATTGCTCCAGAAGTCTTCATAGCAAAGTTTAGTTGCTTGCTCAAAGTTGAGGTTTTGTACTCAAGCAAAAGTTCAGGCCCATTCAGGGTTTAGAACCCAAACTGACCTAAATCAGACTGTGGAATATAAAGAATTATCTAGGACAGTCTTTAGAAGGCTAGTCTCATTCTGAGTTTGTTGGGGTCTATTGACTTCTACCTGTTCCAAGTCCTCATTTCACACGGTTTCAACCTTGGTATTCAATCTTNTAAAGAATTATCTAGGACAGTCTTTAGAAGGCTAGTCTCATTCTGAGTTTGTTGGGGTCTATTGACTTCTACCTGTTCCAAGTCCTCATTTCACACGGTTTCAACCTTGGTATTCAATCTTGCTGCATCCGAAAGAACACTTTTTAATAATCTATTTTATTACACTATCATTGATTTACAACGTTGTGTTAATTTCTGCTGTACAGCAAAGTGATTAAGTTTCTCATATATATATATGATTTATTTATTGCATGGATATTGAATAGCATTCCATGATGATTTATTACAGGATATTGAATAACATCCCCTGTGCTACACAATAGGACCGTGTTGTTTATCCATTCTCTCTCTCTCTCTCTCCATATATATATATATAGTACTTTACATCTGCTAATCCCCAACTCCCAATCCATCCTTCCCTTCCCCCACTCTCCCCTCTTGGAAACCATAAGTCTGTTCTCCATATCTATGAGTCTGTTTCACAGATGGATTCATTTGTATCATATTTTAGATTCTACATATAAGTGATATCATATGATATTTCTCTTTCTCTGTCTGATTTACTTCTCTCACTGTGACAGTCTCTAGGTCCTCCATGTTGCTGCAGATGACATTATTTCACTCTTTTTTATGGAGAAAATTTTTTGAATGATCCCAGTATGTGTGTGTGGTCTTTACACTCTGATTCCTACTCAGGCTTCTGACTTTCTCTGGCTCTGATTACCAGTTACATTTTGTCAGTCATCAGCAATTAGCACTCTATTCTCCAAAGACTGGGAGTTATAAACCTTGAAAGTAAATAAAATAAATGGGACTATACTCTTGGATGCATTTCCTAAAGTCATTCTTCTAATATTCGTTTGAGACTCCTTGGAGAGATTTTTCTTTACCATTCTGCTAACACAGACCACATTTTTCTTCTTCATTTGCATTTTTTATTTCTCCATTGAAAAATAATATGTATCCTTTTTGTTGCAGGCATCTGTCTGCTGCAGCTCATGCTAGATCCTAGCTAATCTCAACATTAACTTATTAAATCTGGCTGATTCACAGCATTTGATAAATGGCCCTATCTTCCAGAATCTGGAAGGGTTTTCTCAAAAAACAAATGATCTTCCTGTTAGGGAGTCACCTCTGCATGTGTTAACTACTGTTATTTAAGTTATAACTCAGCAATAAACATTTTGAAGATTTTTGTTTGTTTCTTTCCTTCTTAGAGTTAAAATTTTCCAGGCCATTCTATAGTGGGTTAAGCATAACAAGATGTAATCAGAATCTGGGCCTCAGTCTGAATATACATTTTTGAGCATCATTATAGTATATATGTGTCACTTTGAATAGTCCTTAACAGAAAATAGGAATGTGTATGTTCTTTTCTATAGGTTTTAGGGTCACAGAGAAACCTCAGTCCGTGTCATGCTGAGTAGTCAAATACAAATCAAAATCTAGCTAGCTTTCAAAATGTTGGTGACATTTCAAGTTCAGGACACAATTACTTCAAAGTTCTACTCACAGCTTCTGGTCCTGTTATACTCCCCAGAGATATATCTGTCTTTTTGCTTCCTTATTTAAGTGCTCTTTCTTCTAAAGACACCTAACAGGCTAACATGTGCTCTTTACTGTGTTTGATTCCAAAACCATCACTGCCGAATTTATTCCTGTTCTAACAAGAATGATCTTATAATAGCCCCAAATAGAGGAGTTTCAGACCTCTGATTTGGCTTCCTTGATAATGGATAAAACTCAAACAATAGATTCTGTGTTCTAACATCTTTCCAGGGCTAAATAAGATAAATTTCCCAACAGTTAAGATTTTCATGGTCAGGCAACTTATTGAGTTGCTCTTGAGTATCTGTAATAGAAAGGACCCTTTTAGACCAACTGCACAGTTTTCTATTTCTTGGAACTAGATGTCACGATTGTATTACTTCATATTATATAAGAATCCTGCAGGTAAAAAGGATGCTTTCTGTGTAAGAGAGAGACCAATTCAGAATGTAATCTGAGCAATGCATTACAGACAAGAAATTTACTGGATTAGAAGGAAGACATTTGCTGTTCCCCTTCTAAAAGTGACAGAAAAGGAGTTAGGCTCCATCACACCAGTATTTCAAAAAAAAATCAGTACAAGTTAAAGATCTACCAGCAGGTTTCATGTATGTATGCACATTGAGGAGGCATTTCTCATTTAAATTTAACTCTCAAGAAACCTAGTCTCAAGCCACTAATTAGTCAGCCTTCTAGAACATGCAATGGATAGTTCTATATTGAATCTTGAGAGTTCATTCTGCTGATGGAATTTGCTCCACTCACGAGCTGGACATTTTCATTGAAACAATAAGTCATGGTGAAAGAACTCCAGGTCAACCATTGATTGGGTCAATAGTTGAGTCAGTCATGACAGAGTGATCCACTGCATTCTAGGTTCCAAGTCACTTAGCAGAGAATGGCAAACTAACAAATTACATTCCTTATCCTTAAAGCACTCATGCACTTTTAAAATGCCTAAACACTAAAGCTTTGGGATCCCCAAGAGTGACCTCTCATTTCAGGGTCCATTGAAATTGCAGGAGAGAGGGCTGGTGGCCCGTCTCAGTGATGGAGGCTGACAAATTATCTGAACAGCTGCCAACTGCAGTGGAACTGGGTGACCAGGCATAGCATCCCTTGCTGTGTGTCCAGGAAAATGTCACCAGAATGCACATTCTAGCTTTTAATTTCTGTAGCAGCTGGGAAGGGAAGAGCAAAGGTGGTCTGAGGATGCAGGAGGGGTGTCAAGTATGAACAGGGTGAAGCATCAAGAAAGCACTTGCCATTTCATTGTCTGGACTATCACAGAAGCTTTGCCTTCTCAGACTTTACCCCAAAAGCCTTTGCTTTCTTCACTCAAAATGCCCTATTTTCTGAGTTTTCTTTGAAGAGCCCTCATGTCTAATGTATGATGATTTAAATCTTGTAACATCTGATAGGATATTTCATGGTGATTCCTCAGAAGAAACCAGGAATGCAAATTATATTAGGGATAAGTGACAGTTGTGATCAAAGAATGATGCTTAGATGCATTTATCTGTCCAACTTCTGTTGAAAATCAATTCTAATTATTTGTTTTCTCTTCATGCTTCTAACACAAGCTCTAGCATATGGTTCTAGGCATTGATAGCATATGATTAGCTTCTATAAGGTAGCACACAGATAAAAGAGTCAGCCTGAGTCAGATATTCATAACAAGAACTGCTTTATTATTCCAAAGCAGATTTTTTTTTTTTTTACTATCCATGAAGGTAATTTTTCTTTTAACCTTGAAGAAGGATCATTCCTATATCTTTTGATTAAAATAACTCATCCTGTGTCCACAATGGATGCTAACCAACTAATAGTCTTTCTTTCCTCAACTGTCTAATTAAGGTTGAGGCCAACACAGCATACGAATAACTAAAGTCACCAAATATCATTCCAAAATGTTCTCTGTTAATTGTGAGTAATTTTGCCATTCCCTAGAGACGATGTGACAGGCTGGACCACTAGACCTGCCTTGGGGTCTGATTTCAGGCAATGGCTTTCTTCTTTCATCATGATACCCTTCCCTGCACACATGCCTAATAGCTAATTGATGAAGAAGAAGAAAAAAAATTACTTTTGTCTACTTTCCCATAGAAGTCCCAGGGCTAGTTGTACAACAGGATGTGTAAACGACAAATATGAGAATCTCATCTGTGAGGAGTTTGGATGGGAGGGACTGATGTAGACATTTAAAGCATTGAGTGGGGCAGAGAGGGCAGAGGGGGACTGGAGCTGGAAGGTCAGGCTTGGCCTTTTGGGGCCCAGGGATGGAGAAATAGCATCTGCTTCTATATAGTCTGGATTTAAAAGGGAAAGTGAGAAATGTGACTCCAGGAGCTAACAATTTCTCCTACATAGGATTTCTAGACCTCCTTCTCATTGTGGCTTTGTCCATGGTGATTCCTTTGGTTCCTCTTGCTTAGGGCCTGTCAAGCCAAGATTTCAAATATTCTAAAGGATCTATGGATGTACTGAGCTCATGACTCATCATTTTTTTTTTTTTTTAATCATTTTGGCAGGCTAGCAGGGAGTAAGTAGCCTCATTATTGTTTCATCATTCTCGGTCAGAGAAAGGTAGTAGATAGCAGATTTGTGAAGCTCCTGAGAGTCTGGGGGAACCTGGCATAAGAGAGTGGAGAGGCCGCTCCTCCTGTGGCCACAGGGTGGAAGGTCAGCAGCTGTCCCTGGACCAGGAGACTGGCCACAGGAAGCAAAGCTGGAAGCCCCACTTCTATTTCCCAGCTGCCCCTTAGTCCCCCAATTTCTGACTGGCTTTCAGAATCAAGGATTGACTATCTCTAGGACAGAGCCCTGTAGCCAAATAAATCATGCCTTTCTCATCTGTCTTCATATGCCCTTGTCCAGTCAGAGGGCTGACGTTGGAGAAAGATGGATTATCAAGTCATGCAAAGTCATGCAGGTGAAAATGTTTAAGGCATAACTATAAGTCAAACTAAAATCTATTTTAGCGCATTTTTTTCTTACATTTTTTCCACTTTAGAATGATTTCTCCTGTTAGTAGTACTCAAATAAGATGAATTGCATCTGTTACTTTTGGATTTAGAGAGCAAATGCAGTTATGATTTTCTGGCATCTTATTTTATTAGTCAAGCCAAATACTGGAGAATAATTCTATACCATCTCATATGTTGGCTCTATGTGTAGCTAAATGTCAGGCAAAGTGAGTCTAGAAGACCAGCCAGTGGTGTGATCCCTGCCTTCAAGAAGCCTAGAGTTTATATGAGGAAGCAATAGAAGTACATAATAAAAGAATATTTAAATGCTAATATCTGAGAATGATTTTATATACCATCATGCAAGGAATCGAGAGAAAGGAGAGACTAGTACAGGCATGAATAAATGAGAGAAATACACTTGGATGAGATGAACTTGGGCTGGTGAACAAGGATGGATTCATTTGTAGATGGTATGATTGTAAGGGTCTAGGAGCATTCAGGTCAACATTCCAGTGGACATTTGAATTTTTGAGACTGGAGTGCAAATCATAGACGGTGATTGAGATATGACTCAAGGGTCATCAGCTCATAGAAGATTGATGAAGTGGATGAACCAGGAAGAGATGAGATCATTCGAAGAGAGTATATGGAAAAAACAGGGACACACACACTGATGGACATGCCCACACACAGGGTGACAAAAGGAAGTGACGTCACCCCCTTTTCCCAGAATGATGCCTTTTTATTTCTTTTCAAATAGCAGGAGAACAGAGCAGACTAATGCTTTAGAAGCCAAGGAAGAAAAAGCATTTCAAAGAGAGTACAAAACAGAGTCACTTCATACCAGAAGGAGTCAAGAGGAAGAGATGAAAAATCTAGTTTGCCCATTAGGAGGTGGTGGTTGGTTTTTCCCATGGGAGCCCGGCTTGTCCACTGGGAGGTGATGGTTGGTTTTTCCCATAGGAGCCTGGCTTGTCCACTGGGAGGCAGTGGTTTGTTTTCCCCATGGGAGGCTGGCTGACATTTGGAATCTGTGATTCCCCCAGTGACGAGTGTGAGGGTGGAGTGAGGTTGTTCCTCACCAATATTCTCACAAGATGAGCAAGACAGGCCTGCAGCCACACAGATACTAGCAGTGAGGAGGGCAGAGGGTGACATGTGGCTCTGGGACATGCCAAGGATAGGACTTTTCATGAAGATGCCACAGTAAATAGCAGAACTCTTAAAATAGCTGCATGTGGAATTCCATGAAAACAGAACTCTATCTATTGGAACTGGACACGTAGGGTCAAAAGTGTTACCCACTGGACTTCTTCCTGGGCCCCTACTGTTTTCTAGAACTCTGAGGATCATTTGAAAACCATTGCTGAGAAGATAATAGAGGCAAGAGTCAAATGTGCCTGCCTTTGTCCAGTCTAGAAGATGGAAGGAATTTATTTTAATTGGAGGCTAATTACTTTACAGTATTGTATTGGTTTTGCCATACATCAACATGAATCTACCATAGGTGTACACATGTTCCCCATTCTGAACCCCCCTCCCACCTCCCTCCCCATAGCATTTCACAGGCAGAACCTAAAAACTTGAGTGAGTTCTTCTCTAGATATGCAAAATATTTTGAAGTTTTCATTTCTGCCAGGAAGAGACTTTCCTTACTCAACTATAAGGCCAGGGACTCTGCAATCCAGGTATTAACCTGGTTTTCCCAAGAGGGCTTTGTAATCTTTGTCAGCCCCATAGTCAACCTTGCTCATTAAAAGTATCTGGTCATATCCACTTCAATGAAAATCATTTCAGATATGTCATTGCAGGTAAGGCCTTCGTTGCATAAACTAATGTTTCCAATAATTTCCTAATAATAAAGAGGAGAGACCCTAATTTAACCTATGTAAATAATGATACTGTTATGTAAATGAGAGTATTTAATTTCAGTTTCTGAATACTGGAGGGGATTTGGCAGAGATAATTTGACTTACAAATGTAATTTACAGGTGAAAGTTATTTCATCCCCACTTAACAATAGAATAATCTAAATTGTTTTGAGTTATAATATTTATAAATTACCAAATCTATATCTGTAGTTACAGAATAAGAGAAATGGGTTCCTTTATATATCCAAAAATAAAACTTTATAGCATCAGTATTCCCATGGACAGAGGAGCCTGGTGGGCCATAGCCCCATGGGATCACAAGTATGAGACATGACTTAGCAACTAAGTCACAGCCACATCAGTAATATTCCAGACGAAACTCTCAGTCATCCTTTATTAATTCATTTTCTTGTTTTACTAAACCTTGCATTAGCAAACGCATAAATTCATCTGATCCTCTATTAGAGTTCTCAGAATCCTGACTCAGTTCAGTGGTATGATCTCAAAGTATTTTAAAGGGTTCTATCAGAAGCCTGTACACAAAAGGATCGGTATAGTCCTTTTCTTTGGGGTTCTGAGAAAGTCCTCGTTTGTTAACAGTGAAGTACTCTGACCTGTAAACAATTGAAAGTGCTTTCAGGGATGTATTAGATTAAAATATAAAGTTATATCTATAGATGAGGAAAAGATTCTCATAGCTGTGGCTAACTTTCCACTAGGCATTTTCAAAAGTGAGAGATGTGATGAGAGTTCATTATAAGAATAATAATGCAACAGACAAGGACTTGTGACTATTTCTGTGATATACGGAACAAATAAAGTCAATCCAAAAAAGGTTTTGGACAAAATATTTATGAACGTAATGATTTCTATCTCCAGGGAAGTGTGGATGCTGCATCTAATCTATAAAATGGGTGAATATAATCTTTAGAAAAAAATCTTCGGGTACAAGGTAATAATAATGGCATAATATACCAACCATACAGTTAGAATATACCAGAAATACATTAAAAATATCATGCAAATAGAATCAATAATCTGGGGTAGTCCTAAACATCTGTATATTAATAAGATTCCAACAGTAAGAGAAATGAGTCCCCAATTGAAACCACTGATTTGAAGACACTAAATTCAAATTAAAGAATTAACATTACATTCAAGTTGACATTAAAAAAATAGATTACAGTTGATAAGACTATACTGTTTTCTAGTATTAGGCGGGGAGAAGGAAATGGCAACCCACTCCAGTATTCTTGCCTGGAGAATTCTGTGGACAGAGGAGCCATGAAGGCTGCTGTCCATAGGGTCACACAGAGATGGACATGACTGAAGCGACTTAGCATGCATGCCTGCATTGGAGAAGGAAATGGCAACCCGTTCCAGTGTTCTTGCCTGGAGAATCCCAGGGACAGAGGAGCCTGGTGGGCTGCCGTCTATGGGATCGCACAGAGTAGGACACGACTGAAGTGACTTAGCAGCAGCAGCAGCAACAGCAGCAGTATCAGGCAAGGAAGCACCAAGAAACATATCATGGACAATGAGAGCATTGACAATTTTCTATGAACTTCCTGTACAGCATATAATGTCTGAAATATGTGTAATAAAACATTTTACCCACACACATTTAACCCAGGGAAGGCTAAGCATTTCTTTGATTTGACAGTGCTTCCTATGCAACCCAAATGATAAAAGTACCCAAACTGTGCACTGGCCAGTTTAAGAATGTAGTTGTATGCACACTCTTGTCATAGGGAAAATCTTCATTAATGAGGAACATTTTAAAGAAAATTAAGGATACTTGGGGGTATTATAGAGGCAGGTAAACAAGAAAGTCATCTGTGAGTCTTATGGTAGTCATGAGGAAAGATAGAGATAGGTCTTGTATGTGAGGGCAGGGTGGTCCTTTGTGGTTTGTTGTTTTTCAGAACATGAAAGGGTATTTCTTAATAGTCTCTGCTGTCCTGGAGACCAGAGCTCAGAATAAGTTCAATGTTGTCAGCGTTCTAAGATTGACAGTGGAGGGCATAACCAAGAGTGCTTTCAAAGGGAAGTGCCATTTATTTCTTTTTCTGCTCTGATTGCTGTGGCCAAAACTTCCAGAACTATGTTGAATAGTAGCGGTGAAAGTGGGCACCCTTGTCTTGTTCCTGACTTTAGGGGAAATGCTTTCAATTTTTCACCATTGAGGATAATGTTTGCTGTGGGTTTGTCATATATAGCTTTTATTATGTTGAGGTATGTTCCTTCTATTCCTGCTTTCTGGAGAGTTTTTATCATAAATGGATGTTGAATTTTATCAAAGGCCTTCTCTGCATCTATTGAGATAATCATATGGCATTTATTTTTCAATTTGTTAATGTGGTGAATTACATTGATTGATTTGCGACTTGTCTTGTTCCTGACTTTAGGGGAAATGCTTTCAATTTTTCACCATTGAGGATAATGTTTGCTGTGACACTGACTTTCATTACACGCTGAGCCCTGACCTTGCTCGTATACTGAGCCCTGAGCCTGACCTCACACTACATCTTGCCCCTGGTCGCATAGCAAGCCCTGACACCAGTGGCTCACGCCGTCTGGGTCTTTCCTCCTGTGTGCATGGGGTGGGGGGCTTGCGTTCCATTTTGTCTTTAGTGCTTTTTCTTCAGTTTTCCTTTGTGTGTGGTTCTGGGCACAAACAGGACAAGGAAGATCAGGGAACTGGCCGGAACTTGTGCTGGTCACTCCACAATGATGTTGGTGAGCCCTCTGCAGAACCTCAGACTTGCACACCCTGGCCCCATGCTCTGCGCCTCCTTCCCCGGGGGTGTTGCTGGGGCCCACTTCCTCCACCTGGACACCCTGCTCCTAGGGTGTCCTTGGGTGTCCGGCTTCCTTCCATAACAGCTGAAGATGAGGGAGGCAGCACAGGCCATGGTCCTCATCTGAATCCCCCTGGCCAGATGGGCTTGGAATTCGGGACTCTGGATTTAGAGCCAGTACAGTGCATGTGTGAGGGTCCACCGAACACCCCAGGGGGAGCATGCTAACATGTGCAAGCGTGCATTTGGAGGTTCAAATGAGCTGTAACGAGCTTCGTTTTGGGTCACGTTTTGCTGGCCAATCTCACCCCACATTTTGGCTTTCTGGAGTGTTCAGAACTGGACTCGGGCTGTGTGCCCTGGGGAAGCAGTGGCTCCCAACTGTCTGCTGTGCGAGGCTGGAGGGCTTGGCACCTCTGGGCTGCCACATGCCTCCCTCCCTCCCTGTTGTCCCCTCACACAGGGTCACAGTGGTCACTCAGCCCCTCCCAGCCAGGCAAAGTCCCCAGTCTCTCTCCATCCTTGGTCACTGCAGTCACTCACAGTGGGCAGCCCTCACTAAGTTCCTTCCCATCCCTCTGCTGGTGAAGACCATGGATGAGGGGGTGGGGTCACAGGTGACCCATGCCTAGTGAGATGCCTACAAGCTGGGGAGAGGACAGGCAAGGCTGCTATGGGAACCTTGCACCAGGCAGCACCCACGGCTTTTTAGCTGGTTCTGACATTGCTTTCCCGTTGGATGACATCGTTAGTGGCCCATAATCTCAGGGTGCTGGGGCCCCCAAATGCACGTCTCCTCTGTGGGCAGGCCTCTGCCTGCTGCCTCTCAGGGCCCAGGGGGTCTGCCTGGCTGGTAGAGGCCCTGAGGCTCGCTGGGGTGGGGCGTACAGCCCAGGATGAGTGGATTGGCCACCCCCACAATGCAGCCCCTCATGTCTCCTACCAGCTCCCTGTGGAGGCTCAGGCTGCCCCCTGCTGGAAGCACAGGAGAAAGGCAGGACCCACAGTGTCCACTTGCTCAGCCAGCCTTTCAGAGCTCAGGCTGAGAAGCTGGCAGGTGCGAGCCCCCAGGCCTCCCCAGCCCTCCCCGCCCAGGTGGAGGGCCACTGAGGTCAGCGAAGACCACTGCCAGCCCACCAGGGTCCCGGTGTATGTGCTGCACAGAGAAGAGACACGCAGAGAGAACTTGGGTTTTTAATTCTTTTTATTGAAGAAAAGAAAAGGAGAGAAAAAATAGATTCCCCACCCCTGTTTCTTCCTGGAGTGGGCTTCTGCTCCTGGCCCTGGGTGGCATAGGGGAGAGGGCTGTGCTCTCCGCCTGGGTCTGGGGAGGGGGGCACCCAGGCCCTGGAAGGGGTTGTGGGAGGGGGGCTGGCTGCTTCCGAGAGGTGGGGGTGTCTAAAAAACGGTGCCAGGCCGGCCGGGCCAAGCAGGCTGGTCCTCTGCTGCAGCAGCTCAGGCGGGCATCCCTGGGGACGCTGGCCACGCCCGGCCTGGCCATTGTCCGCGGCTGTCTGCCCGCCCACCAGGGCTGGGCCCGAGGAGGGCAGAGTCTGAGGCACCTTCAGCCTCCGGAGCCCTGTGCCCACGGGGGCCGCTGTCTCCTGTCCCGTCTGGCTCTGGTCCCAGCACCGCGGGCCTCTGCCTGGCCGCCGTCCGAGCGCCCTGAGGCCGGGGCGCGGGCCTTGCCCGCTGCCCACGAGCGTGTCTGTGCCCGTCCTGCGGCAGGAGCGGGCAGAGCAGCGTCCCTCGTCCGTGGCCCGGTGCGTGGCCGCCGCCCGCCCGCTCAGACCTCGGTCTGGAGGTCGATGATGTCCTGGCCCACCAGCGGGATGGTGGCGCCCGCCTTCTCCCACTCCACGCTCCGCAGCTCCAGCGGGGACGGTGGGAGAGGCTCCAGCTCCTTCTTCACCCAGGCGGGTGGCCCGTGCGCTTTCCGGAGGCTCTCCCAGGACCGCTTGTTGGGCGTTTGCTGCTTTTCTGGCTGCTGGCCGGTGGGCAGTGGATGGATGGGGGCCCAGTCGGAGAGAAGCAGAGCAGATGGGGAGTGGAGAAAAGGAGGCAGGCCGTGAGGAAGGGGCCGGGCAGGAAGGTGTGGGAGGCACGGAGACCCAAGCAGAGCGGGGAGCCCGGGAGCAGGGCCTTTCCCGACCGCACAAGGGCAGCGACCCCCACCACTGAGTAAAGGGTGTGGGAGCGGCTTGCCAGGAAGGACAGCCGGAGGCCCCTGCCCACTCAGGACCCCTCGCTTGGCTGCTGCCTGGCACTGGGGGGCAGCCTTGCTCAGGCTTGCCCAGGACAGGGTCAGCCTGGCGTGCTGTCTACCCTTCCGGCCGGCCTCGGAACAGACCCATCCACCCGCCTTGTCCCTCCAGGGTCTAGCAAGAGCTGGGCCACGCCAATCCTGGGAAAAGGTTGAAGGAATGAATGAATGAAGTAGGGCCAGAGGAAGGAGATAAGGGCTTACCTAAGGCCTCATAGCCCCGTCCACGCCCGGCCCACGCCCCTGCCCCACTCTTGGCTCCGTCCCCCAAAGCCCCGCCCCAGCCCCCGTCCTCCAGACCTTGCTGTCTGGGCCCAGCACATCCTTGTCCTTCTCTGCGTGCTGTAACTTCCGGTTCAGGTCCTGGAACATGTCCTGGTGCCGCTTCCGTGTGTGCATAATTTTCTGCAGGGGGAGGGGAGGCAGCGAGCCCTGAGCCAGGAAAGGGGCTGCCCTGGCCCCGCCTGGGCAGGCTCCTGGGGACTGGGC
>SJYX01019457.1:203332-224668 GCA_006410675.1 Oreotragus oreotragus
TCGGGGGGCCCGCCGCCAGGGGGCTGGCGGGAGGGCGGGCTGCGGGCCGGGAGCCCCGCATCAGGCGCCATGCTGAGGTGGATGAGGCGGGTCTGGGGCATCTGGTCAATGTGGATGCTGTACTTGGGCTCCTCCGGGGGCTTGGGCCGCAGCGTGGCCGTGGCCGTGGGCAGGATCACGTAGCTCGTGTCCAGGGCTTTCTCCTGGGCCCGGCTCAGCTCCGAGTCCAGCTTCTTGAAGATGTCCCCGTCGCCGACGAACGACGACTTGGGCACCCTGTCCTTCTTGAGGGTCAGCGAGTGGTTGGGGAAGTCGGGCAGGGGCCCGCCGGGGCAGCGGGGCGAGCCGTGCAGGTGCAGCTTGGACACATTGGCCGGCAGGCTGTTGAAGTTGGAGGGTGCTTTGGCGTGGGCCAGCTTCAGCTTCTCCTCCTCCGGCAGCGACGGCCGTTTGAGCGTGCCCGTGATGGTGGCCGTGCGGCAGGCTGCGATGTCCTTGTTCAGCACTGTGGGGACAGAGAAGGGGGTCAGGGTGGCCGAGGAGGGTGGCGCCGGGCCCCCCGGGTCTCAGCTGCTGACTGATCTGGGCACTTGCTGGCCTTGTGTTTGGCGCTGCAGCAGCTTGTGCGCCCGTGTGCCTTCGGTGGAGGCTGGCACGCAGGGGCACCTCCCCGCAGAGCACAGAAGACCACCACCCACAGCAGCTGGCGGGCGCGTGGGGGCAGCCTGTGCTGCCTGGCGGTGTGGCACACAGCCCCCCTGCGGGTGAGACTGCACGCCGGCCTCTCTGCTGTGCAGCTGCAGGACCGGGCCGCCTTGACCTCCACCAGATCTGGGCCACAGCGTCCCCACCGCCTGCCTCGTCCCTGCCGGTCAGCTCGGCCTCCATCAGCCCACGGAAAATGCAAAGCGACACGCAGTGCTGCCCACAGCCCACTGAGGCCCAGTCCTAGGGAAACCTGCTCTGGAGGTAGCGGCGCGCCCCCCTCGTCCCCCGACACCGGCACTGGCGGTGGTCAGACGCCTATGTCACACCCCGGCTCGTCAGCTGCTTCTTGCTTCCTCCTCCTCTAAGCCGCCCAGACCAGTGGGCACTGGCCCACCTTGGTCCTCCTCTTTGTCCTCCCCAACAGCCAGGGTCCCAGGCCCCTTCTGTTCCCCACCCACTAAGCGCCAACAACAATACCTAGTCTGCAGTCCTGCTCTGCCCGTGGTCCTCGCGGCCCAACCAACCTACCAACTTCCCTGCAAAACCTGCTCCCTGCCACTTGTCTCAGGTTCACGGTCGGGAAAGGCCCCCCCCGTGCATGTCCCTACCCTCTGGCTGTCCATCTGGAGCCTGGGTCTAGCCCCGTGGGCCTCCCCTGCGCAGATTCCCTGCAAGCCTCCTGGGCACTCGCTGGGGCCCCCATCTGCCCTGTGCTGGCCTGGGCGGGCCCCTGTGCCCTGGCCACTGGCTCCTCTCGAGGAAACAGGCCAGGCTGGGCCAGATTACCAGTGACAAACTGGATGCTCACAGAGGCCAGCTCCACACAGGACTGGACCCAAGACCCCAAATGCTCTCAACTCTTGGGGTCACCTCTCAGGGAGGTTGACACATGAGATGAAAATGGAGCAGGAACCAAGCCAGAGGTCACCTCCTCCAGGAAGCCTTCCTGGTGTCCTTCTGGCAGCACCTGGCACCACCCACCCAGGCCCGGCCCCGCCCCTCCCCATGGCTATCTCTAGAAAAGATGCTCCCAGATGTCTGATGGGTCAGAGGGGACAGAACCAGCTGGTCCTGCGAGGCCCTGACACCTGGCTCACAATACCACAACACCTGGACAGCTTCCTTTCATTTGGCAAGCGATTCTGTTTTTGCACTTGCTTCCTGGAAGCTCATCACCTGCCTAAGGCTCACTGCTCCCAGTGACATCCCCCTAACCTGGAAGCTCAGCCAGCCCGTGGATAGACTAACAGTGAAGGAATGAAAGCAACACAGAAGGGAGGCCTGCAACGGGGCAGGAGGGTGGGCCACTCTGGGCCTCACAGAGCTGGCTCAGTCACACTGCCCCACAGGAGGGACAGAGGGCTGAGGATGGGGGCACGCTGAGGGCGAGGAGCAGGCCAGGCTGGGGTCGGGGGAGCGCCAGAAGGTGCTCTCCAGTGCTGAGGGCTCCCCGAGCACGGACGCCCCTCCCCTGCCAGGCCTGAGCCTCAGGACGGCTCTCTGAGCCCGCCTCTTCTGCCCCCGGGACCCTGCGGGCAGCCTCGGGGGAGTGGCTTGGGGACGGGGGCCTGGAGATGGTTGGTGGTTGTGAGATGAGGACAGACAGCTGACAGACGCACAGAGAAAAGAAGAAACAGTGGGCCCAGGCCAGGGCCACCTGTCGCTCTCACCTGTCAGGCGCTCACCTGATCTACAGGCCAGATCCACATCCTTCTCAAAGTCGGTCTACAAGACAGAGATGGGCAGAGTGAAGGCCTGAGGGCGGGCACGGCAGGGCAGGGCAGGGCTGGGCTGGGCTGCTGCCCCGGTGCCATGCTGCCTGCAGGCTGGGAAGGAGGGCTGCCCCGGAGCTGCAGCCACACCTCAGAGTGGTGTGTGTGATGCTGTGCGTGTGCACGTGTGTGCAAGCTCCAGAGGGCCAAGGGTCTCCACGGGCTCCAGGGTGCCTGTGGCTGATGTGCTGACACAGAGCAAGCCTGTGTGCCCCTGCGGGCCCACGTGTGTGCAGCTGTATGCCCGCGCGCCTGTGCGCGTACCCCCCGCACACGTGAGCACTCTTCCTTTCTGGGCGTCTGTGATTAGGAATGGCTCGCTCACACCCTGGGCCTCTGGTCTGTCCAGAGGGACGGGACACACCGAGGGTCCCATACCAGAACCCCTGCTGCCCACCCACTCGTGTGTCAGGAAGGGGCCTACCCCCATCACCCCTATGGCTCCCACCAAAGCCATCAGGACGAGGAAGTGGAGGCCAGCAGGCCTGGAACAGGCACGGTGGGGTCAGGACGCAGGCGTTCGTGCCAGGGTGGGACTCGCTGCCCCTGCAGCAGCACTCGCCCCGCATGTGGCCCCCCCCCCCCCAGGCTAGGAGGTGGGAGGTCCCCGCCCCGCCCCCAGGGAGCTCCCCGGTTGGGGAACCTGGCTCGGGCCACCCAGGCAGGGCAGTGGCATTCTCCCAGGCCTTGCGGCCCTTAGTTTAGACTGGAAGTTCCTTTCTGGCAAATGTGGAGGCCAAGTTGTCAGGAAGTTCCTTCCTGGCAAATGTGGAGGCCAAGTTGTCAGAAAGATCACAGGGTCTTTGCTCAGAGGTCAGAGGCCAGGAGAAGTGTCAGGGGATCCGGGACCTGGCTTCAGCCCACCCTGGGCCCCTGCCTCACCCTTGAAGACGCCTCCCTGAGCCCGGCCGCTAGCTTCTGCCAAGGCCCTGCCTGTGAGGTGGCCGGCACCCCGAAGAATGAACGAGCACTTCCCGCCTGCTGGGGGCACCCAGCGGGCAGCAGGCACCAAATGACAACGTGGAGAATTCACCCAGGACGTTACCAGGGTCTGAACAGGCAGCTCGGTGGGGCTCAGGGAAGGCTCCCTGGAAGAGGTGACGGCTGCAAAGTGGGCAGCAGGGGTAGGCAGGGGTGTGCAGTGCCCGAGACTGCACGGTGCCTGACATGAGAGGAGCAGGAGCCAGGCCCTTAGGGGACGTGTGAGCACAAGCTCACGGCGGGGCGGGCGGTGGGGGNGCCCACCCACTCGTGTGTCAGGAAGGGGCCTACCCCCATCACCCCTATGGCTCCCACCAAAGCCATCAGGACGAGGAAGTGGAGGCCAGCAGGCCTGGAACAGGCACGGTGGGGTCAGGACGCAGGCGTTCGTGCCAGGGTGGGACTCGCTGCCCCTGCAGCAGCACTCGCCCCGCATGTGGCCCCCCCACCCGCAGGCTAGGAGGTGGGAGGTCCCCGCCCCGCCCCCAGGGAGCTCCCCGGTTGGGGAACCTGGCTCGGGCCACCCAGGCAGGGCAGTGGCATTCTCCCAGGCCTTGCGGCCCTTAGTTTAGACTGGAAGTTCCTTTCTGGCAAATGTGGAGGCCAAGTTGTCAGGAAGTTCCTTCCTGGCAAATGTGGAGGCCAAGTTGTCAGAAAGATCACAGGGTCTTTGCTCAGAGGTCAGAGGCCAGGAGAAGTGTCAGGGGATCCGGGACCTGGCTTCAGCCCACCCTGGGCCCCTGCCTCACCCTTGAAGACGCCTCCCTGAGCCCGGCCGCTAGCTTCTGCCAAGGCCCTGCCTGTGAGGTGGCCGGCACCCCGAAGAATGAACGAGCACTTCCCGCCTGCTGGGGGCACCCAGCGGGCAGCAGGCACCAAATGACAACGTGGAGAATTCACCCAGGACGTTACCAGGGTCTGAACAGGCAGCTCGGTGGGGCTCAGGGAAGGCTCCCTGGAAGAGGTGACGGCTGCAAAGTGGGCAGCAGGGGTAGGCAGGGGTGTGCAGTGCCCGAGACTGCACGGTGCCTGACATGAGAGGAGCAGGAGCCAGGCCCTTAGGGGACGTGTGAGCACAAGCTCACGGCGGGGCGGGCGGTGGGGGCGCGGACAGAGGGCGCGGCCGGCGCCAGAGGATGAACCCTGGGTGGATACCAGCCCCAGCTCCCTCATCCCTTGACCCTGGCCAGGCCCCCGGACTGCGGGTTTCACCTCGGCGAGACCCCAGCCTCAAACTGGGCTCGGAGGTCCTCCTATCGGGCTACTGGGGCTGAGCAGGGGCTGCCTGTGTCCCGGCCCCGAGCCCTACCATGAGCTGGGCGTGGCCGTTCTGGAAGGAGCCCCCCGAGTCCCCGTTGCCCTCCTCCTGGCGGTCCACCACGCGGCACTTCACAGCGTCCTGGACCTGCGGATGGAGAGCAGAGGCAGTCAACGGCCAGCTACGCCCCCGGCGCCGGGAAGGCAGGTTCGAGTCCAGCAGGCAGGATCTTGGTGAGGGGTGGGCCTATCGCGGGCCACACGGACCCACGTGCCACAGCGGGAGTTGGTGGGGGGGCGCTCACAGGGGCACCCGCTTGTCTGTGTGCCAGAGTGGGGCACGGCATGTGGAGCAGCTTCAACAGCAGCTGGCCAGGGCCTGGCCTCTGCTCTGACCTCTGAGATCTCCTCTATGCACGTCTTGGGGTGAAAACTCAAAAAACGCGGAGCTCTGGGCCCCTGAGAACACGCCGCAAGCTCTCCTGGCCGGAATCAGGTGGCCCACCACCACTGGCCTGAGTCGGCCTGGGGTGTCCAGATGTGTCCTGAGTCACTGTGGCCGGCACATCCCTGAATGTCTGGGGCTAGCTGGGGTCAGGCCCTCGTTCCCTTATCACCAAGAACACAGCACTCCGTGAGGGGTGAGCCATCACGGCCTCGGGCTCTTCAGAAGGGAGAGAGAGGGTGGCTGAGAGCGAGGGGCCGGGGAGCAGGTGGCAGGGAGCTGGGGAGCAGGAAGCAGCCAGAGGAGGAGGAGGAGGAGACCCAGTTAGCCATGGACGCTGCTGGTCTGTGCGAGTGGGAGCCACGGCCGCCACCTCCGCCTGCTGCAGACAGCACCAGGCGCGGGGACAGCAGTGAGCAGAGCGCCCGTCCTCAGGGCGCTGACACTTCAGAGGCCACAAGGTGGGGCACAGGGATTAAGCGAAGGTGCAGGAAGCTAAAGCACGGACAGTGGGGTGGGCTGTGTACGGAAGGCTGCCTGGAGGAGGTGTCCTGAGTTACGGTGGGGAGAGCTGGGAGGAGAGCTTCCAGACACCGACCCAGCACACACCCAAGAACCTGTGCCCAGTGACCCCGGCCACCGAGCCTGTGCCACTGTGGGGACTGGGAGAGCCCAATGCACGTGGCCACCCAGCCGGTCAGGGTCTTGCTGGCTCCAGGGCCGTAGACACTCGGAGCACACTCCCAGTCTCACGCTCGCCGACTGGCCAACAAACATCTGCTCGGCCCTGCTGCATGCCCAGCGGGGCAGGCCTGGCCCAGGAGGCGGTGGACTCGAGGGTGCGGAGGACACGCTGTCCCCTGGCAGACAGGCACGGGCTCCCCACGCCTCATGTCCTCACGCCACGACCGACTCCATGGGCGCCGGTGGGAACCCTGCTTGTGCCCCCGTCAGGACGTCCTGTGACCACAGGGCCGGCGTCTGAGTGCCCCTCCTTGCCCGTCCTCCTCAGCACAGCTGAGCGGGCTCAGGCAGCCAGGCCCCTCCCACGGGACCCTGGAGCTCACCGAGGGCGGGGAGGCCGGCCCACGGGTCCTCCGGCCCAGCCCTGCAGGCGCGCGTGGGGGCTTCCGAGCCCACCGTCTAGTGTCCCAAGGGGCAGCCCGGAGCTCCAGACAGCCGAGTCCGTGCCAGGCCCCATGAGCCCACCCTCGGCGCGGCCTGCCCCCCACGGGACGCCCGTCACCTGAATCCACCTCTGACTTCCGCCCCCGCCCCTCGGGACACAGCCTCTGCTCCTCCACCTTCCCCGTGCTTCCGTCTCTACTGAACGTCTCTGCCGCCTGACTTAGGACGCCACTCTGTCGTTGCTGCCCATCTTGTTTTGCAGACGGTGAGGCGGCTGAGGGCCTCGAGCTCGGGCCACCGCAGCCTCAGTCCGTCCACGGTGAGTGGGCACGAGCTACTCTGGGGGCTATCCCGAGGCTCCTTAATGCACATGTGCAGGGGGCCAGGCCCAAGCGGGTGCTGGGCTGGGGGAGCGAGGTTCTCTCTGCAGGGCATCACTGTAGGTCCGTAGGGTCACCTCCGCCTGGGCCGTCTCTGGCTCCAGCATGGGCGGGCCCTACCTGTCTTGGGGGAGGGTCTCCTTAGGCCCTCAGGACTAGAGAGCGGACACGCGGGACCGACTGGACGTCTGCAGGTGGTGGGGGGACCACTCCCTTGGCAGAAACGTTGGGGCTTCGCAGTGCTGTCTTTCCTGCAGCAGGAGCCCCTGGAGAGGGGCATCCCCATCTTCCCCAGGTATGAGCAGGGCAGGGGGTGGGCTTGGCTGTCCCCGCCAGGGCAGCCCCATCTTCAGCTGTGAAGAGCCCTGGCGTCCATGCCCAGAGGAGAAGCTCTAGGCAGGGAGGCTGGGTGGGCCGCGCCAGCTCAGCAGACAGAAGACAGATCGCCCCTCAGGGTCTCAGGACATCCCAGCACCGAGGGATGCTCCGGCCTGGCCTCCTGGGCTGCCCAGCGTGCTCACTGCCCTCCGCGAGACCCTGGGGTGGGCTCTAGTCCAGCAACGTCTGATGCTGGTGTGCCACACTCCCGCCCCCCAGGATAGGGGCACGTCCCCTCCGTCGTTGCTACCAGCCAGGAGACGGTCGGGCCAGGGTTCGGTTAAAACCTTCTCCTATACCTTCTGGAGAAGCCCAGAAAATGCCACAGTGGGAGTCCCAGCTGCCCGGGGAGCCATTCCCGCCTCTGGGCCCCCACCAGCCGGAGTACAAACCTCACCTCGGCCGGAGCCAGCACAGGGCACCGGAGCGCCTTCTACGAGAAGCTGTCGTGTTGACTGAGCCCTGGCTGCGTGCTGGGCCCAAGTCCAGCCTCTCGGAAGAGTCAGGGCCCAGGACGCTGCCCCTCCCCCACTTCCTGCCTCCTTCCAGAACCTTCTGGCCGCGGGGAGGTGGTTTCCCAGTGCCCAGTGCCAGGCTGACTGCTCACCCCCAGCCTGGAGGGCAGTGCGGGCCCCTGGCCCGCCGCGAGGCCCGGGGAGGAAGGGCGCCCCCCTGTCCGCCCGCCTGCCGGCCCACCTCCCTCCGCAGGATGCAGTGCACCATCACGATGACGAAGCCCTCCAGCGAGTCGAAGACCGCGAAGAGGATCTGGAAGAGGGCGGACCTGCGGTCGGTGACAGCGAGCACAGCAGACATCCAGGTCAGCGCCAGCAGCGGCAGCACCACGCAGGAGCTCCACAGCGAGGCCCTGCGGACGCGGTGGGCGTCAGGGCCGCCCCGGCGCCCCGGGGGCGGGCCGGGCCACCTCCTTTCCAGCGCTCAGGCCCACCTCCCTTCCTGGGCAGGTCCCGCCGCGCCCTCTCCCCCAGCCGGAGAAACCCACCCCCACCCAGCCCGGCTGCCTCCGATCCTGGGGAGCCGACTTTGCCAGCAACACCCCCAGCTGGGGGCTCGCGGGGCAGCTGGGGACTCGGAACGGGGCCCCAAGCGGCTGGGCAGCAGTGAGGGATGGGGGGACGGGTCTCTGGAAGACGCAGGTGCTTGACCGTCCCAGAAGCCCCAGGAGGGAGACAGGCACGCTGCAGGGAGGGGTGAGCTGGGGAAGGAGGGGTCTGGTCCAGCCTCAGCCAGAGGCCCAAGGCCAGGACTGCAGGAGGGCCGCAGAGGAGGGCGTCTGGCCAGGCCTCTGAGCTCCAGCACGGGCTGGAGACAGGGTTGGGGTCAGTGGGGTCGGGGGCGAGGGGACCAGAGGACCCCTTGGGGAGAAGGAAGGAGCGGACCTGCGAGGAAAGAAGACAGACGACAGACAGACAGGGCCGTATGGGGAAGGGATGGGACAGACAGACAGGAACAGAAACGACAGGCGCGTCCCCCACTTGGCGGGCCCTGCTCTGCCCTCCCCAGGGGAGCAGCTGCCCTGCTCCGAAGCCTTCGCCCATTCCTCCAGGAAGTCCTCCAGGAGCACCTCCGAGGCAGGCATCACCCTCTGTACCACCATGAGCTACACGGGAGGTTACTCTGGGCTGTCTCCTTGTCCCCACAGTGGGGACACTTAGTCAACAGGCTGTGTAGGGACAGAAAGTGCACCAGCAGGATCCTGGGGGGCAGTATGAGGAAATCTGCCTGACGCCCTGTCCCTGCTATTGCCACTCTCAGGGCTGCTGGGCCCGAGGACCGCAGCCAGGGTGGGCTCTGCCCCTGGGCCAGTGACTGCCCGCAGGGGCTCTGGCGGGACTCTCTTCTCAGGAGCAGGTGGGGCAGGACCGCGGGCAGCCACCGGGGGGAGCTGGTAGGAGAAAGGCTGGGGTCCCCTTAGGTCCCTGAGCCCTGGGGCCTCCAGTCAGCATGGTGAGATCCGCCACCAAGGCCGCGCCACCCCTGCAACGAACCACCCGTGAGGGGACCAGCCCCGTGGGAAAACTGCCCTCATTGACCCGGACAGGGCAAGCCAGCCACACCTGCCTCCACGTCCTCCCCCCGCCCTGCCCGGCCGTCTCCAGGGCCCGGGTCCCCACCTCAGGGTCAGCCCCAGGTCTCCTCCCAGGGCAGCCCCTAAGGCCACCCCGGGGACAGGCCCCCTACCCTGGGGCACATTCCCTGGGCACGGCGGGCCTTCAGAGCTAGACCTGGTCTCTCTCGTCGCCTCACAGGGCCCCCAGACCACTGGCGCTGAGGACAAGGGGGCCAGGCGGAGTCCCCCGGGCCGGGGACCTGCACCGCAGGCTGTGTACCCTCTATGCCTGCCTGCCGTGCCCACACCTGGCCTGGCGCCTCAGAGCCCACGAAGGGGCCCTGTCCCGGCCTGGGCCTGTCTCCCCCCAGGGTGGGCAGGGCTCACAGTCGGCCTCCTCTCTTCCACGGCAGGCCCTCTTGAGCCGGACCCCGGGCCCAGCCACCCCCTCTTGGTCCGAGCAAGAGGGCCCGGGCCTACCCCACTGAAACGCCTCATCCTGCTGTGAGTCATTGTCCCCCGGGCCCGAGGCCTGGCGCTGACAGCCAGGTGCTGCAGCCGGCTGGCAGATGGCCAGGACCTGGGGACCCGTAAATTACTCAGATGCCTGCAGTTCATCCTCTGCAGCTTCTGAAGCGTCTGTGCCTTGCAGCGGGGGGCGGGGGCAGGGGCACAGGGGGGGGCATGCAGGTCCAGGCGTGACTGCTGGGTAGGAGGGGGGGCAGGTGCATAGCCACCCCATGGGAAAGTCAGACGCCCATGGGGGAGGGGTCTGGGCGTGAATGGGGCTGGGCAGGCCCACTGTCACTGACCTCCCATGCGACCTGCTCAGTACGTCCCCCAGGGGTCCGGGGACAGCCTCTCAGCACAGCTCGAGTCACAGCTGAGGCTGTCCCCCACCCCACGGGCCTGCCTGCCTGAGAAACAACGGAGGGGCTTAGCTGAGCCCCAGGTGTCTGGGCTGTGGACCTCAGTACGGAGGAGCAGCCCGCCCCCTCCAGAGGATGCTGTGTCTCCACCCCGAGTGTCTGGAGGCCAAGCGGGCTCTCCCCCAGGGGGGTCCCGAGGACCTCTGTCTCTGGGGACCAGATGACCAGACGCTCCCGGGTCATCTGATCCCCCAGGCTGCACTGCGCTTGCCCTGCTCGCGGCCCCTAGAGGCAGCCGGGGTCAGCGAACAGGCCAGCTGCCCCAACACACTCACTTTCCACAGGTGTGGCGGCCTCTCACACTTACACTGCGACTCCCGACCAACACACCCACACTCTGCCACACTCACACGGAGCACGGTGACCCCAGCACGACCGCACCCTGATGACGGCCGCCAGCCAGAGGCCCGGCCCGGCTCCCTGCCCGCGGGCCCGGCTGGTTCCCTGAGGCCCTGGAGGACGGAAGGGAGAAGACAGGCCGGGCAGGGACCGCGGGACCTCAGCGTGAGGAGACCGGGCGGGAGGGGGCTGCCGAGGCCCAGGGGGGACAGCGGAGACGACATGAAGGACACAGAAAGCGTAACACGAAAGAGATGTGATCACGGGGCACAGAGCCTGCGGGCGGGCAAGGGGCGGCACCAACATGGCGTGACTGGCAGCTTTGGAGGTGGCGTCGGCCTCAGAGAGGGCTGCACACTCGGCACATTTTGGGGGCCGCCTGAGGGGGGCCCAGGGCAGCTGACTGCAAGTGAAATTATCAGACTGAAGCGAGAGCAAAACTGTTCTCACGGAAACAGGCAGGGGGAACCGGAGGGGTGTAGCCCCAAAACTAACCAGAGGGCGTCCAGCCTGAGCCTCCCCAGGTAGGGGGACGGGGTCCGGGGGGCGAGGCTCCAGGGCAGGGGTGAGGATGGGGGCCAGGGGTCCCCAGGTCTCTTTCCACCTGGGGTCCTAGACCTGCTAGGCGGCAGGGAGAGCCGAGTGCGGGCTCTGAGGCTGGGTGTGGCTGACTGCAGGGCAGGGCCGGCCTGGGCCCGTGTACACCCACGTTCAGCACAGTGTGACGCGAGCCGCTCACATTCACACCAAGAAGTGGGATACCCGGACGAGGCCACAGTCTCCGCCCTCGGGTCCCCCACATCCGGCAGGACCAGGCGCTGCCCCAGCCAGAGAGGGAGGGATTCATTCGCTCGATGGTCCCGGGGGAGCATCTTTGAGCAACCTGGGCAGCAGCCCCCCGGCCAGCACTGAGCGTGCAGGGTGCAGGGGTCAAGCCCACAAGCGAGTCCAGCTAGGCTTTTGCGCTCTGGCACCTCTGCACCCGAGGAAGGCCCAACGGGGCAGGCGGCCTGACCTGACTCCAGCCCTGCTCCACCCGCCCCTGCCCCCTGCCCCCACCCCAAACCTCAGCTTCGGTCTGCACTGCTGTGAGACGGGAGCAGAACCTCGCCTCATAAGTCATGGAGGACAGCGCCACGGGGCGGACGGGCCAGCCTCGCTGCCGCCCTGAGCAGTACGACCCGCCTTTCCCGGAGCACCTGTGGCTGACGCTGTGCTCTGGGACAAGCCTGCCAGCCCCCACTTCTCAGACTCAGAGCAGAGGCCCAGGCAGTGCAGGGCCCAGGCCCACAGCCAGGCTGGCCCGCTCCCGGACCCCACAGGCCATCCAGGGTCACATGCCTCCCCTAGACCAGGTTTCTAACCGGGACAGAGCCCTCCAGGGGTCCATAGGAAGGGCTCCTGAAGCTCTGTTCACGGGGAACGCAAGAGCAGGACAAGGCGAGCGAGAGAGACAGTGAGATGGAGACCAGGCAGGACTGACACAGAGCGGGGTGGGGAGGGGCGTGGACCCCCCCACAGATACCAGCCAGGGCAGAGGTGAGGCGAGGAGGGCTTGGCGCTGGGGCGGGACAGGCCCCGTCCGTGATCCCAGGGGGCTCCCGGCCCCCACAGCTGGAGGGGCATCGCCCCACCCCCATGTGCCTCTGTTCAGGTTGGGCACTGCAGCCCCTGGGCACCGCCCACCCGAATGCCACAGGCCTGTCCAAGCGCTGCCCTCTTGGGGCTAGCTCCTCAGGCAGGAGGAGCATCCTGCCTGGCCCCGCACCCTCCCCGTGCTGAAGGCACTGCAAAGATGGGGCGCTGTGCCAGTTCAGGGCCAGCCGACCACAGAGGGGCGGGGAGAGGCCAGGCGCACCGCCCTCTACCCTGTGGGCCTGAGGTCTTGAGAAGCAATCGGTTTCACAGCCTCTGAAAACCCGTGAAGCCCCTGCTCTGTCAGGGACTCCGTGCCTCCATCTCCCGACCTGCTTGGTGGGGGCAGGGGCTCTGGGTCATCTCGACTTAAGGGGGTCGCGGTGCGGCTGGCTGGTCCTACCCTGCCCGCTCCTTCAGCTTCTTGTCCGTGATGCCGTCCTTGGACACGAGCTTGTTGAACACCAGGATCCCAATGACCATGTTCACCTGCAGGGCGGGAGGAAGTGGATGTGGGGGGGTGCCCGCAGGGGCACTGGGGCCGGCCCCCAGCCCCGGGCAGCACAGGGCTTCGCACGGCCTCCCATGGGTGAGGAGAGGAGCTCTTGGGAGGATGCAAAGCCTCCAAGGAGGATGCAAAGGGGAGGGGGGCGCCGCCAGCTCCCCCCAAACTCTGGTTCCTTTGCCTTGTCATCCCTTCCTGGAGCCCCAGTCCCTAGCGGGGGTTCTCCACACCACAGGTCCCGCCAGACCCCCCGTGACGGGTCCCCAGGCCCATTGCCACCCCTCCTGGGATCTACAGCAGTTTGTGAAGCCAGGATTGCATCTGGGATGGAGTCCAGAGGTCAGGCTGAGGTCGGAGCAAATTGGCCCCTGCCCGGAGTGGTCAAGCACATGAGCAGGCTGGCTGTAAGGTCCTGTGGGGCACCTGTCCTGTGCAGACCGCAGAATGGCCTGCAGGTGACCACCAGTCCAGCTGCTGCCACGCCCAGGCTCACCCTCTGCCCCCATCCTTAGAGTCCTGGCAACTCGTGTACGTCCCACGAACGAGTTCGCCCAGCTTAAGCCCGACCTGACACCATCTCTGGACACCCCATCCTGGCTCTGTCTGGGGCCACATTGCTCTCCACACTGGGCAGTTCTTCAGAGACCTTAACTCAGGACCACTGCCCCACAGGTCTCCGTTGAACCTGCTACCACTGGGTGCCTGCCCCGGGAAGTGCTTCTGGAGCCAAGGTGAGTCTCGGGCTACTGTCACACTGCCGCCCGCAACAGAAACAGGCTGTCCCCAGCATCCCCGTCGGCCACCAGGCCCTGGTCTCCCCTCTCCCCGAAATGCCCTCCTCTCAGACTTCCACTCTGCAGAGGCTGCTTGACCCCTAGCCAGGTTCCTGTGTCTCAGAAACCCTGGGACTCCGGGGGTCCCTGAACCCGTGACCCTAGGCCCAGAGGTCTGGGAAGGCTGACTCCCTGGGACCCCCTCAGGTCCAAGCGCTCATGGCCGCACACACAGCAGCAGGCCTGTCCCTGCCTCCCGTCCTCNACACATCTAGATGTGTATAAGAGACAGCCCCTGCCCCCACCCCAAACCTCAGCTTCGGTCTGCACTGCTGTGAGACGGGAGCAGAACCTCGCCTCATAAGTCATGGAGGACAGCGCCACGGGGCGGACGGGCCAGCCTCGCTGCCGCCCTGAGCAGTACGACCCGCCTTTCCCGGAGCACCTGTGGCTGACGCTGTGCTCTGGGACAAGCCTGCCAGCCCCCACTTCTCAGACTCAGAGCAGAGGCCCAGGCAGTGCAGGGCCCAGGCCCACAGCCAGGCTGGCCCGCTCCCGGACCCCACAGGCCATCCAGGGTCACATGCCTCCCCTAGACCAGGTTTCTAACCGGGACAGAGCCCTCCAGGGGTCCACAGGAAGGGCTCCTGAAGCTCTGTTCACGGGGAACGCAAGAGCAGGACAAGGCGAGCGAGAGAGACAGTGAGATGGAGACCAGGCAGGACTGACACAGAGCGGGGTGGGGAGGGGCGTGGACCCCCCCACAGATACCAGCCAGGGCAGAGGTGAGGCGAGGAGGGCTTGGCGCTGGGGCGGGACAGGCCCCGTCCGTGATCCCAGGGGGCTCCCGGCCCCCACAGCTGGAGGGGCATCGCCCCACCCCCATGTGCCTCTGTTCAGGTTGGGCACTGCAGCCCCTGGGCACCGCCCACCCGAATGCCACAGGCCTGTCCAAGCGCTGCCCTCTTGGGGCTAGCTCCTCAGGCAGGAGGAGCATCCTGCCTGGCCCCGCACCCTCCCCGTGCTGAAGGCACTGCAAAGATGGGGCGCTGTGCCAGTTCAGGGCCAGCCGACCACAGAGGGGCGGGGAGAGGCCAGGCGCACCGCCCTCTACCCTGTGGGCCTGAGGTCTTGAGAAGCAATCGGTTTCACAGCCTCTGAAAACCCGTGAAGCCCCTGCTCTGTCAGGGACTCCGTGCCTCCATCTCCCGACCTGCTTGGTGGGGGCAGGGGCTCTGGGTCATCTCGACTTAAGGGGGTCGCGGTGCGGCTGGCTGGTCCTACCCTGCCCGCTCCTTCAGCTTCTTGTCCGTGATGCCGTCCTTGGACACGAGCTTGTTGAACACCAGGATCCCAATGACCATGTTCACCTGCAGGGCGGGAGGAAGTGGATGTGGGGGGGTGCCCGCAGGGGCACTGGGGCCGGCCCCCAGCCCCGGGCAGCACAGGGCTTCGCACGGCCTCCCATGGGTGAGGAGAGGAGCTCTTGGGAGGATGCAAAGCCTCCAAGGAGGATGCAAAGGGGAGGGGGGCGCCGCCAGCTCCCCCCAAACTCTGGTTCCTTTGCCTTGTCATCCCTTCCTGGAGCCCCAGTCCCTAGCGGGGGTTCTCCACACCACAGGTCCCGCCAGACCCCCCGTGACGGGTCCCCAGGCCCATTGCCACCCCTCCTGGGATCTACAGCAGTTTGTGAAGCCAGGATTGCATCTGGGATGGAGTCCAGAGGTCAGGCTGAGGTCGGAGCAAATTGGCCCCTGCCCGGAGTGGTCAAGCACATGAGCAGGCTGGCTGTAAGGTCCTGTGGGGCACCTGTCCTGTGCAGACCGCAGAATGGCCTGCAGGTGACCACCAGTCCAGCTGCTGCCACGCCCAGGCTCACCCTCTGCCCCCATCCTTAGAGTCCTGGCAACTCGTGTACGTCCCACGAACGAGTTCGCCCAGCTTAAGCCCGACCTGACACCATCTCTGGACACCCCATCCTGGCTCTGTCTGGGGCCACATTGCTCTCCACACTGGGCAGTTCTTCAGAGACCTTAACTCAGGACCACTGCCCCACAGGTCTCCGTTGAACCTGCTACCACTGGGTGCCTGCCCCGGGAAGTGCTTCTGGAGCCAAGGTGAGTCTCGGGCTACTGTCACACTGCCGCCCGCAACAGAAACAGGCTGTCCCCAGCATCCCCGTCGGCCACCAGGCCCTGGTCTCCCCTCTCCCCGAAATGCCCTCCTCTCAGACTTCCACTCTGCAGAGGCTGCTTGACCCCTAGCCAGGTTCCTGTGTCTCAGAAACCCTGGGACTCCAGGGGTCCCTGAACCCGTGACCCTAGGCCCAGAGGTCTGGGAAGGCTGACTCCCTGGGACCCCCTCAGGTCCAAGCGCTCATGGCCGCACACACAGCAGCAGGCCTGTCCCTGCCTCCCGTCCTCTGGCTGGGAGCGCCTTTCCTGGGTGACCTCGTTTTCTGCTATGGCTTGGGGCGGGGTGGGGGGCAGGACACCAGCGGCCGCCACCCTCCCTGCAGCGGCTCTGTGTCCTCCTTTACCTGTGTGTGCCCGTGTTACATGTGGAAAAGACCCTCAGGCTGGGAAAGATTGAAGGCAGGAGAAAAAGGGGTCAACCAGAGATGAGATGGTTGGGTGGCATCACCAACCAATGGACGCCGGGAGACGGTGAAGGACAGGGAAGGCTGGCGTGCGCAGTCCATACGGGGTCGCAAAGAGTCGGACACGTGTGAGCAACCGAACAGCCAGCCCGTGTTACAGGAGGGCCCCAGGCAGCAGTGCACACCAGGACCACACCTGCCCTCCTTGCACTGTAGGAAGGGACGCCGGGGACTCCTGCCTCTGACACGCCCCTCCCCGGGCCCTTAGGAGGCCCAGCTCACTGACTAGTGGCATTGAAATGCAGAGCACGCGGCCTCCCTCCCTACTGGTCTTCCAGACTAAAGGAGCAGGCTGGCTGGGGCTGGGGGCAGGGGCCTGGGGGCCGCCCAAGGATCCTGTCTACCAACTCCGTCTGCCTGCTGGCTCCCCCATCTCCCGTCCGTTGCAGGCTCAGCCTCCCTTGGGTGCCCTGGGCCTCACTTTCCTCTCCAAGTCCAGCCTGCACCCGCAGCCTGGCTCAGGTCTGACAAGGAGGCAGTGAGGCCCAGCCAGGTGAGCAGGACCCTGCAGAGCGATGCCCTTTCCTGGGGGCAGGCGGGAGAGGAGGGCGAGATGGGACTCAGATCTCCAGCCTCTCCCTGCTCACCGGTGACGTGGGAAAGGTAACCCTGTGTGCCCGGGGCACTGCCATCCTTACCAAATGGGAGGGGAACCACAGGAAGTGCTGAGGGGCGCGGGGGCAAGGGAAGGGGCTTCCTTCCTCCAGTGAATGACCAGTCAAGGGAAAAACTCTGGTGTGGTCGCATCTCTGCTGGCCTGGCCTGGCCATCTGTCGTCCCACCGCCCCTCATGGTCACTCACTCAAACCCGCACAGGCCTCCCGACAGGTACACGGCCGCTGCACAGCCACCAGGCAAGGTGCACCCCGAGACACAGGAGGCCGCTGGCCCAGGCTCTGCACCCCTGCTGCTCTGTGGGCCCCACCAGCCCCTGCTGACTGGGGCGACCCTGATGGGGAAGCAGACGCAACTGGAGGCCTGGCCCGAGGGAAGGCGAGGGGCTCAGCCCGGGCCAGAGGGGCGGGGGTCCTTACCAGCACGACGGCCGCGGCCGGTCCCACGAAGGCGTAGAGCAGTCCCCCCTCCAGGGAGAGCCAGCAGCTGGGGAGGGAGGCAGGCTGGTTAGTGGCCAGACATGACCCCACCCAGGCGCAGGCTGGGCACCACCAGCTTCCAGGTGGGCAGGTGCAAAGCCCAGAAGAGGCAGGAGCAAGCGAGGATGCTGCGCGTGATTAATTCTTTGGCTTCGCAACTCGAGGGAGCCCCCAGGCGGCGGACAGGTGAAGTTCACGGGTGGAATCGGTCCAGAGCAGAGGGCGCCCCTCCCCCGACTCTCCCCCAGGCCTGGGCTCCCCACCTTGCCCTGCAGACCCTCCTCAACCTCACGTGCCAGCCCTTTCTCTTGGCATCATGCTAAAATGTTAGACTGGGCCCCTGGCCTGGAGTTCCGCCTGCCCACTCAACCCAGGCAGGCCCCGAGGCCTCAGCATCAGGCCTCCTGCTCACGGGAGGACCTGAGCCCTCCTCGCCACCACACCTACTTCCCCAAGTCTCCTGGACACCAGCCAGGGGGCCCCCAGGAGCCCTGAGCCCAGGGAGGGCTGCTCTTCTTCCCCCGTGCTCTGTTTCATCTGCCCTGAGCTTCCATGCTATCTGCCAAACACACTCATCTTCATCCTTCAGAACCCCACTGCAACATCCCACCTCCGCCTGATCTGTCCCCAAGCTGAGTAGACTGGTGTTGCTTCCTCTCAGCTGTGGGGTCAGCGTCCATGCGTCCTTCCTGGTACTCACAGCCCCCACCCCCGCCAGGGTCCTCAGTCAAGTGCAGGGGATGCCTGCCCCAAGGCCTGGTCACGTCCCGGCCCCCTGGGCTCCCCAGGGAGCTGGGCTTGTGCAGCCCCTCCTCCTGCCTGTCGCTGCCCTCTTCTTCCCCGCGGCCACAGCCACGGCCTCCCAGGCCTCAGTTCTTCGCCCCACACCCTAGGAAGCCACACGACATCCTGGTTTGGCATTCAAGGCCCCTGGACCTGGGCCGGCTGAGCCTTCAAGGCCTCAGTGACTTCATCCATAAGACAGCCCCACCACCCTGCGCCTCCCTCCCCCCGCTCCCAGGGGCCGTGTGCTGTGCTGAGTCGCTCAGTCGTGTCCGACTCATTGCGAACCATGGACTGTAGCCAACCAGGCTCCCCTGTCCATGGGATTCTCCAAAAATACTGGAATGGGTTGCCATGCCCTTCTCCAGGAGATCTTCCCAACCCAGGGCTTGAACCCAGGTCTCCTGCACTGCAGGCAGATTCTTTATCATCTGAGCCACCAGGGAAGCCACAGGGGCCCTCTGTCATGCAGACGGGAACAGAAGCTCTGAGAAGCTAAGCAGCTGAGGACACAGGGGCTCCTACCGCCCAGGGCCCGTTTCACTCGAGCCCCCTGCCCACCGCCAGGAGGAGCTGGCGGACAGGGGGCAGAGGGCTACCCCCGGGCCTGGCCTCCAGCTCCCAGGGCCCCTGCTCTCGCCAGGCCTCGGCTCTCAGCTCGGAGACGGGTGCCCAGCCAGCCCTCACCTTCCAGAGTGGCGGGAGGGTCTGGGGGAGCCGTGCGGCCTCCACCATGTCCCACCCCGCCCCAACTCACTAGTTCATGGTGCTGTACCCTCTGGCCTTGGTAAATCCCACGGAAATAGCCACGACCAGTGCAGGGAGCCCTAGGGGAAGAGCAGAAAGAAAAGGTGTCGGGCCGACCCCCACCGTCTAAGGCCCAGCTCTGCAGGTGGGGGAGGGGAGGGGACAAGGCGCCTCTGAAGCCCCTGAACAGAGGGTGATACTGAGCACGTGAGAGAGGGGACACAAGGTGGACAAGGACGAGAACGCACAGAAACGGGCGCGGGCTGCCAGGCCAGCAAGTAAAACAGGATGCCCAGCCACCTCTGGACTTCACGTAAGGAAGGAAACACTTCCCGTCCTAAGTTTATCCTGGACGTCGGCACGGATATACTCATACCACCAGGTTATTCCTCACTTGGCACTCAGACAGAGCCAGGTGACCCCCTGGAGGAGGAGGCTGGAGGGGCCACTGGAGGAGGAGGGTGAGGGTGCGGAGAGCGGGGACGAGGAGGGGGCTGGGTGGGGGCACCCCGCCGCCCTGCAGCGCTCACCCCAGCCCAGGCACAGGAAGCGCTTGCGGACGAGGCGGTTCCGCAGGCGGCCCGTCACGGCCATGTAGGACTGCCAGGCCTCGGTCAGCACCCAGCAGAAGGAGGACAGGAAGAAAAAGTGCAGGAAGGCGGCCACCAGCGTGCACACGGCCTGCGAGGGCGGGCGGGCACTGGCTCACCGGCCCCGCGCCCACGCCGCGGCCCGGTCGAGGCCCCAGGCAGGACGCCACCCAGGATCCACCCGCCCCACCGCCGGAGACGGGCTGTGCGCACTGAGGCCCTGGGTCGTGCTTGCCTGACCCCACTCCCAAGCTGCCAGGGACTGACACCCCTCTCCCTGGCTTCCCCGCCCACTCGCAGACGCCTCAGAGGTCGGGGGAGCCCACCTCAGAGCCCCAGCCCGAGCCCACTCGCTCATCAGCTGGCCACTCTGAGACCACACCACAAGGCACGGACAGGCTTGGGGGGCCTGGGACCGACGCTGGGCCAGCGTGCTGGAGCTTGAGCTGGTCATCTCAGAGCATCAGTCCCACTGGAGACTGCAGACACCCAGGCCCCACGCCTGGCCAGGTGACAGCCCCTCCAGGCTGAGCCACAGGGCTGCCGAAGCCAGAACAGCGAGGGGTCTGCAGGGCTCCGCCCCCGCCTCAAGCGCCCCAGGGGCTGGGGCCCTGCCGTGGAGCCTCCCGCCACCGCTGAGAGCCACCCCCCGCCCCGGGGCGCAGAGGAGGGCACTCACCCTGTTGCGGGTCTGCGTCTGCCCGATGAGGATGAGCGCGTTGGAGGAGATGATGGACAGGCAGAAGTTGATGAGGATGACGGAGCGCTCGGAGCGGATGTACCTGTGGGCAAGGGCGGGTGGCCTGCTCCATGCCCCGCAGGGCCTCAGCTCCTCAGGAGCTGGGTGCCGCGGCCACGAAGGCTGGGCCGCCTCCTCCCTGCGGGGCCCTGGCCTCCATCGCACCCGCACTGCTCCCCACGTCACCGACTCGGCAGGGGCCGGGGGGTCCTGACCACCCCACACACGGAAGGAGGTGCTCTGCAAACCACAGCGGCCACAGGGGAGGGTCTGGGCCGGGGGGCCAAGCAGGCCCACGGTGGGGTCAGGGCGGACGTCCGAGGAGGGGCTGCTGGGAGGGGCGCCGGGTATTTCAGGGTCACTGGTGTCTCCGCCCTCGGGCAGGACGGGCTGGGGCAGGGCAGGAAGGCACTCCCCTCCCCCTCCACCCCGTGGCTGCATCGACCCCTCATCATGGGCCTCGGCTGCGGTCACGCTGCCCTTGGAGCCGGCACACTGGGGATCGGGCTGGACCCAGCGGGTGGGGCACCCTTGGATTGACCCTCGGTGACCCACAGTCCCAACCCCTGGCCCTCGGGGCCCACTGGGAAGGGAGTCTGCACACACACACCCCCATCCCAGGGCTGCTGATGGCTGGACGGGGTCGTCCTCACACTGTCCCACACCCTGGGGACCAACGGACCAACACCAGTCAGACAGCACCCGGGCACGGGGGTCCGTGGTGGAGAGGGCCTGAGGCCTGGGGCAGGAGACCGGCAGAGGCTCCCACTGGACACGTGAACCCAGGCTCAGGGAGTGGCTTGGCACATCCTGGTGACTACAACCACAGACACGGAGGTCGGGGTCTCGGGGCCCAGCAGTCACGGGACAGGGTGCTCAGCTGGGTGGGTCCCACTCAGAGGGTGGGAGGGAGCAGGGAGCCTTCTGTGAGAGGCCTGTGGGCACCGGGCTGGGCAGGAGCAGGAAGGCCTGGCCCCCTGGGCTGCCCCTGCACCCCCCTGCTGCCCACCAGCATCCAGGGGACTGCAGTCAGGAGGGCTGGGGGGTGATGACAGAGGTGATGGATGGTCCCAACTGGGGAGGTGAGAGGGAAGGACGCCTCTGGGCTCCCAGCCCATGGCCGCCCCAATGGGAGAAGGGGTAAGGCAGCCCCAGCCACCCCTTCCTGGGGACCACCCCTGCACAGGGTGCAGTCACCCTTCCTGGGGACAATCTGCACCGCTCCACCCCTATCTGCAGGGGGTGCCACCTCCCCGATGGGAGGACGAGTAAGACAACTGCGGTCACCCCTTCCTGGGGACCACCTACCCCCCAGCCCCCGACGGAGTACAGTCACCCCTCCCGGGGACCACCTACCCCCCAGCCCCCGACGGAGTACAGTCACCCCTCCCGGGGACCACCTACCCCCCAGCCCCCGATGGAG
>SJYX01019457.1:233626-250737 GCA_006410675.1 Oreotragus oreotragus
GGGGCCCGGAGGGCGCCCCGCCCCAGCGCCGGGCAGGGAGGGGCTCGTGGGCGCACGTGGAGCGGGGCGCCAGCCGGGGGCCGCGGCGGCCTGCGGTGCGCGCGCGGGCCGGGCGGGGTGAGGGGCGCCCTGCGCCGCCCGCCCCCGGGCCTCGTGTCGCGCTGGTGACCTTGGGGCCGCCCAGCCCCCACAGCCACCTCCCGGGCCCGCCGCGTTGGCCAGAACGTGCCCCCTGGCGTCTGACCCATGGCCCTCCTGCTGTCTGCCGCTCGGGGTGGCGCGGGTTCCCTTGAAACCAGCACTTGCGAGGGCTTCAGTGCACCGGACTGAGCTACTCTGCAAACCAGTCGCTGTTGATCCAAGTTCCCCATCCCCAGGCCGGCCCACTTGTCCGGCCGCATCCAGCCAGGCACGCCGGCAGAAGGTGCCCATGAAGTGTCCGCCCCAGAGCTCTGGACCTGCAGGCTAGTGGGCTCCAGGCTGCCTGAAGAGCCGAGACCGAAACGGTGGTTCAGGAGCCACAGCTGGGAGGGGATTCCTGCCCCTAGGGCTGAAAAAGCCCCTCTCCTCCTGCTCACAACTCAGATCCCTAGTCTGCCTGGGGGGAAATTCCAGGTCTCTGTGGCCAGGGTCTACCCACAGCCAACCCTAGATCCCTCCGCCTCAGCCCCAGCAGTTGGGAATTACAAGGAGCTTTCCAAGGGCCTCAGTCTGCCTCCCCCATCCCAGCCCTTCTGTATGCGGGTGAGTGACTCCACCCTGTGCCCCTCCAGGGGAGCCACGACACCCCCCACACCCCCCACCCTGACACGGAGAGAGTCTCTGCTCGACACCTGGATGCAAGCCACCACCCTGGGCTACCTCCTGGCTGCGTCACCTGGGAAGTCAGGTACCAGCCTGAGCTGCGTTTGCAGGGAGGAGGCAGTCCAGAGGATGACGCGGGGCACCCAGACAGCTGCCCTCCTCCCCAACACCCACATGGACGCTCAGGAAAGCAGAGGGGCTCGGCCGCAGGCATCCCGGAACCCAGAGCAGCTTGTGCTGAATTTGAGATGTTACACAATCTCCTTTCTGAGCGTCAGGCCCCAGGGGAGGAGGGACACGCTCTGGGCCTGCTGGAGGCCCTGGAATCTGCTCTTCTCTCTTCACTTCCCCCACGGGGAGGGACCTGCCCCCATTTTACAGAGGAGGAGAACTGAGGCAGCCCAAGGTGACAGCTAGGCAGAGGCCAGGCCTTGGCTCCGAGGGGTGCATCAGGGCTCTGTGGCCCCAGAAGATGCCTCCCCACCCACAGTCTGTTCATCTCTGAAATGCAGGGAGGGGAAGGGATGTCTCTCTCTTGGGCACTGGGGCCCAAGCCCTGGGGGCCAGAGTTTGGGGGATCCAAAGCTCTTCCATCTTAGGGGCCCTCCATAAGGAAAGCCATGGGAGGGTCCTGCGAGCTTCTGCCTCTTTGGCTCCCGACCATGCCTCTGCCTGAGCCTGCCTGCCTCGGGCCACCTGAACCCCGCTAGCGTCTGCTGAGCCGAGCGGAAGTCAAAACCTATTAAGGCCTCGCTAGAGACCCTTCTTCCTTCTCTGGAAAAGAAGATCTCAATAGCCACAGGACAAGAAAGAAGACCTGGGTGATGGAGGATGGGGAAAGGGAGCATGGGGTCCTGAAGAGTGGGCCTCCTGGGAGCCCAGCCTGGTCCTCCCACCCCCTCGGTGAGGGGGCATCGAGGCCTCACTCAGCTGCCCCAGGCCCATCACACCCTGCCTCCCTCATCCCCCAACATCACACAGGACAGGGCTGCAGAGTACTGAGCCCCAGCTGCCCCCGGTCCCTCCCACCCCTGGAGCACCCTGTCCACCTGGGGTGGCACATACAAGCCCCGGACCAGATGCCAAAGGGCCAAAACAGTGGAGGCCAGAAGTCCCGAGACCCCGGGTGCTCGGGGGAGGTGGCCTCCCGGGGCTGTTCCAGCCGGGAGACACCACCTCCGTCTCTCACACTTGTCCACAACGTCGGCTATGTGCCTGCTCCTAAGAGCCAGAGTCTGTGGCCAGCCGGGCCGTCTCCAGTTCAAATCTCAGCTCTAATCTCCACCGCCCAGGCATGGACACTGTCTCGGTCCTTCTCTGAGTGGAGGGGGGACCCCGACCCCAGCTCTTCTGCCCGCTGAAGGCTGTTGGGAGGGTCAGGAGAGGATAGCACCCCAGGCCTAGGGCGAGGGGAGCTGGGCTGGCTGGGGCCAGCAGCCTGGCGGGTTCCCAGGCAGTGCTGGTGGGTCTGCTGGGCGCCAGGCTGACAGCTGCCGGCCACCTCCTGGGAGAAGGCCAGCCCCGGCTGGTGGCTGGCCCCACAGGGCTCCTGCCATGGGCACTAATTAGCTTATCAGCCTCCCAGAGGAGGGGAGGGTGAGGGGCACTGACTGCTGCTGATGGGCTCAGCCTCAGACCAGGGAGGACACAAGGAGGCATCTGCCCTGGTCCAGGGTGCCGGCCACTGGGGCGGGCAGCCTGGGAGGCGGGCAGCTGTTCAGCTTGCCCAGACTCCGCAGGACTGCTGGCGGGCTCCCTGGCACCTCCCCACACTGGCGCCCCCTGGGCTCCAGCAGGCCGGGGGTGGGGTGGGGGGGACGTGCCTGGGCTCCTGACACATGACACAGGGACAGGGACCCGCTCCTTGCATTTTATCATGTAATCTTTGCAGTGATTCTCAGCTCAGCTGTGTAGATACAGAGATCACAGCTCAGAGAAGTGGGGTGATTGCCTGAAGCCACGCAGCACGACGACAGAAGGGCCCAGATTACGGTTTTTTATCTGTCTGATCAGCCCATACCCCCGACAAGACCTACAGCATCTGAACCGCTGGGCTCTGAGAGGCCGGTCTGAAAGGGGCCCTCAAGGATGGCGTACGGCCCCTCCTCAGGCCCTTAGCTGAGCTCTCGGCTGGGCCGGGCACCACGGAGGACCTGCTGGAGCAGGACAGGTGGGCAGAGGTCCCTGACGGGAGGATCCTCGCCAGCATCCCAGGTGCACCCACCCTGACCTGGGAAAGCGCAGGCACACTAGGCCCTCCTCCTTCAAAAAAAAACCTCTCGGACACATCCTCTGACACCGCCGACCTCTGACAGAAATCCCTCCTGTTGCCGTGACGCCGTTGCCATCTCTGCCACACAGGCGGCTCCTTCTCTGCGCACCCTCTCCCGCCCGCTGGAGACCACTGGCCGCCTCTTCACTGAGCTTCAGAAACTTCGGAATATCTGGGTCACAGAGCCAGGCCCCCCCTTCCTGGGCCCGGGCCCGGGGAATCTGGGTCAAGGACCCCTGTTCCACCCCAGCCCCCAGGCCCAGAGCCAGAGAAGGACCTGGAGCCGGGCCCCTCCCAGCCCGAGTGGAGGCGAGGGTGCAGGGGGCGCTGGGCCCCTCAGAGCAGAGCTCCCAGAGAGAGGCCATCTCTGCCCCTTGAGACCAGGGCCTCCAGGACACAACCACACCTACTTCATCAGAGCACTGCCCACCCCCTGTAGGCCACCAGTTCCTCAACGCGGGCTCCTCCCACCCTGCTCCTGCCAGACCCCGTGTCACCAAACCCAAGGGACAATTCCTTTTACTTCAGACAGAGCCAGCAACCTCCACACACAGCCTCCGCCATGCGTCCTGACCTGCGCTGGGACCTGAGTTTCCCCTAGCTACTCCCAGCCCCCGGTGCCTTGGGGTCAGTCCTGAATACACCCTGCCTCTTCCCTCCACCCCCGTGCCAGCCTCACCCGCCAACCTCGCTCCCTGGGCAGCTGGCCTCCCGTTCCCGCCTCCCCACCACCCACCCCTGTCCGCCCCAAGTGGTCCTTGAGAACGTGTCCCCCGGTGGCTATCTGCGGCCTGCACACCTGTCAGCTGGGCCTGGCCTGGCCAGCTCGTCCCCCACACCCGCAGCCATGGGCCCACACCCCAGCTCTCACAGCAAGGCCGTTCTGACCCGCGACCTCTCCCTGCGGCTGGAGGGTCCTTTTGCCCTGCCCGGTTATCCCACCGTGTGTGATGGTCTGATGCTCCTGCTTGAGTCCCGCTTTGAGCGGGCGCGAGGGGAGCCCAGCTGGCGCTCCCCATTGCCCACACCCTGGTGGGAACGGAGCACCCGGCCGGGACTTGCTGTGGGTGGGCAAGCAAGGCCCTGCTGCCTGGCAGTGACCCCCAGGCCCCCCGCCCCTGTGGCTTACACCTGCAGACCGGGGGGTGTCTGGCCTGCCTTGCAGACGCGCGAGAGTCACTGCTGCTCCCCACCCTGCAGCCGCCGCCCAGCAGGACCCCCCTCACCACCAGCTTCCACACTGCCCTCCGCCGCCTGTCTGTCCCCCGCAAACATTTGAAATGTGCCAGGACACGCTGGCCTCTGCTCAAGACCTCCCCCGGCTCCCACCTCACTCAGGGGCCCACAGCCCCGGGGACTGCCCCCCTCCCCAAGCACTCCCCTCCAGCCACACTCAGACGGTGAACTGGTGAACCAGTGAACCGCAGCATCCTGCAACCCTGCCCAGTACAGCCACCTCACTCAGCACCTGGGCAGGAGCCACACCTTATCCTGGTGCCCAGGTGGAGTGGCTCAGAGAAGGCAGCCTGGGGAGTTAGCTGGGCCCCACCCAGCTCAGGAAGCCCCGCCAGGGACCTCCCCCGGGGTTCAGGGTGGATGAGGCTCAGCCTGTGGGAACCCCCAGCCTGCTCCCTGCAGGGAGCGGGGAGCACTGGGGGCCAAGGTCTGCTTCCCTCCTGGGCAAATTCCCTCCAGGCCACTCAGAGCTGCAGCCCCCTCTGTGAAGTGGGCACCAGCACCCCTGTGATGTCCAGGGACCACAGGCACACCATGCTCAGCCCGGGGCCCCACGTGCTCATGGCACATCGGGGACGGCCATGGAGAGCCCAGCCTGCCCACCCACGGAGCCAGGGCCTTCACTGCACTCAGGATGCCGCCTGCCGGCCCACGGAGCAGGCACTATTATGGGACCGTGCCTCAGGGTCCCCTGCGGTTTGATGGGCTAATTCACACTGGAGTGTGAGTGACTCATAGGTGTCCTCCCACGCAGCAGAAGGAAGCCAGAGTGGGCGCAGATGACCCCAGTGAGGGAACAGGGAGTGGGCATGGTGTCTCTGCAGGCAGGGGCTCCCTCAGCCTGGTCTTTGTGCTCCCCAGACCATCCATTCCAGGCGCAACCCCTGCGGGATCGTACGGGACACATCCAGAGTGCCTACCTCCCACCCCCCCCTACTGACCACCGACCCACAGATCAAGGCTTCTGCCGAGCCGCCTCGTCCAGGGAGCCTGCTGGGATGAGCAGTGAGTTCCTAAGCCTGCTGGGATGAGCAGTGAGTTCCTAAGCCTGCTGGGATGAGCAGTGAGTTCCTAAGCACCTGGCTCCTTCACCAGGTCCTGCCCTGCTACTGCATTGGTTGCTTCCCTTCTGGGCCAGAAGCACCAGTGCTTCTTTTCTCAGCCAGCGGCTGAAGCTCGTAGTGACCGCCAGGCCCTCCCCACCCCCAGCCCTGGCAGCCCCACTTGCATGTGCCAGCCCAGAGAAGCCACCGGCGACTCAACACAGGAGCCTCTCCTGCCTCCAGGTCTGGGTCTTGGCCATTCCCTCTGACCACACACTCGTCTGTCCTCTGGCTGACTCAGCCCCGTCCTTCGGGGCTCCCCCGAGGCACTGCCCTCTCCAGGAGGCCTCCTCAAGCTCGAGTACCGTGCCCAGCCCCCGCCTCCCCATCTAGCTGCTGAGAACCCCCAGGGCGGGCCCAGGTCAGTTCCATCCCCTCTTGGTTCAGGATCTGGGGACCCCGGGGGATGGATACGTGCAGGCCCAGCCTGCACCCCTGCTCACGGGCTGCTCTCGCAGCACTGACAGCGTTTCGGGCTCCCTCAGCATCCATCTGGCAGTGACTGGGGCCTCCGGGGCATCTCACATTCCCCACAAAGTTGCGATGGCCATCTCCTGGCTCTCAGCTGGCGCCGCTCCCTCTGAGTCGGGGCCCCTGGCCGCAGGCCCGCCCCAGGCTGGGAAACCGGTCGTCCTCAGGACCTGGTGGTTCTTCACTGACTGACCCACTCGCCTGGGCAAGGCCACCAGGGCCCCGGGTGAGTCTGGGGCCCGGAACTCCCCAGCCCTGCCAGGAAGTCCTCTGGCCTAGGAAGGGAGGGGTCCTGCCAGCGTCAGCCCACCTGCTGACTCTTGCCAGCTCAGAGTCCATGGAGCCCACCCGAGCCTCTGCCGCCCACCCAGACCTCCGCCTGCTGTGCTGCAGGCCCAGCTCTGTCCAGTCTGTCGGCTCCCCCCGCCAGCCAAGGGGCCACGCGTCAAGCCCCACTCTCACGCTCCAGATTGGCCGGTCCCTCGCTTTTAGGACACGAGTCCCTCACCGGCATGCGCAGGCCCTGTGCTGGGCACAGGCACCTCCACGGCCACCTCCTCAGCTCCAGGAGATACCAGACCTCCAGGCTCAGCCAGCCCAGCTCCTCCAGGACACCCTCTCCTCGGCCCGTGCACCCAGTCCTCTCATCTCCCTGGGCTGGTGTCTGACCCTGTGTGCTGCAGTCGGCCTCGAAAACTGTGCCATGGGCGGCGAGTCCTGGTTCCCGGGAGGGGCTTCAAATCTCCCAAAGAGCTGAGACCACCACCACTACCACCGTAACTGTCACCACGGCCTCCACCCTCACGACTCCCACTGAAACCACCACCAGCAGCAGCAACATCACCACCACCATCATCGGCAACACAGTCGTTACCTCCGCCACAGTCACCACTGCCATCACCACCACCAACACCAACACTGGCATCGCACTGTTAACAGCACCACCAGCATCAAGAACGACACGGTCATGTCACCATATCACATCAGTGGACCATCGTCACCACTACATCATCTCCATTTGTTGTTCAGTCGTGTCTGACTCTTTGAGATTCCATGGGCTGCAGCATTCCAGGCTTCTCTGACCTTCACTATCTCCTGAAGCCTGCTCAAACTCATGTCCACTGAGTCAGTGATGCCATCCAACCATCTCATCCTCTGCCGTTCCCTTCTCCTCCCGCCTTCACTCTTTCTCAGCATCAGGGTCTTTTCCAGTGAGTCAGCTCTTTAAATTAGGTGGCCAAAGTATTGGGGCTTCAGCATCCGTCCTTCCAATGAATATTCAGGGCTGAGTTCCTTTAGGAATGACTGGTTTGATCTCCTTGCAGTCCAAGGGACCCTCAAGAGTCTTCTCCAGCACCACAGTTTGAAAGCATCAGTTCTTCAGCACTCACTCAGCCTTCTTTATGGTCCAACTCTCACATCCATATGTGACTACTGGAAAAACCATAGCTTTGGCTATGGACCTTTGATCGGCAAAGTGATGTCTCTGCTTTATATGCTGTCTACATTGGTCATAGCTTTCCTTCCAAGGAACAAGCGTCTTTTAATTTCCTGGCGGCAATCACTGTCTGCACTGATTTTGGAGCCCAAGAAAATGAAATCTCACACTGTTTCCCCATCTGTGTGCCATGAAGTGACAGGACCAGATGCCATGATCTTAGTTTTTTGAATGTTGAGATTTAAACCACCTTTTTCACCGTCCTCTTTCATCTTCATCAAGAGACTCTTCAGTTCCTCTTCATTTTCTACCATTAAAGTGGTGTCATCTGCATATCTGAGGTTGTTGCTGTATCTCCCAGCAATCTTGATTCCAGCTTGTGATCATCCAGCCTGGCATTTCTCATGATGTATCCTGCATGTAAGTTAAATAATCAGAGTGACAGTATACAGTCTTGACATACTCCTTTCCCAGTTTTGAACCAGTCCATGCTGCATGTCCAGTTCTAACTGTCACTTCTTGACCTGCATGCAGGTTTCTCAGGAGGCAGGTAAGGTGGTCTGTATTCCCATCTCTTTAAGCACTTTCCATAGCTTGTTGTGATCCACACAGTCAAAGGCGTTAGTGTAGTTAATGAAGCAGAAGTAGATTTTTTTTGGAACTCCCTTGCTTTTTCTATGATTCAGTGTATGTCGGCAATTTGATCTCTGGCTCCTCTGCCTTTTCTAAATCTAGCTTATATATCTGGAAGCTCTCAGTCCATGTACTACTGAAACCTAACTTGAAAGATTTTGAGCACGGTCTTGCTGACATGTGAAATGACTGCACTTGTATAGGGTAATTTGAACATTCTTTGGTATTGCCTTTCTTAGGGACTGGAATGAAAACTGACCTTTTCTAGTCGTGTGGCCACTGCTGAGTTTTCCGGATTTGCTGGCATATTGAGTGCAGCACTTTCACAGCATCATCTTTTAAGATCTGAAATAGCTCAGCAGGAATTCCATCACCTCCACTAGCTTTGTTCGTACTGACTCTTCCTACAGCCCACTTGACTTCACACTCCAGGTGTCTGGCTGTAGGTGAGTGACCACATCATTGTGGTTAACTGGGTCGTTAAAAGCATCACCGTTGCCACCACCAATACCATCCTCAACACCACCAGCATTTCCACTCCCTCACCACCACCAGCAGCACCATTGACACCAAGACCACCGTCCTGTTATCAGCAGCATCCTCGTTACCACCACCATCACTATCACCCCCACTGCCAACACCGTCACCGTTACCACCACTAGCAGCGGTGATAATAACACGACCTCACTACCGCCATGGACCTCACCACTGCCCATCATGCCATCAGCAGCAGCACCGCCACTGCACCAACATCACCACCACCACCACCACTGCCACCAACGACGCATCGTGGCCAAATCTGTCGCTCTTACCACAGTCACCTGATCACCGAGCTCAGCAGCACCACCTCCGCTGTCAGCGGAGCTGCCATGACCGCCATCACCTCTGAGCCAGCACTGTGTCTGTGGACTGGCACTAGCTGGGAACCCCCGTCACCAACACTCAACCTGCCACGTCCAGGGCCCCGTGTAGGCAGAAACCGTCTTGCAGGAGGCCTCACCACCCACCACGCCCGTCAATTGCTATGGGCTGAACCCAGGCAACCTCACCTTCAGCACCATCTGATCCTCCACACCACTGACCACACCACACCCTCCAAAGTGAACCTCAGGGTCATTCCATCAAGGTCATTTCCAGGCCAGGAAAGGGTAATGGTCACCGTGGTCACTCCACCCTCCCTGCTAACGTGGAAGCTTTCCTGTCTCCTGCACCTCTTGTGATCTGCATCCTGATTGGTTCTCTGCAGAGAAGAGGACGTCAGTCCCTGGCAATACCACCAGCAAGCTACCGGGCAGCCTGGGGAGCTGGGGTTTCGATTAAGACTTTTCTGCCTCAGGAAACTAGCAACTGCTCACCTCAAGTGCGGGGAAGCAAGTGGCGCGAGGGAGGAGGGTCACCTCGCACCCTCCAGGCCCATCCCAGTACACAGACCCCCAGTCCCCCAGCCCCTGGCAGCTGTCTCCGTCGCCCCAGGCAGCCCCTCTTGGAGCCCCCAGATCTCAGTGGAGGAGGGAGGTGAGCGCCCTCCCCACCTGCGGGCACTGCCCCATGCTCAGGGCCCAGCACTGACCTCCCTGATGCCCCCTCCTCCCTGAGGGCAACTCCAGGCTCTTCCTTGTCCCCTCATCCCCAGATCAGTGCGGGTGCGGGAGGCAGGGGGAGGGGAAGGTTCGAGTGGTCCCTCCCAGCTCCCCTGACCACAGGCCACTTGACCAGGGACAGAACATGTGGTTGGTCCACCTGCCCCTCCCCACCTCCGGCGGCTTCCCGAGCACTGACATCCTCCCGAACAGAGCCATCCAGCACTGCCCCCACCCGCATCCAGCAGGTCCCGGGAGCTCAGGGCAGCCACACTGTGCCTCCCCTGACGTGCCAGCCCCGACCCCTCCTCCACGACCACCACCGACTTGGGCACCTAGATTCATGGGGCCACAGAAGTGGGGAGGCACAGGAAGGGAATAGCTAGACTTGACATAGTAGACGCGGGGGCCCTGACTCCGCCCAGGAAAGCGCCCACCCCCCCTTGAGCACTCGAACACGTGTCCGCGTGTCTGTGATGCTCCCTCTCCTGGCAGGGCCCCACCCTCGTCCCAGTGTTCCTTCCAGCGGGAAGTGAAAGCAAGCAGGTGGGGGACACCGGATGGGGAGACCCAGGCCCTGCATGAGGAGAGGGCTCACACTCTGCTGGGGGGATCACACTCTGCTAAGGGAAGTCACATCCTGCCGGGGGGATCACACTCTGATGAGGGTTCCTACTCTGATGGGGGGTTCACACTCTGCTGGGGGGGCTCACACTCTGCTGGGGGGCTCACACTCTCATAGCGGGGCACATGCAGATACACAGAATTTTGGCAAATGGGAGTCAGAGCTGAGAAGCAGGGGATCTGGGGGGACTGCAGGAAAACAAGAAGAGAGGCCTCCAGAAGCAGGTGGCTTTGAGGCTGGAGAAGAGGCACAGGGACCAGGGACAAAGGCGCCAGGCATTCCAGCTGGCGCCAAGGAGGGGAGTGGCGAGGGGCCCATGGGGCGGAGGACTGTGGCTGGGGAGCCGGGCTGCCTGCCAGAGTGGGGCACTCACCGCCCCAGGTTCTGAGCACAGCTGCTGTCCCTGGGCCGTGACCTCATGCTGTCTGTCCCCTCCAGGTCCCAAACCCAGCCAAGACGGGCAGGCCCGTACTCAGATACCCCTCGAGGAGGGCAGGCTCAGGGCAAGCCTCTGCCAGGCCCCCCACTCCGCAAGCACACAGTTTGGGGGAGGCTTAGAGAAGGGAGGGGCGCTGGGGAAGGGGCTGGGGCTGAGTCCAGAGCAGGGGCTGGGGGTGGGTGGTCTTGTCGCTGAGAGCTGCCCTGCACCCCTCCCCCAGCCCTAGCTCCCCACCCAGGTGGGGGCCCAGAGCATGACCCCACCTCCCACCCATGCTCATGAAGGGCCACCAAAAGGCCTCTGTGTCCAGCTGTCTCCCCCTTCCCCACCTGCCCCCCTCGCCCGCCTTCTCTGCCCCCATCAGGAACCAGACGGCGTGGGAGAAATGGGGCTGGGAACCGGCCGCTGACAGCGACCTGAGGACCCTGCCAAGTCTCCCTTCCGCCTGCCCCCCTCGGGCTGCCCCCTCACCGCCCTNGAGAGGAATCCAACGAGGCCCCTCGTAACTCGAAGAGACACTGGCCTTTCCTGAGGCCTCATGACTGTGTCCCTGAGGTCTCCATGCTAACTCGAGAGATGTGTATAAGAGACAGCATGAAGGGCCACCAAAAGGCCTCTGTGTCCAGCTGTCTCCCCCTTCCCCACCTGCCCCCCTCGCCCGCCTTCTCTGCCCCCATCAGGAACCAGACGGCGTGGGAGAAATGGGGCTGGGAACCGGCCGCTGACAGCGACCTGAGGACCCTGCCAAGTCTCCCTTCCGCCTGCCCCCCTCGGGCTGCCCCCTCACCGCCCTCTCCAAGGAAACCAAGGACTGTGGGGGCGGGGAGGGGCAAGGCTCTTAAAGGGACCAGGACACGCACTTGGGCAAGGACCCCAGGGAGGGGCCCGGGCCTGGGTCCTGAGCATCCCCCAGGATAGCTGCACCTGCAGGGGGTGGGGAGAAAGCCCGGACTGGCACACCCACAGGGCACCCGAGGCTTGTCGGACAGAAGTCTGGGCCTGGTCCTCAGCCTGACTGAGAAAGCTGTGTGAGTGAATGCTGGAAGGTGCCTGGCGGGCAGTCAGGCTTTGGAGAAAACCCTACAGACTGGGGGAGCTGAGGGAGCACCCTGCCCTCCACCTGTCCCAGAGTCTGCTCTCCCAGCTCAAGTTCCAGAGTGTAGGGGTGCCAAGCACCCACTACTCAGGGAAACCCCCAACCTGACTCAACAGCAGCCCACTGCAGGACTTCTCAGGGCCTTTACAGCTGACTCGAGCGTGGACCCGGAGCACAAGACATGGTGGGCATGAAACCCTGGAGCCCACGTGGGCCTGGTATCGGGCACAGCACCTTCCGAAATGGGGGCGCAGCACCCAGGCCTGTCCTGTCCTGACGTCCCCACGCTGGGGCTCAGCCACACCATCTTCAAGTGCAGCCAGAGCAGGTGACTTCTGAGGGCCTGCCCGCTCTGACTTCTCTGTTCTGTGTAACTCTCAGTTGTTTATTTTTAAAAAGGAAACTGCAAAACACTTGCAGCTTCTTAGAAAGACACAGGGAGCTGTCCTTTCAGAACCACAGACATGAACTCCGGGTGGTGCTTTTGGCCTTAGTCAATCCTGCCCCCACCAGCCCATCCTTCCGGACTCCCCTCCCCCGCCACCGAAACATCTGAGAGTTCTGAAAAGACTCCCTTTCCCTCCCTAGCAGCCCTGCCCCCTAGGCCCTCAACTGCCACTGGCCAGGCTGGCATAAGGGTGTGGGGGTGTGGGGGCGTGGGGGGGGCGGCCTTGAGCCTCGCTGTGAGCAGTCGTCTCAAGTGTAGACGCTGAGCCCTGTGTGTGCAAGAGTGCGTGTGCGATTGGGGGCGAGGCAGGTGGAGGGTCTGCACTGTGGGTGGAAAGCCTGAGTCGGACTTTCCGAGAAGAGTGTGTCACATGCTTGACGGGTGCGTGTGTCTGCAAGAGGAGGCGGCCCTCCACACTCGACACGCGCACAGTTGCACATTGCATGTGAGCACGCACAAGTGACGCTGGGTGAGACGCTGCGTCAGGCTCAGTGTGTGCCCAGGGCCAGGGGCCGGAGTGTGCCAGGGCCGGGCTCAGTGTGTGCCCAGGGCCAGGGGCCGGAGTGTGGCAGGGCCGGGCTCAGTGTGTGCCCAGGGCCAGGGGCCGGAGTGTGGCAGGGCCGGGCTCAGTGTGTGCCCAGGGCCAGGGGCCGGAGTGTGGCAGGGCCGGGCTCAGTGTGTGCCCAGGGCCAGGGGCCGGAGTGTGGCAGGGCCGGGCTCAGTGTGTGCCCAGGGCCAGGGGCCGGAGTGTGGCAGGGCCGGGCTCAGTGTGTGCCCAGGGCCAGGGGCCGGAGTGTGGCAGGGCCGGGCTCAGTGTGTGCCCAGGGCCAGGGGCCGGAGTGTGGCAGGGCCGGGCTCAGTGTGTGCCCAGGGCCAGGGGCCGGAGTGTGGCAGGGCCGGGCTCAGTGTGTGCCCAGGGCCAGGGGCCGGAGTGTGGCAGGGCCGGGCTCAGTGTGTGCCCAGGGCCAGGGGCCGGAGTGTGGCAGGGCCGGGCTCAGTGTGTGCCCAGGGCCAGGGGCCGGAGTGTGGCAGGGCCGGGCTCAGTGTGTGCCCAGGGCCAGGGGCCGGAGTGTGGCAGGGCCGGGCTCAGTGTGTGCCCAGGGCCAGGGGCCGGAGTGTGGCAGGGCCGGGCTCAGTGTGTGCCCAGGGCCAGGGGCCGGAGTGTGGCAGGGCCGGGCTCAGTGTGTGCCCAGGGCCAGGGGCCGGAGTGTGGCAGGGCCGGGCTCAGTGTGTGCCCAGGGCCAGGGGCCGGAGTGTGGCAGGGCCGGGCTCAGTGTGTGCCCAGGGCCAGGGGCCGGAGTGTGGCAGGGCCGGGCTCAGTGTGTGCCCAGGGCCAGGGGCCGGAGTGTGGCAGGGCCGGGCTCAGTGTGTGCCCAGGGCCAGGGGCCGGAGTGTGGCAGGGCCGGGCTCAGTGTGTGCCCAGGGCCAGGGGCCGGAGTGTGGCAGGGCCGGGCTCAGTGTGTGCCCAGGGCCAGGGGCCGGAGTGTGGCAGGGCCGGGCTCAGTGTGTGCCCAGGGCCAGGGGCCGGAGTGTGGCAGGGCCGGGCTCAGTGTGTGCCCAGGGCCAGGGGCCGGAGTGTGGCAGGGCCGGGCTCAGTGTGTGCCCAGGGCCAGGGGCCGGAGTGTGGCAGGGCCGGGCTCAGTGTGTGCCCAGGGCCAGGGGCCGGAGTGTGGCAGGGCCGGGCTCAGTGTGTGCCCAGGGCCAGGGGCCGGAGTGTGGCAGGGCCGGGCTCAGTGTGTGCCCAGGGCCAGGGGCCGGAGTGTGGCAGGGCCGGGCTCAGTGTGTGCCCAGGGCCAGGGGCCGGAGTGTGGCAGGGCCGGGCTCAGTGTGTGCCCAGGGCCAGGGGCCGGAGTGTGGCAGGGCCGGGCTCAGTGTGTGCCCAGGGCCAGGGGCCGGAGTGTGGCAGGGCCGGGCTCAGTGTGTGCCCAGGGCCAGGGGCCGGAGTGTGGCAGGGCCGGGCTCAGTGTGTGCCCAGGGCCAGGGGCCGGAGTGTGGCAGGGCCGGGCTCAGTGTGTGCCCAGGGCCAGGGGCCGGAGTGTGGCAGGGCCGGGCTCAGTGTGTGCCCAGGGCCAGGGGCCGGAGTGTGGCAGGGCCGGGCTCAGTGTGTGCCCAGGGCCAGGGGCCGGAGTGTGGCAGGGCCGGGCTCAGTGTGTGCCCAGGGCCAGGGGCCGGAGTGTGGCAGGGCCGGGCTCAGTGTGTGCCCAGGGCCAGGGGCCGGAGTGTGGCAGGGCCGGGCTCAGTGTGTGCCCAGGGCCAGGGGCCGGAGTGTGGCAGGGCCGGGCTCAGTGTGTGCCCAGGGCCAGGGGCCGGAGTGTGGCAGGGCCGGGCTCAGTGTGTGCCCAGGGCCAGGGGCCGGAGTGTGGCAGGGCCGGGCTCAGTGTGTGCCCAGGGCCAGGGGCCGGAGTGTGGCAGGGCCGGGCTCAGTGTGTGCCCAGGGCCAGGGGCCGGAGTGTGGCAGGGCCGGGCTCAGTGTGTGCCCAGGGCCAGGGGCCGGAGTGTGGCAGGGCCGGGCTCAGTGTGTGCCCAGGGCCAGGGGCCGGAGTGTGGCAGGGCCGGGCTCAGTGTGTGCCCAGGGCCAGGGGCCGGAGTGTGCCAGGGCCGGGCTCAGTGTGTGCCCAGGGCCAGGGGCCGGAGTGTGCCAGGGCCGGGCTCAGTGTGTGCCCAGGGCCAGGGGCCGGAGTGTGCCAGGGCCGGGCTCAGTGTGTGCCCAGGGCCAGGGGCCGGAGTGTGGCAGGGCCGGGCTCAGTGTGTGCCCAGGGCCAGGGGCCGGAGTGTGCCAGGGCCGGGCTCAGTGTGTGCCCAGGGCCAGGGGCCGGAGTGTGCCAGGGCCGGGCTCAGTGTGTGCCCAGGGCCAGGGGCCGGAGTGTGCCAGGGCCGGGCTCAGTGTGTGCCCAGGGCCAGGGGCCGGAGTGTGCCAGGGCCGGGCTCAGTGTGTGCCCAGGGCCAGGGGCCGGAGTGTGCCAGGGCCGGGCTCAGTCTGGCTTGGGGTCTAGGCTCCTGAGGTGACCAGGGCCAAGACTCAGTCATGAGTCTCAGCTAAAGGTCGCTGTTGCTGCTGCTGCTGCTAAGTCGCTTCAGGCATGTCCGATGCTGTGCTACCCCATAAATGGCAGCCCACCAGGCTCCGCCGTCCCTGGGATTCTCCAGGCAAGAACACTGGAGTGGGTTGCCATTTCCTTCCCCAATGCATGAAAGTGAAAAGTGAAAGTGAAGTCACTCAGTCATGTCCGACTCTTCACGACCCCGTGGACTGCAGCCCACCAGGCTCCTCCGTCCATGGGATTTTCCAGGCAATAGTGGCTCTCAGTTCCCACCGACCCCTCCCCCCACCCACATACATACAATTCTGCAGACATGAGACCCTTTCTCATCCAAACATATACAAACACAGGCCCACGCCAGCACAGACCTGATCCCTGGGCACGCCAGTGGAAGCAACCTGGGGCCCTGGCCCTGGTCCCCGCTTCGGGTCACCTGGGAAACCATTGGCTCTTCGAAGCCCTTTTACGTGAGAGATGGCCTCACCTGGCCACGGAGGGAGGTGCTTCCAGCACAAAGCATGGGCGGGGAGAGCCAGCTGCCTCCCTCCTGCCCCGTGCCTCCACCCCATCACTTCTGGGCCCCAGGCTGTCCAGCTCTGGGGCAGAAGCTTCGGTCCCTACCCTGGGCTGAAGCACCAACCTTCCAGAGCCTCGGCTTCTCCAGAAGTAACAGGCAGGGCTCCCAGGGCCACCCCGGGACTGAGCAGGACGCTGGTGGGCGCATGTGTTCTGGGGCACCTCCAACGCAGGCCAGCTGTTGGCACCTTCCCCCTGTCCACAGGGCTCTGGGCCCAGGCATAGAGGCCTTAACAGTCCCAACCAGGGGGTACTGGGAGAGGGCAAGGGAAGCCTGGGGTGTGGGCAGGCCCCCACACCTGAGAGAGGAAGGGCCAGCGGAGGCCATGGCCAGACATGAGCTTCCCACGGGCCTGGCCACTGTCCGCCGCCCATCCCTGCTCTGCTCCCACACGCAAGCAGGCAGACTCCAGCCACAGGGACACTCCCAGGGGGCGGGATCTGCCCCAACCGTGCCCTGGGGACAGTGAACCCGACACTCACTGGGCTGGCCAGGCTTCTCACAACCTGCTGCCCCCAGAGGACAAAGGGGAAGGATGGGTCTACCTTTCTGGAAAGCAATTTACTACCAAGGCCTTGAAGTTGTCCAGGGATTTGATGCCAACGAAACAACATAAATGTGAGCAGAGCTATCCAAGGGCAGGGCCGCTGGGTGAACCAGGCACCCCAGGGGCTCCGGGTCACCTTTGAATAGCCCAGTGGGAGGGTTTCTGGACTGTGGGGAGGGGCTTGTGCTGACGTCAGGGGCCAGATGGAGTGGACGGCAGCCACAGGATGACCACAGGGGCCAGCCTTGGGAGGACGCGAGCCCTCGTTCTTGCCTTTTTTTCTTTTTTCACCCTTTCCTGTCAGTCCATTTTGTGCAAAGTTTATGCCGCTCGTGAAACTCAGAGAAAAACAGTCTCCGGCACAAAGCCAGAGGGCTGGGTTCCTGGGGTCACGGGGTTCACCCCGGTGCTTCCCCAACCCTGTCCTCACACCCCAGAGCAGGCAAGGGCAGTGAAGTCCACGCACAGGCCTGCAGTCTCTCACCACGGGGCCTTTGCACTGTTTGTTCCTTCTGCCAAAATGCTTGTCCCCAGACACCCACGTGCAGTGCTGAGCAGGCGTCTCTCAAATACCACCCCAGAGAGGCTTCTGTGAACCTGCTCTCGAGGGCCCCTCACCCCACCTTCCATCAGATCCACTGCTTCCACTGCTTGGCACACGGCGTGACTGGACAGTTTCACAGGGATCTGGATGTTCCTACTTTCCTGTCCTTCCTCACAGGGGACAGGAGGAGGCTGAGCACCAGCACCTCGTAGAGCATGCTCTCAACGGTTAGGAATCACCGAAGAGGGACGGGCGGG
>SJYX01019457.1:250820-264931 GCA_006410675.1 Oreotragus oreotragus
GTTTTTTGGGGGGGGTGTGTTAGGGGGGGTTGGGGGGGTGAGAAAATTTTGAAAAGTTTTTGAGGGAGGAATGTGAAAAAAAAATTAGTAAGGGGGGGGGGGGGGGGGGGGGTGGATGGATGGATGGAGTGGGTTGGAAGAGTGGATGGGAGGATGGGAGGATGGGAGGACGGATGGGTGGGAGGATGGATGGACGGATAGATGGATGGATGGGGTGGATGGAAGAGTGGATGGAAGGATGGGAGGACGGATGGGTGGAGGATGGATGGATGGGAGGGTGGATGGACAGGTGGGTGGATGGATGGATGGGAGGACGGGTGGATGGGAGGATGGATGGACGGATAGATGGATGGATGGGGTGGATGCAAGAGTGGATGGGAAGATGGGAGGATGGATGGATGGGAGGATGGATGGATGGGAGGGTGGATGGACAGATGGGTGGATGGATAGATGGGAGGATGGGAGGACAGGTGGATGGGAGGATGGATGGACGGATAGATGGATGGATGGGGTGGATGCAAGAGTGGATGGGAGGATGGGAGGATGGATGGATGGGAGGGTGGATGGATGGGAGGGTGGATGGATGGGAGGATGGATGGATGGATGGATGAGAGGATGGATGGATAGGACTGGTGGGTGGAAGATTTTGATGGACGCATGGTAATCACACCCCTACCCAACAACTTCCACAGGTCCACAGCCCCTACAAACTGCCCCTTGCAGCCTCCCTCCCACCCCACACCCCTGCCCCTATGGCTGCCATGGCCATGCCTCACATTCCTCCTGTACCTTCCAACCTCCACACTTTTACTCCAACTGCTTCTGCCCGAGACCCTTCTCCATCCTCTGCCAGGAGAACGTGTCCTCCTCACGTGTCGGCCACTCTGGGAGCCTCCCCTGCCCTCCATTGCTGCACTGCCCATGGCATGAGGGACGTACCCAATGGTCCTGGGGCCGGCCTGGGGACTGGCAGTGCCGGGGCTGAGGGGGGCAGGTGGTGACAACGACATGCTGCTCTCTGACCACCCCCTCCCCAGTGGACACCAAGCCCCTTGGGGGAAGGCCGAGTCCCCACCAGGCCCACCTGGCCCATCAGGTTCCAGCCGCCAAGCTCTCTCCTGCCCAGTTGCCCCAAACTCTGACCCTCCTTGCCTCTGAGGGCTGTCCCCACTTTGGGGCCTTTGCACAGACTCTTTCCTGTGACTACACGAGGCCCCACCTACCTTTCGCTTTGTCTCCCTGTGTCTGGGAAGAACCCTGCTCTGGGCGCCCACACAGTTGCCATGACCCTGAATCACAGCCTGGCCAGTCTAGCCCAGTGCNCTGACCCTCCTTGCCTCTGAGGGCTGTCCCCACTTTGGGGCCTTTGCACAGACTCTTTCCTGTGACTACACGAGGCCCCACCTACCTTTCGCTTTGTCTCCCTGTGTCTGGGAAGAACCCTGCTCTGGGCGCCCACACAGTTGCCATGACCCTGAATCACAGCCTGGCCAGTCTAGCCCAGTGCCCCACCCCCACTCATAACAGTGGGGCGACACGGCCTGACGCAGGCGGGTGCCACGTGCCGGGTAGGGAGCTGGGCCCGAGACCCCAGGAGTCCCCGCCTCTGCGTCCCATCAGTCACCCTGGGTCTCACCCAGCTGCCCTGCTCTGTGGCCATGCCCCTTCCCCTCACCTGGCCTGGGGGACCCCTGCAGCCCTCTGGACCCGCAACTGTGGACCTCCCTAGGAGGGGTGGGAAACTGGCTGGGTGGGCCCCCTGCACCATCAGTGCTGGACTAGGCAGGGAGATACTGTGCCCGACAGGGGAGTGCAGGGGACGGTCAGCAGGGGGCCCCGAACCTGGAGCCAGGCCCCTCCCTCCTGGCCACCGAGCCCGCCCTGGAGGCCAAAGGGCTGAGACACTTACGGGTCCGTCTCGTCCCACAGGATGCAGGTCTGGTTGGTGGTGCCCTGGGAGAGATGGCGGAGTCAGGCCACCTGCCCGCCCTCAAGCCCTGCCCGAGGCGGTGTCCATGCAAGGTCCTGTTGCCCCGCCTGGCGCCCTGCCTCTGCTGCTCCCCAGAGACGGGGTTTGAGGAGGAGAAACTGAGGCCCAGAGCGGAGAAGGGGCCGGCTCAGCCCCCAGCCCTCTGCGTGGCCTCAGGCAGCTTCTGTCCCCTCTCTGGGAGGGGCTGGGCAGCAGCGGCCACTTCTGTTTAATACGAAATAGCCACTGGGAGGGTCAGGGGCACAGACAGGGCTCAGCAAGCACCCCTGCCCCACAGGCTGCAGGTTGATTACAGGGGGGCTCCTGCCTGATGAGGGAGGGGCCAGGCACAGAGAGGCTGGGCACAGCCCAGCGCCGGATGACACTGCCCGTCCTGGCTGGGGAGCGGGGTGGGTGTGGGCAGGCTCTCGGTGGTTGAGGGCATCTCAGGCCCAATGGAGAGCCTGGGGAGGAGGGCGTGGTGGGCCTGCGGTGGGGACATGGCAGAGGATGGCTCTGTCCTCCCCAAGGAGCAGCTGGGCCGGCAGGGCCCGGGAGCAGCAGCCTTGGACCCAGGTTAGGCTGCATTCGGCTCCTTCAGTCCCTGACTGTGACCCTGGGCAAGTCCCCGAAGCTCTGCCAGGCACTGTCCCCGCCCGCCGCTCGGGGGTAAAGGAGCTCTCTCTCAAGGCTGGCCAGAGGCCGGGACGTGTGTGCACACGGGGACAGGTGGAGGGGTCCGTGCATGCGGACGTGCACACAGAAGGTACTCACGTTGTACATGTGGGCGAACTCGATCTCCAAGGGTGTGAGCAGGGAGCGAGGCGGGGGCTTCACCGTCACCGAGATGACCTTGGAGTTCAGGACAGTCGTGTTCCTGGGGGACAGCCGGCAGGCCATGCTGGGGTCAGGAGCCCCTCGCCCCACCTCCCCTAGGCCTGGCCTCCTTGGCCCTCCACCCCCAGACCCGGTTTCCCCAGGCCCCCACCCCTATACCCGGCCTTCCAAGGCCACCACCCCAGACCCAGCCTCCCCAGGCCCCCACCCTTAGACCCGTCTCTTATACACATCTAGATGTGTATAAGAGACAGCCCCAGAGAGGCTTCTGTGAACCTGCTCTCGAGGGCCCCTCACCCCACCTTCCATCAGATCCACTGCTTCCACTGCTTGGCACACGGCGTGACTGGACAGTTTCACAGGGATCTGGATGTTCCTACTTTCCTGTCCTTCCTCANGAAGGTCAGAAGGCTGAGTGACTTCCTGGAAGAGGCCGAGCTGGGATTTGAACCCAAGACCCTGCCCTGAGCCAGCCTGGGGAGTGAGGAGGCATGGAGACGCCCGCAACACCCCAGGCGGGCAGGCATACCAGCTGCGCCTCCTCCCACTTGTCCCGGTTCTCCTCAGCCAGCAAGTTGCTGATGATCTGCACAAAGTTCTGGAAGGAGAAGGAAGAAGGGCCAGTGAAAGGAGATGTGTATAAGAGACCACCTCCAAGGCCTGGCCTCTCCAGGCCCCCACCTCTAGACTCAGCCTCCCCAGGCCCTCCACCCCTAGACCCGGCCTTCCCAGGCCCCCACCCCTGAGGCCCAGCATCCCCAGCCCCCACCTCTACCAGACCCAGCCTCCCCAGCCCCAACCTGTGCCTGTGATGCCCACCTCTGCAGGGCCAGGAAGCTGCCCAGGTTTCGGTAAAGCACAGTGCCCACCACGAACACAGATGAGTCATCAGCCTCTGGAAGAGAGGACGGTGGTCGCCCTCCTCTCACCACCCCCAGGCCAAGGCCCTGCTGGGCAAGAGGAGTGTGTGTCCCCCCTGCCACCCCACCATGAACACAGCACTGCCCTGGAGCTGGAGTACCTCCTCAGTCCCCCTGAGTGGCCCCTGAAAGCCAGGGGCAGGCAGGGCACAGTTCCTCTTCCTAGGAACTGGAATCGCCTGCTGTGTGACAACAGGCAAGACCCTCTCCCTCCCTGTGACAAGAGGGTCCATTCAGCCAAGATTGTCTGGGGCCTCCCAACATAGGGAGGGCAAAGAGGGCTTCCTGGAAGAGGGGGCAATCTCAGGAAGACTGAGATTGTGTAGAAGAAACGGACACCACCCTGGCCCTTGATGCAGCATGTCAGAACTTCTGGAGTGCTTCCGGAGTGGGGCTGGGACATCCTCTGGGGGGACTGAGAAGCTCCAGACCCTGGGGAGCACTTCCAGCCCCCTGAAGCCCTCACCTGCCAGCCCCGTGGAGAAGACACTCTTGGACACAGTGACCCTGTCCTCCGGAACCTTGGCCCAGTCGCCTGTGGCCCGCCAGCCCTTCATGGGGAAGCTGATGTCGGTGGCTCCGCTGGCTGGGAGCTTGTGGATGCTGAGGACTGTGGGGTGGGGGTGGGGGGAGGTGAGAGACAACAGCGCAGACAAAGGGAGACAAGAACAGAGTGGTTTCAGGGTGCGGAGCCGTGGCCCTGGGACGGGAGGTTGGGTGGGACCACCTCGGGGCTGCTCCTGGCTCAGAACAGGTGCAGTGCTCGTGGAGCCACCCAGCCACACCACGCGAGGGGTGTGCAGGGGCTACACGGAGTGCACAGGACGTAGGGCATTGGGTGCATAGGGTACAGGGCTATATGACCGGGGTGAATGGGGGTGTGGGGTGTGCAGTGGGTGCATGGTGTGTGTATGTGTAGGGTACACAGGTGCGAGTGTATGAGTGGGGTGTAGGGGAGAATGGGGGTGTGCGCATACATGGGGTGGGAGGGCTAATGAGGGGTGATGGGAGGAGTCCAGGGCCTCCTTTGGTGACAAAGGGTGGGCCCTGACTGTCCACTGGCTCCGGACAGGCTCCTGGAAGTGGAAGGTCAGGGACTTGGCCTGGGCCTAGCCCCCCTCCAGCGGCTGTGGGTGATGCTGGGTGGCCAGGGGTCCAGCCTCTACAGTGAGGTCCAGGGCCGGGGGGTTGAGAGTTGAGGTAGCCTCTGGGCCATGCCTGTCACATGTGGCCACAGAAGGGCCTGCTTTCCGGCCACTCCCATCTCACCCGGAACAAGGGCCCTGTCAGCCCAGTGAGAAAGGGACCCAGCATCCTGGAGCCACTGCTGACCCCACCTCCAGGGGACCTCCAGGCCGGGGTCTCCCCACCTACAGGAGGAAGCTGCTCCCACTCCTCTGGCCTCAGAGGTCTCCCCAGCTCTGGGGTCCTGAGCTCGAAGGCGAAAGGCGGGACTAGGGCTTTAGGAACTTCTAGCTTAGCAGGTGTTCATCCCTGCCCGAGCAGGTCCCTGGGTGTATGCGAACAGGCACAGTGGGCCCAGGGGACACATCCCCAGAGGCCCAGGAGTCTCTACAGAGGCAGTGACCATCACCCTCCTCAGCGCTGTGTGGAACCACTGCCGGGCCCGGGCCCCACCCTGATTCCCCACTATGAGAAGATTATCTGGGGAGGTGCCCTTGACAAATGTGGCCAGGAGAGCTGTTTAGGGGACGTGGTGGTGATCACTGAATGCAGCTGCTGCAGGTCCTTGTGCCAACAGCCATAGTCAGCCTCCCAAGCCCAGGCCCGTCTGCAGCACTCTCCAGCCCCTCGAGGCCTGCACTGCCGCCTCCCCGTTTGAGATTCTGTCAGTGCCACTGGGCTGGGTGCCGCTAAGCCCCTGTGACAAGCGCTTCTGGGAGCAGAGTGCAACCTTGCCTTCAAATCTCCAAGGTCCCAGCACAGCGGGTACTGGGGACAAGGCACCGTGGGCCCCCAGCTCCGGGAATGTAGAAGCTGTGGTTGGGGCTTCCTGTTGTATCCCAAGACTCTAAGTGTCCAGGGCCTGGTCTGGGTCCAAGAGCGCCCGTGCCAACCACCTCCCAGGATCACATCCGACCATTGTCAGGAGACTCAGGTCTGTGCACCTGAGGACTCATATAGATCATCCTAGAACCCGGCCCGGGGGTCCTGAAGTTCCGGCACACCTGGCCAGAATCTGAGGCTGGAGGCCCCGTCCAGGTGTGCCAGGTGAGGGCCCCATCCAGGTGTGCCAGGTGAGGGCCCCATCCAGGTGTGCCAGGTGAGGCCTGAGGGTCGGGAGAGCGAGGGCTGGGCTTACCCAGGTTGTCTGTCACTTGGTATGCGTCCCGCAAGTCTTTCATGCGGAAGCCGATGACGTCCACGAAGTCCTCCACTAGCCGGAAGAGCTCCTTGGCATTGGGGCCCATCTGGGGATGGGATGGGGGCGGGGTCAGGGAGCATCAAGACAGTGGGGGGCAGCCCAGCCAAGAAGGCACCAGAGCTGAGTGTCACCCGAGTCCCCTGACCCCCCAGCGGGGACTCAGCCGCCTCCTTCCCTCATCTGTTCCCTCTTCGATGGGGTCCTGCCGGTCACTCCTTGGCCCACAGGGCTCTGGACCTGACTTGGGAAGTGGAGCGGGACCTGAGTGTCCACTGCCGATTTGTGGGTGAGAACCCTGAGCCCAGAGGGGCTGTGGTACTCTGGCCTATGGCCAGGTGTCCAGATGGGAGGAGAGCAGGGCTCTCTGGGCGTGGCAGCCCCTGGGTACAGGAGGAATGGCAGGTTCCTGGTCAGTGGGCGGGAGGGGAGGCGGACCGTTCTCTCCAGATGAAAATGGATGGTCACGTCCCAGCCTGCATCCTACGGCCAACATAGTTTCTCAGACCCCTCCCTGAGCCCTGTGTGGTGAGCCTGTCATCTGACGGATGGGGGCGCCGAAGGTCAGAAGGCTGAGTGACTTCCTGGAAGAGGCCGAGCTGGGATTTGAACCCAAGACCCTGCCCTGAGCCAGCCTGGGGAGTGAGGAGGCATGGAGACGCCCGCAACACCCCAGGCGGGCAGGCATACCAGCTGCGCCTCCTCCCACTTGTCCCGGTTCTCCTCAGCCAGCAAGTTGCTGATGATCTGCACAAAGTTCTGGAAGGAGAAGGAAGAAGGGCCAGTGAAAGGAGATGTGTATAAGAGACCACCTCCAAGGCCTGGCCTCTCCAGGCCCCCACCTCTAGACTCAGCCTCCCCAGGCCCTCCACCCCTAGACCCGGCCTTCCCAGGCCCCCACCCCTGAGGCCCAGCATCCCCAGCCCCCACCTCTACCAGACCCAGCCTCCCCAGCCCCAACCTGTGCCTGTGATGCCCACCTCTGCAGGGCCAGGAAGCTGCCCAGGTTTCGGTAAAGCACAGTGCCCACCACGAACACAGATGAGTCATCAGCCTCTGGAAGAGAGGACGGTGGTCGCCCTCCTCTCACCACCCCCAGGCCAAGGCCCTGCTGGGCAAGAGGAGTGTGTGTCCCCCCTGCCACCCCACCATGAACACAGCACTGCCCTGGAGCTGGAGTACCTCCTCAGTCCCCCTGAGTGGCCCCTGAAAGCCAGGGGCAGGCAGGGCACAGTTCCTCTTCCTAGGAACTGGAATCGCCTGCTGTGTGACAACAGGCAAGACCCTCTCCCTCCCTGTGACAAGAGGGTCCATTCAGCCAAGATTGTCTGGGGCCTCCCAACATAGGGAGGGCAAAGAGGGCTTCCTGGAAGAGGGGGCAATCTCAGGAAGACTGAGATTGTGTAGAAGAAACGGACACCACCCTGGCCCTTGATGCAGCATGTCAGAACTTCTGGAGTGCTTCCGGAGTGGGGCTGGGACATCCTCTGGGGGGACTGAGAAGCTCCAGACCCTGGGGAGCACTTCCAGCCCCCTGAAGCCCTCACCTGCCAGCCCCGTGGAGAAGACACTCTTGGACACAGTGACCCTGTCCTCCGGAACCTTGGCCCAGTCGCCTGTGGCCCGCCAGCCCTTCATGGGGAAGCTGATGTCGGTGGCTCCGCTGGCTGGGAGCTTGTGGATGCTGAGGACTGTGGGGTGGGGGTGGGGGGAGGTGAGAGACAACAGCGCAGACAAAGGGAGACAAGAACAGAGTGGTTTCAGGGTGCGGAGCCGTGGCCCTGGGACGGGAGGTTGGGTGGGACCACCTCGGGGCTGCTCCTGGCTCAGAACAGGTGCAGTGCTCGTGGAGCCACCCAGCCACACCACGCGAGGGGTGTGCAGGGGCTACACGGAGTGCACAGGACGTAGGGCATTGGGTGCATAGGGTACAGGGCTATATGACCGGGGTGAATGGGGGTGTGGGGTGTGCAGTGGGTGCATGGTGTGTGTATGTGTAGGGTACACAGGTGCGAGTGTATGAGTGGGGTGTAGGGGAGAATGGGGGTGTGCGCATACATGGGGTGGGAGGGCTAATGAGGGGTGATGGGAGGAGTCCAGGGCCTCCTTTGGTGACAAAGGGTGGGCCCTGACTGTCCACTGGCTCCGGACAGGCTCCTGGAAGTGGAAGGTCAGGGACTTGGCCTGGGCCTAGCCCCCCTCCAGCGGCTGTGGGTGATGCTGGGTGGCCAGGGGTCCAGCCTCTACAGTGAGGTCCAGGGCCGGGGGGTTGAGAGTTGAGGTAGCCTCTGGGCCATGCCTGTCACATGTGGCCACAGAAGGGCCTGCTTTCCGGCCACTCCCATCTCACCCGGAACAAGGGCCCTGTCAGCCCAGTGAGAAAGGGACCCAGCATCCTGGAGCCACTGCTGACCCCACCTCCAGGGGACCTCCAGGCCGGGGTCTCCCCACCTACAGGAGGAAGCTGCTCCCACTCCTCTGGCCTCAGAGGTCTCCCCAGCTCTGGGGTCCTGAGCTCGAAGGCGAAAGGCGGGACTAGGGCTTTAGGAACTTCTAGCTTAGCAGGTGTTCATCCCTGCCCGAGCAGGTCCCTGGGTGTATGCGAACAGGCACAGTGGGCCCAGGGGACACATCCCCAGAGGCCCAGGAGTCTCTACAGAGGCAGTGACCATCACCCTCCTCAGCGCTGTGTGGAACCACTGCCGGGCCCGGGCCCCACCCTGATTCCCCACTATGAGAAGATTATCTGGGGAGGTGCCCTTGACAAATGTGGCCAGGAGAGCTGTTTAGGGGACGTGGTGGTGATCACTGAATGCAGCTGCTGCAGGTCCTTGTGCCAACAGCCATAGTCAGCCTCCCAAGCCCAGGCCCGTCTGCAGCACTCTCCAGCCCCTCGAGGCCTGCACTGCCGCCTCCCCGTTTGAGATTCTGTCAGTGCCACTGGGCTGGGTGCCGCTAAGCCCCTGTGACAAGCGCTTCTGGGAGCAGAGTGCAACCTTGCCTTCAAATCTCCAAGGTCCCAGCACAGCGGGTACTGGGGACAAGGCACCGTGGGCCCCCAGCTCCGGGAATGTAGAAGCTGTGGTTGGGGCTTCCTGTTGTATCCCAAGACTCTAAGTGTCCAGGGCCTGGTCTGGGTCCAAGAGCGCCCGTGCCAACCACCTCCCAGGATCACATCCGACCATTGTCAGGAGACTCAGGTCTGTGCACCTGAGGACTCATATAGATCATCCTAGAACCCGGCCCGGGGGTCCTGAAGTTCCGGCACACCTGGCCAGAATCTGAGGCTGGAGGCCCCGTCCAGGTGTGCCAGGTGAGGGCCCCATCCAGGTGTGCCAGGTGAGGGCCCCATCCAGGTGTGCCAGGTGAGGCCTGAGGGTCGGGAGAGCGAGGGCTGGGCTTACCCAGGTTGTCTGTCACTTGGTATGCGTCCCGCAAGTCTTTCATGCGGAAGCCGATGACGTCCACGAAGTCCTCCACTAGCCGGAAGAGCTCCTTGGCATTGGGGCCCATCTGGGGATGGGATGGGGGCGGGGTCAGGGAGCATCAAGACAGTGGGGGGCAGCCCAGCCAAGAAGGCACCAGAGCTGAGTGTCACCCGAGTCCCCTGACCCCCCAGCGGGGACTCAGCCGCCTCCTTCCCTCATCTGTTCCCTCTTCGATGGGGTCCTGCCGGTCACTCCTTGGCCCACAGGGCTCTGGACCTGACTTGGGAAGTGGAGCGGGACCTGAGTGTCCACTGCCGATTTGTGGGTGAGAACCCTGAGCCCAGAGGGGCTGTGGTACTCTGGCCTATGGCCAGGTGTCCAGATGGGAGGAGAGCAGGGCTCTCTGGGCGTGGCAGCCCCTGGGTACAGGAGGAATGGCAGGTTCCTGGTCAGTGGGCGGGAGGGGAGGCGGACCGTTCTCTCCAGATGAAAATGGATGGTCACGTCCCAGCCTGCATCCTACGGCCAACATAGTTTCTCAGACCCCTCCCTGAGCCCTGTGTGGTGAGCCTGTCATCTGACGGATGGGGGCGCCGAAGGTCAGAAGGCTGAGTGACTTCCTGGAAGAGGCCGAGCTGGGATTTGAACCCAAGACCCTGCCCTGAGCCAGCCTGGGGAGTGAGGAGGCATGGAGACGCCCGCAACACCCCAGGCGGGCAGGCATACCAGCTGCGCCTCCTCCCACTTGTCCCGGTTCTCCTCAGCCAGCAAGTTGCTGATGATCTGCACAAAGTTCTGGAAGGAGAAGGAAGAAGGGCCAGTGAAAGGGCATGTGTGCTCAGCCTCTGCGACCCCAGGGCCTGCAGCCCGCCAGGCTCTCTGTCCATGGGATTTCCCAGGCAAAGAATACTGCAGTGAGCTGCCATTTCCTTCTCCAGAACAGAGGATAAGGCACCAGAGTCATGGCTCAGTGTGGCCAGGGTCAGAGTGTGGCGTGAGTGTGGGGTTGGGTCTCAGCACGGGGCCCGGCTCAGGGCTCAGTCTGAGATCGGGACTCGGTCTAAGGCTGGGGTGGAGAATGCCCTGCTAGGCACCCACCTGCACGTCCCCAGGGGTCGGGCTGTAGTACGCCCGGCGGAAGATCTCTGTCATGTTCCTCAGGACGTCGATGGTGGACAGCAGGTCCCCGCTGTAGCTGGTCCCATCCTGGGAGATTTCCACCAGGGTCTGGATGACCTCGGAGACTCCCTCCCCGGGCAGCCCACGCTGCGCCTTCGCTAGGTGCTCCCGGGTCTAGGGGGATGGAAGGTGCGGGTGCTGCAGCTCTGCAGGCGCCAAGGACCTCCACGCCCAGAGGGCGCTCTGCAGCCCCCAGCCACGCTGACCCATGTCCACAGAGCGTGACACTGGGGATGCAGGGTTATGTCTGAGAATGGGGGTAGAGGCGAGCCCTGGAGTGATGGGCGGGGCCCGGGGTGGTGACCCCGGCGCCCAGCCTCACCATCATCTGGATGTTCCGGTAGTCAATGGACACACAGCGGATGTAGGTGGGGGGCTCCCAGTAGGCGATGCCTTCTTCATCCAGCTCACAGCGTCGCAGGATGAGGCCTGTGGAGATGGGGGGTTGGCTCCATCGCCCACTTCTCAGAAGGATGCCTACATCTGCCGCAAGAGTCCCACCCACCCAGCCACAGCTCCCAGGTGCCTTCAGCTCTCTTCATGGCCCCCAGCCCTGGAAGCAGACACTCGCCTGTGGCTGTATTCCAGGAGCAGAGCTGGCACAGGGGCCAGGCCCCTGGCGACTTTTTCATTCAAAACATTTCTGAGCGGACACTGGAGCCTGGAGCCAAACCTGCAGGCATCCTACCTGCGTGGAGGTTGAACCCTGGGCCGAGTGACGGACTTCAGAGTTCAGCCCAGGGCTTCTGCTGGAGCCCCTTCCTAACCAGAGCCCTGGGGAGAACCAACAGCCCACTGCTGCCTGGCTCCACCTCTAGGGTCAGGGGGCCCCTCACGACCCTGGTGTGCTGTGGACACTGGACAGCCTTGGAGCTGACTGGGGTCAGGTGTGGACAGCCTTGAACATGGGCACAGTCTATGACCCAGACCTTACTTCCAGGGAGTCAGGCACAGCCGTGATGACCCTAGAGAACTGCCAGGACACTGTCACCCAGCAGGAGCCATGGGGCAGGAGGGGACACCTGGTCTACAGCATGGTGCAGAATGAAAATGAGGGATCACAAGCAGACAAAGGCTAGAGAAGTGAAACCATCCTGCAACTTGTGTTTTCACTCTACTTCCCTGGATTTGCAAGATGCTGCCCAGAACCTGTATTATTCTGTAAACAAAACAGGGCATGGGGGCTGAAGCCATGGCTGGGAATACACAGCCTTCACCATGGTCACCAGCCTTATCAGGGGGTAGGGGGTGGGGAGCCCATCGCAAGTTCGTTTTACAGAAAGAAATGGAAGTTCAGAGAGGGTAGGTACTTCCTGAATGTCACACAGCACACAGGGGTACAAAACAACACATGCTCCTCAGACAAGAGGGGAAAGGAACCCAAACTTTCACTGCAGAGCCCCTTCTGGGAGCCCACCCTGCTTTTCCCACACCTTGTATCACTCCATAGGTTTGCGTGGGGATCAAGACCACTGTGTCCAAACCCGACTTCCCAGTTACTGACCAGGCAAGGCCAGGGCAAGGGTGTGAGCCCTGTGCCTCTTGTTTCCCACGTGTAAAGCGGTGACGTGGGGGAACATTGCACTAAGTGGCCTCATGCTGGCACTGGCTCCGGTGACTTAGGACAGCAGCCCTGGGTCCCTGCCCGCACCCCTCCGGCCTCAGTGTGCATGGGGCTGCCCGGGCGGGGTCTGGGCCGCATGCCCTGTGCTGACAGCTCTCGGGTGGGCCTCCAGGGGCATCTCGGTGCCTCCAGCACATCCTGCAAGGAAGGGACAGGTGCCCCGCCAGCCCCTGCCCCCTTGGCCCTCACCTGTGGCATTGCGAGGACACCGGACCGCAGCCACCTCTCCGGCTGGGGTCTCCTTCCAGACCACAGCTCCAAAGTTGTCCTCATCACAGATCTCGTGGGGCTCTGCCAAGGGCCAGAGACATGAGTTGGTGGCGGAGGGGGGAATGCAGGGAGGAGCAGAGAGCTGGCAGCAGGGTCAGGAAGACCCAGATGCCATGAGACATCCACCCTCACAAAGCAGTCGTCCCCCAGCTGCACCCCGAACGCCTCCCCCGCCACTCAGGATGCGCCTCCTCAGGGTCCAGCTGTGGGGTGGGGTGGAGAAACTCACCGGGACACCGCTGGGTGCCACACTGCCGGTATTCATCCTGGGGGCCTTGGCAGGCCACTCCCCCGAAGAAGGGCCCCAAGCAGGCGCGCTCCCGCCGCTGTGTGCCACCCCCGCATGTGACGCTGCAGCTGCCCCAGGACGCCCAGGCCTGCCACTTCCCATCCACTGCAGGACACGGCCACGCACGGAGGCAGGAGAATGGGGACAAGGGGTATGCAGGAGCCACGGGGATGCAGGGGTGGGGAGCCGGGAGCAGAAGGAAGTTGACACCAGGGAGGCGAAGGCAGAGCTCAGCTTGATACAGGATAAGACAAGTGCCCCATGTGCACTGGCCCCCGGGACCGCCCCACTGCCCCCACATCCCAGGGGCCTCGTTCCAGGGCCCCCCAGCAGCCCCCAGCCCGCCAAGTGACTCAGGACCGCAGGTCCCCACCCGCAGGCCCAGGGGCATGGCCTGACCTGGACACTGCTGCAGGAAGCAGTCTCGCGTCTCTACCCAGTGACCCTGGCACTCGGCACCCCCGTACGAAGGCCCATTGCACTCGCGCGTGCGCTGCTGCCGGCCCTGGGAGCAGCTGGCGGAGCACGTGCTCCAGCTGGACCACTCGTTCCAGTTTCCATCCACTGCCCGGCCCAGGGGAAGAAGGGGACAGGAAGCCAGTGTGAACAGCCAGGGCCCACACCCAACCTGGGGTGCAGGTGTGAGCACCCCACAAAGTCTGAGGCATGGGTGTGACTCTCAAGGAGGTCCTACCACCCCAACACCCCTGGTGCACCAGTGAGAACATTCCAGGTTCTCTGGCCTACAGCCTGATCACAGCCTGGGGTTCCAGTCTCATCTCTGAGGCCCCAGTAGGTGGGTCTGAGTGGGCAAAGCTGGGCTCCGGGGGCTGGTCGGTGGCCCACTGGGTCCTTTTCTGTCTCACCCCACCCAGCGCCCTCCCTCTCACCTACCAGGGCACAGAGCGATGTTGCAGAACTTGGTTTGCTTTTCTGGGCCCTCACAGGGGTTGCCTCCAAACTGGGGCGGCCTGCAGGTGCGCGTGCGGTCCCGGAAGCCGCGACCGCAGGTGCTGGAGCACAGGCTCCAAGGCGACCACTCATCCCAGGCACCATGCACTACGGAGGGAACACGGCGCTCAGCGACCCCTGTCCGGCCCAGCCGGTAGCCGAGTCACCTGCCCCGGACGCCCCGCCCCTGGCCCTGACGCCACGCCCCGACACCACGCCCCCACCTGACGCCCCGCCCCCGGGCCGGCGCCCCGCCCCTAC
>SJYX01019457.1:265122-289774 GCA_006410675.1 Oreotragus oreotragus
CCGAGCCGGCGCCCCGCCCCTACCCGGAAGTCCCGCCTCAACCCCTGACGTCCCGCCCCGACACCACGCCCCGCCCCCGGGCCGGCGCCCCGCCCACCTGGACACACGGCCGAGTTGTTGCAGAGCCGCTGCTCCCGTAGGGGCCCGCTGCACTGCGTGCTGTAGGAGGACGACACGCAGAACCGCGTGCGGGTCTGCCAGCCCTCTCCGCAAGTGCTGGAGCACACGCTCCACGGGGACCACTCCTCGGCCGCGGGGTCACCTGTGGGCCCAGACCTACAGCATCACAGGCCTGCTGCTGCCTCTGTACCTGTGCTGCGGTCAGACCCCCCAGGTGGCCGCAGCAAGGCCCGTGAGCTCCGCCCCCCCCTTTTTTCTCGACAGGCCCCTTCGCCTCACACCATTTCTCCTAAATCCAGTGTGCCTGGAGACCAGCGCCTGGCACCTGAGAGGTTAGTCTAATTATGGGAAATTATTACAGTCATTAATTGGAATCAGCAGCAATTAATAACGTACAGTATTTGCCCAAAGACCTAATACCCTGGAACCAACTTTCCCCACTTCCCAGTTTTAGTGCGTTTGCTGTCAGCCCCACCCAGACGGCTGCCACTTACCTGTCTGCGGGGCCGGGAACCCAAACTGCTGCAGGTCGTCCCCCAGCTCCTCACGCCGCCGGGCATCCGTGGACCGCAGGGACTGGCTCCTGGAGTTAGTGCGCCCGGCGGCTGCAGGGCGGGTCCAGGTAAGCGCCCAGGCCCTGGCCTGCGGCTCCCGCCCTGCAACTCTAGAGGGGCGCTCTTGGCCCTTTGTCTCTCAGTCCTCAGTCACAGTAGGAGGGCCCAGGCTTGCCAGTACCAGGGCCACTTGGTCCCACTGGGCAGCTGAGAAACCTGGGACCAGGGCACCCTTGTCTGGTGCCAAGCCCTGTCTGGTCCAGACTCCCCTGTCCTGCGCCCCTCACTCTCTTCCCCCGGGGCCTGCAGAGTCACCCGCAGGGCACCAGGTGTGAATGGCTGCTGCTGTCCCCTCCTTAGCATCCCGTCTGCGGTCCTGCGCCCCGCGGTCCAGCCCAGACACCACAGGGCCCTCCCTAGGCTTCTGAGATGAGCTCCTCTCCCCAGGAAAATTCATCGGGGAAGAAACAACCCGAAGAATGACAGTCTCATTATAACTTGATTTAACTTTATGGAAGCAGCTAAAATATGCATGAGGTCATTAGAGAGCCTTATTAGAGAAATACATCCTGGAGGCAAGATGCAGCTGGGACAGGCAGCTCTGGTCAGGGCTGGAGATCGGGGTGGAGGGAGAAGCCTCACTGACAGCCTTCCGCGTGCACCCAGAATTCCCAGTCCTCAGGTGCTAAGACAGCCACATCCAGTCTAACACCCGGTCCCGCCCCTCCTCCTAGGCTGTTACTTCTGATGCCACCCGACCAGGACGAGGAGTTGGCCCCGCCCTTGGCTAGTCCCCCCACCCTTTTCCTCACTTGGCCCGGCCCGGGCCCCTCCTTCTCGCCGCCCCCACCCCCGAGACTCTGCCTGTCCCACTCGTCCGTGCACTCACGGCCGCAGGCTTTGCGGTTGCACAGGCGGCCCTCCTCCAGCACCCCTTCGCAGCCGCCGCCCTCGATACCCGGTGCGGGAAGGCAGGTGCGCGTCCGCGTCTGCAGGCCTCCCCCGCAGTCCCGCGTGCACTCGCCCCATAGGGACCACAACTTCCAGCCGCCTGGTGGGAACCAGAGGGCAGAGTCAGGGCCGGGGTAAAAGGGCTGCGATGCCTTTCAGGCAGTGTCTCGGGGATCTCGCAGGGGTCTGGGGGTAGAGCGGCCCCTGCGAAGAAGCCTCGGCGTCTTAACCAGCGCAGCGTCCTGGAGGGTCAGCCAGGAGGCGAGAGTGGGCCTGGATGAGGTTAGAGATCGGGTGCGAAGCATAGGCGGCCGGTAGGGCAGGGAGGGACAGAGGTGCGACCCCAGTTCCCTCTGGGATCTGAGTGCTTTCTGGCTCTGTTTACAGGTTCCCAGGCCAGGGTCTCCACTGACTCTGAATTTAGGTCCCCAGTGTAGCGGCTAGACCCAGAGCTGGAGCCCTAGGCAGGTCTGAAGAATGAATGAATGAAAGGCACCCCGCCCACACCAACAGCTGCCTTATTCTAAGGGGCCAGTGAGGGGGTGGGGGCAGAGGGGGCTCTTCTACTTGGCACGGAGCCCTCAGCCCCTGTGGATCCCCTCCCCATGGCCCTCAGTCTAGTTTCCTCTAGACTTGTTCACCCTCCCCCCATGATCTGTGTGTTCATTACCCCATCACTCAGGGACACCAGAGGCCCCACACCTGGTGGCCTAGTGAGGTCTCACACCCTGGGCCCCGCCAGGCCTCCCCTCCCCTAGACACAGCATAGACTGGCCTCCAGGCCCTTCTGGCCACCCTCCTTCAGCCCTCTCACGCATCTTCATCCCGGTCCTGTCCCCTCAAGCATCAGGACCTCATGTCCCTGAAGGTCTGAGCCCCTTGATGGCCCCAGTGCCACCGAGGACACCGGAGTGAAGCCGCTCAGTCGTGTCCAACTCTTTGTGACCCCATGGACTGTAGCCTACCAGCCTCCTCTGTCCATGGGATTTTCCAGGCAATAGTACTGAAGTGGATTGCCATTTCCTTCTCCAGGNATGGCCCCAGTGCCACCGAGGACACCGGAGTGAAGCCGCTCAGTCGTGTCCAACTCTTTGTGACCCCATGGACTGTAGCCTACCAGCCTCCTCTGTCCATGGGATTTTCCAGGCAATAGTACTGAAGTGGATTGCCATTTCCTTCTCCAGGGGATCATCCCAACCCAGGGATCGAACTCGGGTCTCCCACATTGTAGACACACGCTTTACCATCTGAGCCACCAGGGAAGTCACCGAGGACGCTAAGAGCCTCCCAGTACTGGGGAGCCACTGAGGGGTGAGGAGCAGGAGGCCAACATCTTGGGCGAGAGTTGGGCTGCACTGATGGGTTCAGGGAGGGGCTGCTTCATCCAGGCATTCAGTCCACAGGCCAGATAGCTCCCACCCTGAGGGACTCCGGTGCTGCCACCCCATTTGTCCTCAGGAACTCCAGGGCCCCTTGCTCCCAGAACAGCAGGGTCAAGGCAAACCGACATGCGCAGGTCACCAAGCGCCTACCGTGGGGTGGGGGCCCTGCACACAGCCCCTGACACAGCCCCCAGGAACGGGGCAAGGAGATGGCACTGCCAAGGCCTGGCACTGGGAGTCACCCTGGAGCTGGGCCACTGCCCCACCTGGGGTGGGAGCAGGGAAGCCAGACTGGCCAAGGGCAAGTCACACCTGGCCCAGCAGGAGGGTCCTTGTGGCCTCTCGGAGCCTGGCTTCTCTGGGGAGACGTGGGTGAGAGGCAGACTGTGCAGATCCCTAGGGTGGGTGCTGGAACCGAAAGACAGGGTTCATGTGGGGGCCTCACCACCCACTGCCCTGGGATAGTCAGGTCCACCCCACCCTGCCCTCATGCCCTCCACCTGAAGATGAGGGCACGTCTAACCAAGTCTGCCGCCTGTGATGGCAAGCAGCAAGAAACAATGGGGAGACCACAGGTGTGAGGTCTCAGTCGATGCTAGAAAATCCCACTTTGTGTGTGTGTGTGTTGGCACTCTGCCCGGCGTGTGGGCTCTTAGTTCCCAGACCAGGGACCTGACCCGAGCCAAGGCAGTGAGTGTCGAGTCCTAACCACCGGCCCACCAGGGACTTCCTCCAGAGAACCTGCTTTGATGTGCAGCAAGTTGGACATCCAGGTGCTGGGTTCTGTCCTGTGCCTGTGCTGGGAACTGACCAGCAGGGGGCGCCGGAAGCAAATGAATGGCAGGCGGGGGGGCGGGGAGGGGGGCCCAAGTCCCCCAGTTCAGAAGGCAAGGCTCATTCACCCTCCAGGCCCTCAAGCCATCAAGGATCCTTCTCTGCCCTCACAGAGCCCCCCTTCCCAAGCATCCCGCCTCCCCTGGAGCCGAGAGAGGCAGGGCCTCAAGGGCACACAGAAGTCAGGCCTCCTGTTCTCAGACCTGCCCTGCAGTTGGGACACGCAGGTGGGTGGGGCAGGTGGGCAGGCCAGAGCACCCCGACAGGGGACCGGCAGGAGGGGCTGGCTCTGACCTTAATTGTGTGGTCTGTGGGTGGGCATGGGCCCTGCTGTGCCCCTCCCATACACGCAGTGCAGAGGAGCCCGGGGAGGACCTTGCCAGGGCTGCAGAGTAGAGGCGGGGCTGAGCTTTGCAGGGACCCTGGTTCCTGGGGGCCAAGGGCCCTGGTTCTGGGCCTGGGCTTGATGCCCTGTGCTTCCAACAGGGCCTCTCTGCCCCCATTGTCCACGTGAGAAGTCTGAGCCTGCGCTAGTGACAGAATGCTTGGGCTCCCCTAGTCAGGAGGGGCTGAGTAGGTTGTTGGACCTGGGCCTCCACCCTTCAAGGCCCGGTGCTCCCCCAGGGCTGGCCCTCAGGAGGCATCCTGGGCAGCAGAGTCCTGTCTTCCCCACTTCCCCACTTCCTGTCCCCTCTCCCTGCTTGGCACCAGATGCCTCAGGAACCTGGAGTCCCAGTCCACCCAGGAACCAAGTGTGGACCCACTTACAGCAGAGGAAACTGAGGCTCAGAGAGGTGTGGTCCAGACAGTCGGGAGCTGGTGAGGCTCCCCCCACCCCACCCCACAGGACGATCTGCCCTGGAGTTAAGGAGGCAAGCAGGCCTGAGCCTCACCAGGCAGGGGGCTCCAGGGTCCCCAGGGCTGGGTAGGAGCCAGAAGCATGGAGGCTGCTACACAGATATGACTTGGTTTTGAACTGCAAACGCCTGTGTCCCCAGGGTTCGGGGTGTGCGGCCAGCAGACCAGGGCACGGGGAATGGGTAGGGGGCGCCCAGGACAGCGCCCCGTTCACACTGCCCGTGAGTGGCTCTGAGGGTGTGACGGACTGAGGCTGCCCAGACGCGGGGCCTCACTGCCGCCAGTTCAGGCGCCTTCCCTCGGGGCCCGGTGGTCGGCAGGAGCCCCACAGCCACTCCCATTTGATAGCGAGGGGAGCTGGGACCAGGCTCCCGATCAGAGTGCAAGCACTGCCCCTGCGGCCGTCAGACAAGGCAGGCTGCCAGCAGCACTCTAGGCCCCCGGCCTGGGGCTCCAGGTCTCACCGGCTAAGCCCCTGTCCCGTCACACTGACATGGAGGAACGGGGAGGCTGGAGTCAGGGGCCAGCCTGGCCACAGGGACACGGCGGGCCCCTCCTGCCTGTCCCCCCTTGCTGCCCCAGCCCAGCCCCCTTGTGGAAGCCTGAGTGACGTGGAAGCTGGCAGTGGGTGGGAAAGAGAGGGTGTCCAAGCCAGGCTAATCGGAGGATGCCACTTGGTTCCCATGGCAACTGCTGCAGAGCTCAGTCTTTCAGGATAGACTCAGGTTAGGCCTCAGCTGCCAAAACACCCACTATTTCAGGGCTGGTTACCTTGGTGACCCAGGTGGTGGGGACGTGGTGGGGGGAGGGGAAGGAGAGGAAGGGTCATATCAGGAGAGGTCAGGCAGGGGGTCCACTGGCTCAGAGGACAGACTGCCCCCTGGGCCTGGGCCTGACTCTGCTCACATGTTGATTCCCGATCCGGATCACACACGGCCTTGATCCTCATCACAGACTGACTTCTGATCCTCGACACAGGATCCCTGTCGCATGGGGGTCCCTGACCGCTGATGCACGCTAGGTTAATGGCAAATGCTATCTTTGTTACCGTTTTTACTGTGTGTCGTCACACATGGCTGACCCCTGGAAAATGTTCACCAGGCGAGCGCGTCCATGGCCAGGGAGTCCCCCAGGCAGGCCTCCGGGGGCCCGCAGAGCTGGGCACAGAGGAGCTCAGGCCACCCTTCGCTGGGTGACTATGGGGCTCTTGGGGTGGGTGGGCTTTGAGGGGGCAGCAGAAGAGTGGGCAAGGCTGGGGGGTGGGCTGCCCCTCCAGGCCCGGAAAGAAGCCGCCATTCTTCCCAGGCTCAATGCCCCCTCTGTCTGGAAGCCTCATTTCCATCTCATTAAGGGATGAATAGAGCCAATTAATGGCCGCCAGGCAGCCTTGGCCACCCAGGAGAGCGGACACACGGCAAGGGGGCTCCAGGCCTCCTTCCCACCCTGGCACCCCTGTCTGGAGGCTGTGGTTGCCCCGGTCTCCGGGTCCCTGTGCCCCAGTGGGCTGGGGCGGGGCACTCAGGGAGGCCCTCTTCCCACTGGGCCTCCCCGCCTCCTGGGTCCCCTTTGGAGGAGGCAGTCTGCACTTCCTATCTTGTCCAGCAGAGGTCTCCCCAGTCCAGCAGGTCAGGCAGCACCGCCTGTTCCCGCCCCGCCCCTGACCGTCAGGCTGGGGTCCCTTTGCAACCACAGCGCAGTCCAGCCCCTGGGAGGACCGCAGCCCCCAGAGTCGAGGCCTGTCCTGCAGCACGTAGGTTCTTCCTCTGAGCCCCTTGCATAGATGTGCAAATGAAGGCCACAGGGGATGGGCAGCTCCGCCCCCACCCAAACCACAGCCCCGCTCTGGCTCCGTAAGTCCAAACTTGGTGCATCCTTCACCAAGGCCTGAGGCTTCCACTGTCAGGGCCCGAGCAACCAGCAAGCTGCCCAGCTGCAGGAGGCACTGTGGGATCTCAGGACGGAGGTGAGAACCGTGGCCACTGCCCACAGGCCACTTGCCAGAGGAGGACGAGGAGAGTTCCTCCATGCACGATAGAGGCGCTGGACCCTACAGGCAGGTGCTGTCCCATCCCCATTTCACAGAAGGAAACTGAGGCTCGCCAAGTCAGTGATAGGACCCTATCTGCAGGGTTAGTCTGGCAGGCGCCCCCTGTCCTAGAAGGATGCCTGTTACAAGCCCAGACAAAGGCCTGGGTCCTGCCTGGCTTTGCACTTCGATGCTGGATGACCTGGGCAGGTCTCTTCCCCTACCGGAGCTTTGGCTACACAACTCACAGCCCTTCCTCACTTTGGGGGAAGTGAGACCCCAGCAGGGCCACAGCCCCCAGCCTCCCAGCTGCAGGGTGGTGTGGGAGCCCCGCTCTGGGCGGCACCCCGTGTGCTCTTATGGGCTCCACGAGGTCACGCCCTCCTCTGTCTGCCTACAATACCTGGAGGTTGTCTGCCTGGAGCTGGAAACCTTGTTTTCCAGGTTTTCTAAGTTGGCCCTTGTGCAAAAGAACAGCTCCCCGGGCTGGGATGAAAACCACCTGGCAGGGAGGCCCTGACCCTTCCTGCTCCTGTCCCCTCCAGCCCCCTAACACATTCCTGGTCATCCCTAAACTCCAGAGACACATCCTTCCCCCTGAAGTACCTCCTCCCATCAGAGCCCTGCCTCTTGCTACACACTGCAGCCCCTAGAGAGGGTAGCTGTGCAGCACTGAGGGTGGGAATTACTCCAAAGCCCATGGGGTGTCAGGGCAGGGGCGCCTGGCTGAGAGCAGACAGGGCTGGAGGCACCGGGGCACTCAGCCTGGGGTGGGTCACGGACCCTAGGCAGAGCATCCCCGCCTTACACGCGCTGGGGATGTCACACACTCAGGCTCCAGCCCAGCCCCACCCCACCCATGCAGGCACTTTGGGGGAGGCACACATGTGCACATGCAGGGTCATGAACACACAGGGACACACACATATGCACAGGGACACGCATGCACACACACAAGAACACATGCACACACAGGACACACACACAGGGACACATACACACAGGGACCCACACATATGCACAGGGACACACACACACACACTGGCCCCCAGCCCCCAGGATGCCGCTTTTTCATTATCTTACATGTCGCTTCTGCAATAAAATTCTTTAATTAAAACATGAATATTTAAAGCAATCCTTGAGAGAAATGGCCCCATCTCACCAGAGGCAGAAAAATGTAGAGAGACTCTGGAGGGGGTGGGAGTGGGCGGGCTGTGCAGAGGGGCGGCCGGCTGGGGGCAGGGAGTGGTGCTCTGGCCCGAGGAAGGCTTGCCAGTTGGACGCATGGCGTGGCCATGTGGCGTTTGGACAGGCCGGGCGGGGGCAGGGCTGAAAGTGGGCCACGGGCTGGCCTGGGCTGCCCACTCGCTCTGGGCATTGCACGGCCCTCTCGAGCCGGGATGGAGGACACACCTTACCCAGACTCCCTTGCTCGGTGTTGGGGGCGCGACTCCGGGGCACAGGCTCCGCAGCACGATATGGGGTCCAGCTCAGCTGTGTGTCTTCTGAATGACTGCTAGACCTCTCTGGCCTGTGGGCCACCTCACCCGTACACACACACACACCCAGACCCTCACACCTGAGCTCTTGCAAGAGAAGGCCCGGGTGGCCAAGAGCTGCTCTGCTTCAGGTCTCCCCTTTCAAGCTGTGTGAGCCTGCCCGCAGCCTGGATGCCTCTGTGCCTCCCCCTACTCAACTCGCGTTCATCAAGGACCTGCTGCTGCCACAGGCTGGGCCACCACAGGGCGTCGCCAGTGAGCAGGGCCAGCTCCCCTGCCCCATGATGGGGACATCCCGGCAGGGACAGAGTCGGGACACGGGAAATCTCTGGTGTTCACAGGCGATTCCGTGTGGGAAGAGAGCGAGAGAGAGTGAGGGGACAGTGGGCCTGGGGCTGCCGCCACGTGCCATCTGGGCAGCCCCTGAGAGAGGGGGCATGTGGGGAGTGTTCCGGGCCAGGGAGCACCCCAGGCAGAGGTCCTGGGCCAGGAGGCAGGTCCTCGCTGGCAGCCACCTGGGCGGCTGGGAAGAATGAACTGTTAAGGGGCCGTGGCGTAAGCTGCTGACACCACGTGTACTCCCAAGGCCTCAGAAGCATCAGGGCCTTCTGAGTCCAGGCACGGGCATGGGGTCTGCGCCGCCCCTGGGTGGCGGTGACCATCTCCTGTTCCTGCTGCCCTGCCCCTCAGAGTCGAGCTCCTCATTTCCCGGTGGTAGCCCCAGCCCGCATGCCTTCCAAACTGTCTTCCACGAGGCCGTTGGCCCTGCCACGGAGCCTTGACTTGAGCTTTGTCAAGACTTGCACAGAGCCAGCGTACACACACACACACACACACACACACGTGCATGCGCATCCACGCATGTGCAGTGAATTCGAGTACATACCAGTGTACACGTGTACATGCGCACACACATGCATGCACAAACACAATGTACACAGATACCTGATGCGCTGTACACCAGCATGCGCACGTGTACACGCCAGCCACACAAACATGCAAATACTCACACGTGCATGTGTAAGTGTGCACACACACACATACTGGCAGTGCCTGCGTGAATGCACACATACCTGTCCCCTCCTACACACACTTGTACACGTGGATGCATGAACACATGCATGTTCGCATAACACGCTGAACACACACGCTCACGTAACACTGTGCACACACGCTCACGTAATACTACACACACAAGTGCACACAGATGTGGTGCACACATGGTGCACACACGCACACCTGCACCTCCCTCCAGCACCACATGCAAACATTCCTGTTCTCAGAATCTCTGCTCAAGTCCAGAGTCCCCACGTAGCCCTCCTCCTCCTCTAATCTGTCTCTGCCTGCCAAGCCCTCCAGATCCCCTACCTAATAATAAACATAGATATTGACATTTCATCACTGATGTTGCTTTTGCTTAGAAACACTTTCACCCCAGTTCTCATTCTTCATGACAACCAAGGAAAGAAGATGTTTTACTCTCTCCATTTTAAAGACAAGGAGCCTGAGGGGATTGGCCCGGGGACACAGCAAGTGCAGGGCAGGCTGGGATTAACTTGAACCTGACCCCGTGGTCCCTCTCAAATGACTCCCGCTGGATGGCCTATGGGCCTCTCATAGTCGGGTCCCACTCTGACCTCCAGATCTTCCTCCCCACCACTTCCCTACCTCAGCTGAGGTCTTCACGCCCAGCCAGAAACCTGGGCATGGGCCAGCGATCAATCTCCTTCCTCCATGCCCACATCCTTGGCATCAGCAAGTCCATCAGCTGCACACCCCATCCCCCAGGCGCTCCCCCTTCCTCCCGGCCAGGCCAGCATCAGCTCCCTCCCGGATTTCTGCTCTGAGCCAGACACCACATTGACAGCCCCAACCTTGTGCCCCCTCTGCTTAAAGCCCCCACCGCCCTTCAGCTCTCAAGAGAAGAGGCAAACCCCGTCTGGGAGGCCTGGCCACCTTTGCACCCAACTGCATGCCTGGGCCTGCTCCCTCCAGCACCCACATTGAGCCCCGAGCCCCGCAGGCTCGCAGCTCATCACAGCAGCCCCACCTCCTTGACCTTGTCCCGCAAGTTCTGTGTGGCTCCAGCTAGACCGGGTTATCTCCCTGGCATGGTCACTGCCCCGGGATGCTGGCAGAGGCCAGCTCTTGTGCTGTGGCCTCCAGTGTGGGCCAAGCTCCAGGGCCATCAGGCCTGAGGCGACTGGACAGTCCCTCAAAGCAGTCAACACCTTCCCGGTGAGGACGCTGAGGTTCAGGAGGCAGGTGATCACTGGGGAGTGGCCAACCAACGCGTGCGGCCAGGCCACCACCCCGCCTGGCCCTCCTGCACCCACCGGCCTCCCAAAGCCGCTGCCCCCTCTCTGCTCCGTCCTCCTCCTCCATCCAGAGGCCCACTCCCACCACCATGCTGTGGGGCTGCCCGTGCCTAGGTCACAGCACCCTCCAGCTGGTCCAGCCCGAAGATCAGCCCTCGCAGCCCATCACCAGGTACCCCAACCCAACTGATGGAAGGCGGGGGTTTCCCGATGGCTTCCTGGATGCCGCACCCCCACCCCTGGGGGCTCTGCCTGCCCCCTCCCTCTTCTCTCCAGCTATGCTCACCGCTTCATGGAGGTTTCTAATCTGGGCTCTACGGCCCAGGGGCCATGAATAGAACCATGTTCCAGGAGAGCTGGTTCCCTTTGAAACCCCCCATGGAGCTGCTCTTATGCCTTGAAAGACGTTTTTCTGAGGAGTCCACCAGTCTCACTGGCTTGGGAGAGGCCAAGAGCCCTGGGCACAACACCTGGCCCCACGGGGACGCGCCCGCAGGGACGCCCAGCCCAGCCTGGCTCCTGAGTGCCTGGCACACTGTCTGGTCTCCACCTGCACAGATGGTGAAGAGCTGTCTCCTGTCACCCCCACCCTGGGGTCCCACAGGGGCTCCCCTCCGTGCATGTGCAGGGTCTCCTTCCTGCCCTGCCCCTGGGGAGCTCCGCTCCTCGTCCCACCCCCCCGATGGTACCAGCCCCACCCCGTGCTGGCGCCCGTCTCACCAAGGACCCCAAGCTTGCTGAGAAGGTGGGACCGGCCGAGCACACGCCCACCCTCACCTCTGCACTGCCCTGCCTCTGACCCCCACAGGGCTCACCCTCACCTCTCCCAGAATTCCAAACAGTATCCCCTGGGACCAAGTGACCCCTGACCTCCAGGTGACCGGCAGCGCCCCCCCAGCCCTGCCCCCTGCACTGTGTCATGGACGCCTTGCTGCTCACTCACCTGGAGCGCCGTCTTCGCCCCGGTCCTGGGTCAGGCTGGTGAGGCAGTTCTCGGGGCCCCCAGCCACACCGTCCCTCAGGCAGACGTCCCCGCGGGGCACCAGGGAGCCGGAGGCAGGGTCGCTGGTGTCCCCGCCCAGGCAGGCGCAGGGGGTCTGCATGATGCCGCAGGGGTGCGAGCTGCGGCTGCCGGCCAGACAGGCGTCCAGCCAGCGGCACAGCATCTGGCAGGCGGCCCGGCTGGGGTTGCGGTTGCCCACCACTAGGTATTCCACGGAGAAGTCGTCGCTGGGCCCAGGGGGCCCGTCCCGGGCCCCCAGGGTGTTGTCCTGGGGTGGCTGCAGGCGCTGCATCTGCAGAAACTGTTTGCTGGCCTGCAGGAAGGCCAGGGGCGCAGAGGGGTCGCAGAGCCGCAGCACCTCATCGAAGCTCTCCACGCCCAGGTAGGTGCGCGTGGACTCCAGGAAGGAGTCGAACTGGTAGGTGCGGACGCGGGCGGGGCCGCTGCAGGCGGGTGCCTTGGCCACCTTCATGTAGAGCGTGTAGCGGCGCGGGTCCGGGTTGCGCAGGGTCCAGGAGCAGCGCGAGGCATTGGCCGGGAACACCGCGGCTGCCGAGAAGTAGCCGAAGAACTTGCCCTGCACCAGCGTGGCACAGGGCTCAGCCCCGGGCCCTGCGGCCGTGCCCACGGCCGTGCCCGCCTGGCGCCCCAGCAGCAGCAGTAGCAGCGGCCCAAGGATCCAGAGGGCACCCGGGGCGGCGGCCTGGCCCCTCATCCTAGCTCGCGGGGCCGCCGGGGTTCCGCGGGCTGGGCAGGCAGGCGCGGGCCAGGCCTGGACATGCCAGGGTCCGGCGGTGAGCGGGGTTGGGCCGGGCTGGGGGGCCGGGGCTCTGAGTTGGGGGGCAGAGGCGGCTTCTGGGCACTGGGGGGGCAGTGGTGGGTCCTATGGTCCAGCAGCCTGGCACCCACCCATGGCCTCAAGCAGCAGCTGGAAAAGAAAGAGCAGAGGGTAGGGTTGAGCCCCTGGGGAGGGCACACTGAGGGCAGTGCCCACCCGGGCTCCGAGCCTCCAATGCGGGCCCTGGCCCCGCGCTCAGTCACCTGTTCTGCCCACCTGCCAGTGTGTCCACCTGCAGGGGCATAGAGCCAGGGGTGGGTCACTTCCTCCCCAAGCAAGCCTGGGCAGGAAGTGGTGGGCAGCCCTGGCCAGGGCCACCAGCCCAGGGGCCTTGGCTGTGCCGGTCTGGCTGGGAAGCCTGGCAAGGCTCCGGGGGCTCTGGGCCTGCCCAGTGGCCCCATCACAGCCACGGGGGCCATCCTGCCACTGGGCCTCCGGGCCTCTCAGACCACACCTCTCCCCCACATCTTTCAGGGAAGGATCCGCAAACCCAGCCAGAGGAGCAGGGTGGAGTGGAGGGCAGAGGACAGAAGTCGCCCCGGCCTCCTGCAGCCCCACCTCTCTGAGCCTTGCCTGGGCGGGTGCGGAGTCCTCACGTCTGCAGGAGTGACTGGCTCTGTGAGGGACGAGGGTGGGGTCAGACCCCGGTCTGGCTTTGCTGACATCCATCCGCCCTGTGCCTGGCACATACCACTCAGCCTCCCACCTGCGTTCCTGCCAGGGAGCCGCCCTCTCCCCCTCCCTGGAGTCACCTGCAGCCCCCGGGGGCCAGGCCTCGGCCTGCGCTGACCCCTGCCTGTCCCCCCAGCCAGGTGGGCTCTATCCCCTTTCATGTTACATGAGGAAACCGAGGCTCAGATGGGGTCACAGTGAGGGGGCAAGGGTACCCACACTTGAACCCCCAGGCTGCCCCCAAACTCCTGGCCCTGGGGTCCCCTGACCTGTGGAGGAGTGGGCCTGGTCTTGTACCACCCACTCACTGCGGGTGCTGGGGGCGGGACGCTGCACGTCAGCGGGGACTCAGCGGAGCCTGGGCTCAGAGGCCAGCACCGCCCCTTCTGACCCGCCTGCACATGGACCCTGGAGAGCTCATTTTGCCTGCAAACCTCACCTCCCCGCAGCCCCTGCTGGGGCTGTCTCCCACAGCAGCTGGGCGGGTGGGTACAGGAAGAGCCGCAGCAGCCCCCTGAGCCCCCTGGCCAGGGGCGGCCCCTCCGCTCTGCTGACCGCACACATGCCAGCCGCTTAGTGCTGCCAGGCCCAGCTGGCCGGCGGCACGAGGTCGGCCACGGCTCTGCAGTCCCCTACTGCCGTCCTTCCCCACAGGCTGTGGAGGCAGGGCAGGGGGCGGGGCACGGGCGGCCCAGCCGAGCCAGGGTGGCTGGGCATGGGCAGACCTCCTGGCTGTGTGGATGCAGCCACACTCCTTACTCCCCAGCCTCAGTTTCCCCATCTGTATAGTGGGGGTGCAGCCTCACGCTCCCAGCATAAGGGAAGCACTGGACCCACAGATTTACCCAGAGATGGGGCAGGAGGGGCCCCCAGTGGGGAGAGGAGCAGGAAGGGGGCTCCACAGCACTAGGGATGGCCCTTGGGGGCTCTTTAGTGGCAAACGCTGGGGAGGGAACTTGCAAACTCTTTGTGCCGGCCCTCTGGGCAGAACTGGGCAGACTGCCCTTGGCCCTTGCCTCCAGGAAGCCCTGATCCTGCCACACCTCCAGGCCATCCTGGGCCAGCCTTGGGCCCAGCACCGCAGAGCCCTGCAGCCCATGTTCGGGGACTGAGGCTGGGGCCAGGGTACTACGGCCAATCCCAGAGCTGGGAGGCTGCCTGCAGGGTGGCCGTGGGGTTCGAGACCTCACCTGAGCTCCTGCCCCAGGGGCACCGCCCCCTCCCCTGGCCCTAGGCTGGGAACTAACGTGGCTGCCAGCCCCCCAGCTGGGGTCCCAGCCCTGAGACAGACCTGTTCTGATGCTTGGGAGAGTCCCTGGTGGATGTCGGCAGAGCCCAGCGGAGGCCCTCATCACAGTCTCGTGCCTCCTCCAACAGCCCCCCCGACCCCACCACTCAACAGCCAACTCAGCCTGTCCCATTCCCCTGGACCCAGGGTCAAGGCCACCCCAAAACCGCACACCTGCCCCTGGAGGGGCCTGCCCACCTTCCCCCCGCTCCATCCCTGCTTCTGGGAGCCCACTCCCAGCCCTCCCGTCTGGAAAGTGGATACAGCCTGGAGCAGACACTCTGCCTGCATGCTGGGGTTGAGGGGCTGGCGAGGCACGGCCGCATCCCCCACCGTGTGGCCTCACAGGCCTGTACGGGGCATCAGCCTGGCCCCGCGTGGTGGGACGCATGGGAGGACCTCCTCTACCAGACACAACTTTCTGCAACCTGGAGGATCTCTGTACAGAGGGGCGTGTGGGGGCCACAGAAGAGCCATCTGGGTGGGAGTCTGTGGGTGCTGGATGCCCAAGACAGGGTCTGGGCCCGCATCTGCGGGACAAAACCCCTGCTCCCTGAGAGGCAAGGCACTGCCCTGGGCCAGGCAGACCGCCCTACCCTGCCCGTCCGGGGGCCCGTAGGAGCCGGCCAGCCCTCATCTAGACCAGCTCATTTGGCTCCGGTCAGCCTGTGCGAGGAGTGAGGCCATCCCTGGGCCCTGCACAGCAGGCAAGAGGAGCAGTGAGGGTCACAAGCAGGGCAGGGCCCTGTTCAGAACAGCCCCCCAGAAGCGTGGCGACATGAGAAGCCGGCCTGAAGGCAGGAGGAAGTGGGGCAGGTGCTGGGGCCACAGGAGGGAGCGGCCCCGGGCCCAGCGGGTGGGGGAGGAGGGCACCTTCTTGCCTGTACCCTGGGGAAGTGGGAGATGCCAATGGGGGCAGGTAAGGGGCAGATCAGGGTACCCCCAAGACTGAGGCTCTGGTGTGAGCCTTCAAGAGGCTCCTGGGGCTAGAAGATGGCCTGGCAGAGCCCCCCATGGGGTTTTCACACAGGGTCCCACAGCAGGGGATTGCTGGGGCCACCAGAGGGCCAGGCGTTCTCCAAAACTCAAGGGCTCCATGCCCTGGGCCTTGGGGACAGCTCTGCTGGCCAGAAGGCAGTCCCAGCTCTGAGCCCAAGCCCCTGAGTAGCTTGGTCCGGCCTCTTTTGGCTGGACTCAGGGCAGAGCTGGGCAAGAGGCCCAGGCTGCCAGCATGGACGGTCCCTGAGCCTGCCAGCGGCCACTCACCTGCACCTGCCCAGATCCCACCCTCTGCCCTGCCCCCGACAGGCCCACAGGTGTTTTCCAACAGCAGGGCCCCCCCGCCTCTATTCACTGCCTGCCTGAGAGCTCCAACAAGGCCTTGGGTAAACAGCTGAGGCCGCTCATGCCAGGGCACACTGGTGTCAGGCCCCAGGTCACATAGCGGGGTGGAGGCCAACCAGTCAAACCCATCCCATGCTGGGAGATCACAGCTGAGAAGGGCTGGGGCCCGCAAGGGAGCCCCTGACCCCGCCTGGCACCCCAGGGTGGGGTCCCCGAGGGGCGATGCCGGCAGGGTCCTGGGATCAGCGGGGGCAGCCCCTGATCTTCACTGAGGGGTTCCTCTGACGGGGTGGGGGACGCAGGCCCGGAGATGGGAGGAGATGGGCGGGGGCAGCCAGAGGACAGACACGGCCTCGGAGATGACCAGACCCAGACCTTAAGCAAGCGGGCGATGGGCGGTGGGGACCTTCGCTGACCTGGGGGAACAGATCCGTGCGAGTATCTGTGAGTGCATGTGTGTATTCTGTGTGCACACATGTGTCTGTAGGGCGTCTGCACACGTGGGCACCTGTAGCACGCTTGCACGAGGCTGACGGCAGGAGGAGGGCTCAGTGTGTGCTATGGGATGTGCGGGTCAGTGACCAGGGAGGGGCCAGCCTGGAGGGGGAGCCCCAGGGAGCCCAGGGCAGGGCCTCGGAGGAGGAGGGCCGGGCCGGGGAGGGCGGCTCCACACCCCTCCCTGCAGGTGGCCGCACGGTGGCTCATCTGAGCCGCCCGTGCTCCCCGCCCTCAGCCACATCCAGAGCCCAGGCCTCCCCTGGCGGTCAGACTCTACAAGCCCACAGACCAAAGATGAGGCTGGGAGGGGCTCCTGGCCTCAGTGCCTGGCTCCAGCGTGGTCGCCGGTCCCTCCTCTCAGAAATCCTCACGGGTAGCTGTATCCCCGAGGTTGCAGGCCTCTGTCTGGTCCGTGGGTTCACATATCCTAACTGGGGTCACTGCGGCATCAAGCGCGCACTGCCCGTCCTGGGTTCCAATGATCAATGGGCACCCGAGCCCCCTCAGGTCCCTGCCTCCCCAACCTGCCTGCGGACAGAAGCCTGCCAAGTGCCTGGCCCCAGCACTTTGGCCAGCCTCTGCCCCCAGCCTACCGCATGGCCTCTCGGAGCCTGCGGGGCAGCCTCTGGGTGAGGGATGGGGGACCCCAGAGAGCCAGGTGAGGGAGGAGGAGCTGGAGTGCTGGTGATGAGAGAGGGCTGACCGCACACCGGGCCAGGTCTTGGGTCTCAGGAACAGTCTCAGCCCCACGTCACAACTGGAGGGGTCACCAATTCACTGAGGGGCGCCCCACCCACCTCTGTGTCCAGGTGGACTCTCCAGCCCCCGCCTGCCATCAGAAGCCGGGGTGCCCCAGGTTCCCTGCCCACAGGGCCGTGGGCTTGATGCCGCCCCACCAGGCTCCGGGATTCTCCAGCCGCACCTCCATCCTTGGGCCCCCTGCTCCCCTCCCGGCCCTGCCGTCCCCTCCCCACCCACCCCAGGCCACCAATNCTGGAGGGGTCACCAATTCACTGAGGGGCGCCCCACCCACCTCTGTGTCCAGGTGGACTCTCCAGCCCCCGCCTGCCATCAGAAGCCGGGGTGCCCCAGGTTCCCTGCCCACAGGGCCGTGGGCTTGATGCCGCCCCACCAGGCTCCGGGATTCTCCAGCCGCACCTCCATCCTTGGGCCCCCTGCTCCCCTCCCGGCCCTGCCGTCCCCTCCCCACCCACCCCAGGCCACCAATGGCATCCCCAGACACCAGCCACAAAAGGCGCTCTGTTGTCCCGGCCGGCCCCCTGAACAGTGCCCGCCTGTGTCCTGGAGAAGGCTGCCCTGGGGGAGGGGCGGGTGGGCAGCCGCGGCACGGACAGCAGCCCGCGGGCTGGCGGGTGGGCAGGGCTGAGAGAGGCCACCTAAGGGCGCCTGACCACCCTGCCCTCCCGCCGTGGGGTGCCCAGGGCCCCCACAGGTCCCTCCTGGGCCGTGGCAGGTCAGGCAGCTAGTTTCCCAGAGGCACAGGCAGCCCCGCTGAGCGACCCTGGTCACAGACCCCGGACAGCCTGTGAGTGGTCTCAGGGGCATGGGGCCAGAGGGAGGGGCTGGCAGCCGGGACAGGCCTCCATTTACTAGCAGAACTGGGGGTGGTCTGCTAGGAGACCCTGGCCCCCAGCCCCACGACCACGACCTGCCCCCACTCCCAGCCCATGCGGGGCCAGCCAGCTTCCTGAGCACCCCGGCCGACTTGTGGGGCATCCCATCCGGTTGTGTCGTCCTCCCAGCAGAGAGAGCAAGCAAACCAGGAAGGGTCCCCAGGTCCAAGGGCGGGGGTGCCGGGGCGGGGCTGGGCTGCCAGTGGGGAGGCTCCCTCCCCTGCCCGCCAGCCTGGGCACCGGGGCCTCCAGGGGAACCTGGCTGGAAGCCAGGCAGAGCCGCCCCGGAGGAAAGAGAAAGGCGGCCCGGCCGGAAGGTCCAGTGCTGGGGGCGGAGAGAGGAGCCTTGTCCTGGGCTGGCTCTGCTCCAGGCTGCCCCATCCAGACCCGCACCCTCATCACGCCTCTCTTTCCCAAGAGCCTGTCACCCCAAGCCACTTGCAGGCCTTGAAGACACCCTGCGTTCCGTGCTCCGGGCCTGTGCTCACACCCGCCCGCTCTGAGCAGCTCTGCCCCACCCCCTCCCCCCGTTGGGCAGACACGCGCAGCCCTTCAGGTCACAGGCCTTTGGGTCAGGGGAAAGGTGGCTGCCCTGGAAAGCGTTACCTGAGCCTGCGGGGCCTCCCGAGAACAGACGCGCCCTTGCGAGCTCCCACCACGTCCTGCGGCCCGGGCACACACACGCGCGCACACAGTGCTCTTGTGTTGCACAGACACACTCTGCGGAGTCCCGGGCGGGGACAGCGAGAGCATCAGCCCCTTCAGCTGGGCGTCCCTCGGGGGCAGGGAGCTCTCCCGAGGAGGGGAGGCTCCTGATATTCTGGCTGCGAACTATGTCCCTGCCTCTCCTCTCCGTGTCCCCCTGCTTGGTACCGAGAGGAAGCCCATGCTCCCCGCGGGAGACAGTGTCCTCGCCCGCTCAGCTGCTGGCCACGGGTGACGCCCCACCCACGCCCCACGCCAGGGTCTGTTCCCAAAATTCTCAGCAAGAGGGGCTCATCCAAGGTCAGCGGTCCACGGTCACATGGGGAGGGGGTGGGGATGGCGGCAAGATCCGAAGAGGCGGTCGGGAAGGGCCCTTGTGGCCGGGCCGACGATGCGGAGGTCCCGGGGGTGTCCCAGGGGTGTCAAGGAGTCCCTGACAGCATGGGGTGGTGGGAGGGGCGAGAACAGAGGAAGGGGTGCTTAGCCAGGACACGCTTCAGGGAGCCCAGGTCTCGGGGCTCTCGACACCCGCTGACCCGCCCCATGGCACCAGCGGCTGCGTCAGGACAGGCCGTCCAAGAGGAGCTTGAGCACTTGGTGCTTCCAGGTACCAAGGCTCCCGGCACCCACGGGCACCTTCTCCCCCGTCTCCAGGAGGGCTGAGGGGAGGGAGGGTGGCAGAGTGTGGGCCAGGCCCAGCGCCACCACCAGCTGCACCCCAAGAGCTAGGGCTGGGCAGGCAGAGAGGGGGACAAGCTGACCTGTGGCCCAGGGCGAGCTCTGGGGAGCAGGCTGACCCCGAAACCAGGGCTGGGCCAAGCTGGAGAGACATGTGCCCTTGCGTGTTGCACAGGGACTGGTGGGACCCAGAGGGTCAGGGCTTGGGCTGGGGGCAGGGACAGTGCTCTCTACGTTCTGACCTCACTTGCATCCGCCTGGACAAGCGGGCTGGCAGCCCTGACTGCCCAGGGCGTCGCCTACTCTGCCTGTCCAAACTCCGCAGGCCAGGCGGCAGGGAGGCTCCGCCGGCCCTGGGCACCAGCTCCAGGGGGCAGCCCCCCCACCATCACCCCCTGCCCCCAGTGACTTGGCCAGGCCACTTGGGCCATGCACAGAGCTCCGAGGCCCCTGCTTGCCAGCTCCTCAGGTCCTCTGCCTCTCCTCCCACCTTGGAGACCCCTCAGCTGTGTCTCAGCTGAGAGTCAACACCCCAAAACCAGCCACCTTGTGCCTTCATCTTGCCATCCATCGCAGCCTCTGAGGCCCTGGAAACCTCCTGCCCTGGAGGCCTCTCTGGTCCTGCAGTCAACTGGTCACTCAGCAGGGACCAGTCCGTACCCCCGCTCCCAAGTGAGCCCTGGAGGATGCCCACAGACCCCACGGGCAGGGACCCACTGGAGAGTCAAAGGCAAGGGTGGGGGTGCTGTGGGGGATGGGGGGTGAGGGGGAGGAGGCGTGGGGGCAACAGTGGGAGTGAAGGCTGGGGGGATGAGATGGCCAAGGGGTGAGCCAGGGTCTCCTGCCGCACGCAGACAGATTCCATTGTCTAAAGCACTTTATGCTTGTAAAGGCACAGAACATTCTGGAAGGATAACAGGGACACATTAACAGGAGGACCTGGGGTCTAGGGCGAGGAGACTCCCTCTGCGCTCTAGCCCTTTGGGGCTGCTCCCATTGCTTGTCACCTTCCAGGTGCATGTGTCAGGAAGATCTAACTCTTTGCGACCCCATGGATGGTAGCCCTCCAGGCTCCTCTGTCCAGGGGATGCTCCAGGTAAGAATATTGGGAGTGGGTTGTCAGGGGATCTCCTCAACCCAGAAATCGAACCCACATCTCTTATGTCTCCTGCATTGGCAGGCAGACACTTTACCACTAGCATCCCCTGGGAAGCCTAAGTAGAAATGAATTAATAAGAAAGAGCGGAGGGAATGGTGGCTACAGGCAGGAAGGAGCCTCGGTTCCCGCCACCCTGTGAGCCAGGGGGACACTGGGTACAAGGAAGGCTCCGGATGTTCCGGTAGAAAGGAATCCGAACTCAGGGATCCGAACTCCTCTGTGGCTGCGGCCACGGCCAAGGGTCCCGGGTCTCCTGCCACGTCTCACCCTGCAGAGGAGGCCTCGGGCCTCTGTGGCCCAGGCTGGGAATCAGTGGGAAGCTCTTCCCCTCTTGGGCCTTGCTTTCCCAACAAGGTAGGGCGGGAAGAGGGGTTCCCCCAGCACCCTCTGCCCGGTATCTTCAGAGCAATGGACATGAATGTCCACCACGGTGCCCAGCTTCCAGGGCAGTGCATACTCATATTTTACGCTGTGCTGTGGGTCTGTTTGTGGTGCACACTGAAGGGGGTCTTGGGTGGTATCAGGATGACAAGAGGAGCCTGGAGTCCAGCGTGCTTGTGGGCAGGGGCTACCCCCCGGGAGCACCTACCATCTCCTTGGCCACTGGGGCAGGTCACCACCTCAGTCTAGAACCACCCCCCTCCCCCGCCATAGTCCCCACCACTCCCAAGACACAGCCCAAGGCCTGCAGGGCTCTGGGTTCCAGCCCCCTTCCCTCTGGAGCCCCAGTCCTGCTGTTCATCTCTCCAGCTTTTGCACACGAGCTGCCTACACCTTACACCTGCCACAGGGCCTTTGCATGGCTGCTCTGGTGTGAGACCATCCTCACCACTCCCACCCCTCTTCTCCTGGTTTAGCTGCCATTCCCCATAGAGGGCTCTCGGAGACCCTTACCTCTGGCCTCCTGCAGGCTGCTGTCTTCCACCCCAGAGCCCATTCACTGAACTGAGCAGGGTCTCTTTCCTGCCTTATGCCCACTAGCCTTCACATGGCGGGGCACGCCCTCTGCCTTGCCCAAGCTGTACTCCCAGTGCACACGTGTCCACGTGGGCACCTGTATTTTCACTACGTGTGTGCAGGCTATACACAGTGGTATCCAGGCCATATGTCTACTCAGAAACCGCTGCTCTGACCGACAGCACGGCCGCAGCCACGCAGGCTGGGGGCCAGAGAGTTCCAGAGGACAGCGGGGCAGAGTGGGTCAGCCGGGACGCACGCACTAAGCTAACCAACCCTCCGGGTTTAGGTTTGAAGGGGCCACCGCTTGCACACCGCCACAGGACCTGCCGTAGGTAAAACGTGGTTAGATTCAATCTTGCCATCCCGGGCGCGCATTGACACAGATCTGCTCTGCGCACGCACACACGTGTGGCAATCTGCGTGCCTGCCCACACAAGCCACCAGCTTGCCGGCCGGACACGCACGTGCACGCGTGGCACACAGGTACCCAAACGCGCTCCTCACGCCCGTGCACCCGGCACGCGGGCACGGCGAGTTTGGGGAGGCGGCTGACTGCGCTCGGGCCCTGACCAGGGAGCCTAGGGCCCGCCAAGAGGCGGGGGCGGCCGTGCTGCGGGGATGGGGCGGGCGCCCCGGCCGCGGACGAGACGGAAGGGGCGGGCAGGCGGCCGGTGGTGCGGGCGCCCTCTCTCGGCTGCTCGGGGCAGCGCGCCGCCCTCCGCTGCCGCTGCCACCGCAGCCCGGCGCCCGCCGCCCCGGCCGGAGCCGGAGGCGTCCCCGGGGGGCGGACTCGCCCCCAGGAACCGCTCCGGAGGCGGAGGCCCGGGCCAGGCGGGCCGGCAAGGGGGCGAGGATGCCGAGGGAGGTTGCCCACACCCTGCCGCTCGTCCGGCCCCGCCGAGGCCGCCTCCTGCCCGGCCCCGAGGCCGCTCTTCCGCAGGCGCCCAGCTGCCTCCGGACCCGGCCGGCCGGGACGCTGCGGGCCTAGCCCGCTGCGGGCCCAGCGCATCGGATGTCCGGGAGAGCGCCGAAGGCCTGGGCCAGAAGGGCCCGCAGAGCCTCCCCCCTCGCCCCCATTTCACGGACGCGGCCACCGAGGCCAGAGAGGGGCAGGAGCCTGTGGGCGAGGCAGGGCCCCCCAACTTGGCTGCGTCCCCTCCCGACCCTGGGTCCCGAGCAGAGCGGCGTGACGCCGAGGGCGGCGAATTCCCTTTCCCGCCCCCGCGCGGGAGCGCGGCGGGGACAAGCTCCCTTCCCCGGGATCGGAGGCGGCAAACTCCGCGCTCGAGCCTCCGCGCCGCGCCCGCCGGCTGAGCCGCGCGCCGCCCTGGCGCATTCCCGCCGGCCTCGCTCTCGGCCTCCCGCCGCCCGGGTTCCGGGACTCCCAGGCCGGCCCCCCGCCCCCCAGATCCAGGCGCAACAAGTCTGAAAGCAGCGCCGAGCAAGAGCGAGCGAGCCTAGAGGAAGGACGCGCGGGGCTGGGCGCTCCGGGATCCCGGCACGCGCAACGTTCGCCTCCGGGGACGCGGCGCGGGCGGCGGGCTGTCCGGACTGATCGGTGGGCAGCCCCCACCCCTTGAGCGGCCCTGACACTACGCGGGCGGGGGCGCACCCGGGAGCCCCCACTCCCTCCTTCGTCTGCTTGACCTTGCTAGGGTCCTCAAAGCCGGACCCGGCGGCACCCGGGCGTCCGGACGCAGAGTTTCGCGGCCACCTGAGGGGGATGAGGGAGGCTCTCTCCCTCGACCTCCCTCCTTGCCTCGGCGGCGGCGGGGGTCGCCGAGGAATAGAAGGCTGCAGACTCTAGGAGACGCTATGGCCGCCACCTTAGACCCCAAATACACGGTATTCCACCTCCGGATATGAAAAGAGACCCCGGCCTCCCGTTCGCCCCCATCCCGCCCGCGCGGCCGCTGCTCGGAGGGGGCGTGTGTTTGTGTCTGTGGGGGAAGGCTCTGGGGGTCCCCTTAGGTCCCGAGGGTGGGTTGGGAGCGCCGATTTCCCAGCCCCCTTCCCAACACGTTTGCCAATTGGCTGCCTGGGGTGGGGGGTGCGCGACCCCTGCCCACCCACACACCTGCACACATTTCAACTCCTCTGGAGTTGCTGCTAAGGAATTCTCGGCCCTGACCCCGGGGAATGAAAGGGACGTGACGGAAGCGCGCGGAGGGAAAGGGCGCTGAAGCAGGGGTGGGTTAGGACTCGTCCGGGTCCATCCTGGCTCCCTGCACGCCAAGAAACTTGAAAGCCGAAAATAAAAGTGGGGAGGGTAAGGTGCCCAGCGGGCCAGGGCCGGGGTGCCGGAACGGGTGATCCCTCTGAGCTGTCTGGGAAGTGACCCAGCGGGAGCCGCCGCACCCGGCAGCGGTCCACGAGCTCGGAGCCGCATCCTCTGACAAGCCTTCCCGGCCACCAAGCTTCGCGGCGATTTTCAGCTCTGCCGTGCCCTCCCGAAGCAGGCCCGAGGCGCGCTGTGCCCTGCCCAGGGGGCCGCGGGGACTAGCGGGAGAGGGCGGCCGGCCGGGCCCAGAGCACCAACCTGCCCGGGAGGGGGCGGGGGCCAGGCTAGTTCCTCGAGGCAGCTGCGCGGCGGCCGACGAGGACCGGCGGCCTTGGCCCGCTGGGAATGGGGACCGAGGAGTGCCCGGCGCCCGGCCTCGCTGCTTCGCGCGGAGAGGCGCAGGGATGACCCAAAGTTCGGATCCGCTTATCCGCGCGGCCTGTCCGAGCGAGTGGAAAAGATCAGAATGGAACGAGTCAGGGCGTTCGTGTGTGTGTGTGTGTGTGTGTGTGTGTGTGTGTGTGTGTAGGGGGCCGGACGGTGCTAGGGTAGCCCTCTGATCATCTGGGAGGAAGAGCACCTCCAGGGAGTGTCCGCCACCGGTGCCGCGTCTACCGGAGGCTGCGAGGGAGAGCCTGTGCGTGCCGGGAGGACATCTCGGGCCCCTACAGGGGTTTAGGGGCTCTGGGTGTGATGAGGGGAAGGGGACACACCGGGGTGTCTCTCCTGAACCTACCTGGGTCAGTGTGTGGCTGCGGGGCACCTCTGGGGCTCCCGAGACCCCTGCCAGCGCCCGTGTGGGTCAGGGACACAAGGGGAACGCCTTCCCCAGCCGGCCCTGGCTCTGTGCATGTGACGGGGAGGGCAGTCTTCCTCAGCCTGGCCTGCCACCCTGGCCAGGCTGCGGGTGTGTGGACTCGGGGGAGCCGAGCAGCGCCGAGGAACCTCTCCCACGTCCAGGTCGCCCCCTCCTCAACCCGCCCGGTGCGGGCGCGCGGAGATCTGCCAGATTCCGTCGCCGCCGCCGGAGGAGGCAGGGGGCGGGGGCGG
>SJYX01019459.1:12405-29123 GCA_006410675.1 Oreotragus oreotragus
ACTCATGTCCATCGAGTCAGTGATGCCATCCAGCCATCTCATCATCTGTCATCCCCTTCTCTTCCTGCCCCCAATCCCTCCCAGCATCAGAGTCTTTTCCAATGAGTCAACTCCTCACATGAGGTGGCCAAAGTACTGGAGTTTCAGCTTCAGCATCATTCCCTCCAAAGAAATCCCAGGGCTGATCTTCTTCAGGATGGACTGGTTGGATCTCCTTGCAGTTCCAAGGGACTCTCAAGAGTCTTCTCCAACACCACAGTTCAAAAGCATCAATTCTTCGGTGCTCAGCCTTCTTCACAGTCCAACTCTCACATCCATACATGATGTAGTTAGACTAATTCCCTCTCCTTTTGCCCAATCCAATAACCCTCCCTTTCACTAATTCTTTCATTATCCAGTTTAGATTCTTTGATCACCATTTCAACAATATTCTTGCCAAACAGTTCCTCTCTACTATTCATTAAACCCATTTTGAAAGATACCAACCTTGAACGAAATCAGATAGTCCCTTTCCTTCTACTGTCATCCAGGCAACTGGATACAGCTTGAGAAAATCATACAAAAGAGTAAACTGATGCTGTGGGTTTTCTGATCTTCAAATTAAGGGGCCTTGATGCTTGCCTTAAATCAGACTTCTCTCTGGTTCACAAATCTTGTCCACTTTCCACAACAATCATTTTAAACTTCTGTGCTCCCCACAGATCTCTGACTCTCCAGATGCTCACCCCACTCTCCTTGCTTATAACAAAGAGAAATACAAGCCATTATGCAGGAACCCTCTGTCATCTCTTTATCAGCCCTGGAAGACTACTTCCTTCCTTCCCTGAGTCCCTTCACCTCTCTCGTTATAACTGAAGAAGTACATATTATCCTGAATCTAGCTCACCTACACTTTAGTCTTCTTATCTGGTCTCAGAGGAAATCAATGTGTTCTTCTCCTCTATTATCTATTATCAGATAATAAGAGTATTCTCACTCCAATACTGAACTTTTCTCAGTAGCATGTAATTTCACTTAAGTGTGTTCATCTGAAAATACAGTGAAAACATGAAAAATCCTCATTTATACCCAGATATTCCAGCTCCATCTGTTGATGAGTGCTAATTCCCTCCTGAGCGTCAGTACACATCACCTTCAACCACTCTCCTAACACACAACAATCAGCTCGAACTGAACACATCCAAAGCTCTAAACACTGGATATTCAACACTCTAAGCTCTTCTTATATTTCCCCTTCTCTCAGTGAATGAGACCACTGTTAATCCTTTTCAGAATGTCAAGTGCCTGGGAGTCATCTTTGGCCAAACCCTCTCTTTTTCTACCTTCATTAACAAATCCAAAACACCACATCTCCTAAATACACCTTGAATACAACCGCTTCTACTTCCATTACCACCACCACCCTGGACCAAAGACCCTCACATCTTTCTGGACCATCATAATACTCCCTTTCCTTTCTCAGTTTTTAAATTCCCACTTAACTCTGTTTAATCAATTGTCTTACCTGCAACCAGGGTGGTAGTTCCTAAGTGCAAATCTGGTGATGCATCGCATCTGTGTAAAATCCTTCAGTGAACTGTTTCTGCTCTCTGCCCTCGGTTCTTCAGTCACTCAGTCCATGCCCGACTCTTTGCAACACCATGGGCTGTGGCATACTAGGCTTCCCTGGGCTACATCACCCCCCACAGCTGGCTCAGACTTATGCCCATCCAGTCGGTGGTGTCATCTAATCATCTCTTCCTCTAGCCTCCCATTCTCCTCCTATTTTCTGTCTTTCCCAGGATCAGGGCCTTTTACAATGAGTCAGTTCTTCGCATCAGGTGGCCAAAGTACTGAAGCTTCAGCATCAGTCCTTCCAATGAACACCCAGGACTGATTTCCTTTAGGATTGACTGGTTGGATCTCTTTACAGTCCAAGGGACTCTCAAGAGTCCTCTCCAACTCCACAGTTCAAAGCATTAATTCTTCAGCGCTCAGCCTTCTTTATGGTCCAACTTTCACATCCATACATGACTACTGGAAAAACCATAGCTTTGACTAGACAGACCTTTGTTGGCAAAGTAATGTCTCTGCTTTTTAATATGCTGTCTAGGTTGGTCATAGATTTTCTTCCAAGGAGCAAGCATCTTTTAATTGCATGGCTGCAATTACCATCTGCCGTGATTTTGGAGCCCAGAAAAATAAAGTCTTTCTCTGTTTCTATTGTTTCCCCATTTATATGCCATGAAGTGATGGGACCAGATGCCAGGGTCTTAGTTTTTTGAGTGTTGAGTTGTATGTCAGCTTTTATACTCTCCTCTTTCACTTTCATCAAGAGGCTTTTTAGCTCCTCTTCACTTTCTGCCATAAGCGTGGTGTCATCTGCATATCTGAGGTGATTGATATTTCACCCAGCATATTTGCTCTTGGGGTACAATTAAAATAGTTCATATGGCTCAGCATGGCCTGGGCTCTAAATACTGCTTCAGTCTCATTTCATACCATGACAACCTCAGCTTTCAAAGCTTTAGTGACACTGACCTTCTTTTTAATCTTCAGACAAAGCATGCTTTCTCACCACAGGGCTTTACACATGTGGCTCTATTTTTGAAAATCAGCTCTCATAACATTTTTCATCAATTCCTTCTTACCACTTTAGTTCTAAAAGCAAAAGCCATTTTCCCAGGAGAGACTCCCCTCACATGTGAGACTAGGGCAAACGGCCCTTTTTCATGCTGACATTGTGGACTGTAGACCACCCAACTCCCCTGTCCATGGGGTTCTCCAGGCAAGAACACTGGAGTGTGCTGCTGTGCATTCATCCAGGAGATCTTCGTGACCCCGGGACCAAACCTGCAGTTCGTACACCTCACCTGCATTGGCAGGCAGGCTCTTTACCACTGCTGCCACCTGGGAGGCTCCCTAACATTGTACGTTGTTCATTTCCTTCATAAGATTTATGATTGCATGTTTATATATAGGATACAAATTTATTTATGCCATTATTTCAGTGGAATCTCACTCTCTCCCTAAAAGCCTGACAATTACAGGGACTGCGCTTAACTCTCTGATGTATAATTACAACACCTAGCACAGGACAGAGCTATAGAGAGTACTCAGTAAATATTGCTAAATAAAATATATTAATTAATTGCAGAATGTCAGGATAAAGAGGAAATCACGGTGTCCAGATATTCAGCTACTTTATGCAGGGATGAACTAAGGAGGAATGGATGGAGAGTATACACATTATGCATTATTTAGCCCCCTATACTATGACCCTCAGTTTAATTTTTGTTAAGTAGTGGATGACAGATAGCTCAAGATTAACCTTGAAAAATAGAGAGAAGGTGTTCTGTGTTACCACTTTAATATAGATCCCACTAGGCTTGGGGTCAATTAGTATACTGTACACATCAGGAAGACAAGTATAGCCATTATCATGCAAAAATAATTTTCACTATCTCAGACAAGCCTCCTGTGAAAACCCTGAGTGAGGCCAGTACCAGATTTCTGGAACTTGAGTTTGATATAACTCACAGTTAAGTTAGAATATCTTCTGTTAGAATTCTCTCTTTCCAGTGTGAGTTTCAGAGAGGTCATATAATGGAAGGGATGGGATTCTACATCAATCAAAATGGTGAAATAGCAGGATAAATTCTTAATTGGGAATTAAAAACATGTTTTCAGTCCTAGCTTTGTCACTGTGTGACATTTTATATATTGAATAACTTCTCTGAAACTTAGTTTTGTACCCTTTTAAAATGCAAAGGTGAATTTATAAAATCTTATTCACATCTAAGATTCTAAGACTCTTAACTCAGCATCTTTGTATGTTTCAATAAAAATCATCATGGGCTATTTAGAATTCATCTGAACACAGGGTTTAATCAATTACTGAAGGGTCAAATATAAAATCTAAAAAGTGAGAAAACAGACACACACATACATACAAATAGAAAACAAATAAATAAAACATCAAACCCATCAATGGTTTCTTATTCTTGGCCCACTTAGTTCATTTGTTGCTTGATATCCTAATGAGACATACTTGATCCAAATTTTATGCTCTTGTTAAAAATTAATATGAATATACCCGCAATTTCCCCATTGGTTTTGCAGTTATTATTTCCTACAATGTTTGGCAAGCACGTGGGTGGCATGAAAATACAACTCGTCCTGATTTGCTTTCCTTTCAGTGGGTCTGGATATTAACCCAGAACAATTAAGCAAAAAAGGTTAAGAGAAGTACTAAAATGAAGTAGAGATTCAAGTTAGAAATTTCTCATACAGCTCAGGAAGAGTCTCTCTAAAGATAGCTACCTATACCGAACAGAGAGCTTCCTTAAAGCAGTAGCTACTTACGGGGCTAGATTATTAAAAAGAAATGCTTGTGTCATAAAACTTAGAATAATAAAAACAGCACTTGCTTAAACTAATAACGGTACATTAGGGTGTCTGAAATGGAAAGATTTGCTAAAGAGAGCAACTGCTCTGTAATGGCCCAAAAGGGAAGGAGGTAGAAAGGAGGATTCTTCTTGCTGCAGCAGTCCACATTTTGAAGCTTCAGGTCATCTCAAAACAAGAATAACCCTCATTCTTCTGTCGGGATAAGTAAGGTTGTCTTCATCAGTTATATGCTGATAGAGAAGTCTAAGCTTCTGAGGAGGGCAGCTGAGGAGATCGGAAACCATCCACATATCAGCCCTCCACATGAAGAATAGATTCTTCAGAATAGATTAGATTCTTGGATATTATTCTTAGAATAAAATAGATTCTTGGATATTATCTGCTAGTAGTTATACAAGTGAGGATTCTAGTATTTGTGGACATCTCTGGGATAGCAATTTTCTTTCCTTTTTTATTTTTTGAGTATAATCATCTAGGTAATTTTCCAGCCCTTGACCAAATGGTTTGTGAGGTGGGTTACTTCTGATCAGTGGCAGAATGGGGAAAACTTTTTCATTCAAAGAAATTTTTCCTTGGGATGTTGAGTTTGTTTCTGCATTGCCAAAGCTGTTTGGAGAAGTCCACTGAAGAAATCTCTACCAAGAAAAGGTATGCAAGTTCTTGAACCAAGGACACAGATTTGCTGAATAACCAGAAACAGGTTAAACTGCAGAAACTGACTGCCTCTTGGCAAGATAAAGAAAATATAGAAATGACTTTGTACCAAACACCCAAGAGACTGGGCAGCTAAACAACGTTGCCTTCCATTGGTCAAGCTTTAAATGTGTGACTTGGGTGTTGATAATGTTCTGGGCCTGGGGGACTCGGTACATACAACCAAGTCCCAGCAACAGCGGCTGGGACGTCTGAAGCATCCTGAGAGCAGTTTACAGATTTATAAAATCTCTTGACTATGTTTGGGCTAAAAAGGATATGTCTACTTCCAGGGTTGCTGTAAACATTATTTTCATAAATTAGCAAATAATCTACCCATTAGTGTGGCTTCCCAGGTGGTGCTAGTGGTAAAGAGCCCACTTGTCACGCAGGAGACATAAGAGACATGGGTTTGACTCCTGGTTTGGGAAGACCCCCTGCAAGAGAGCACAGCAACCCACTCCAGTATTCTTGCTTGGACAATGCCATGGACAGAGGAGCCTGGAAGGCTACAGGGTCACAAAAAGTCAGCCATGACTGAAGTGACTTAGTACATATGCACCCTGCCCATTAGTGCTATAAATAGAAAAGAAAAGTGGTTTCCATTTGAACTCTCATAGATTGATTTTCCCGGGGAAGGCAACGGCACCCCACCCCAGTACTCTTGCCTGGAAAATCCAATGGATGGAGTAGCCTGGTGGGCTGCAGTCCATGGGGTCGCTGACAGTCGGACAGACTGCGACTTCACTTTGACTTTTCTCTTTCATGCATTGGAGAAGGAAATGGCAACCCACTCCAGTGTTCTTGCCTGGAGAATCCCAGGGACGGGGGAGCCTGGTGGGCTGCCGTCTATGGGGTCGCACAGAGTCGGACACGACTGAAGTGACTTAGCAGCAGCAGCAGATTGATTTTTCAGGAAATAGACCCTGATACAGAGATCACTGTGTGAAAATCATTTCTTAGGGGGTGTTTTCAGGAACAACACCTACAAGGAAGTGAGGGAAGAATTGGGCTGAGGGAGAAGTTGAACTCGGGAGTGGTTGTCACAGAGGCTTTGCTGAGCCCATGGGAGGCTCTGGAGTCGTAAGAAGAGCCCTCGATGGAGGTAAGGGAGCCAGCCCTTTGTAGTCCCCACTTTGAGCAGCCACGGGATGCGTGCAATTAGAGAGTACATAACTTTGGGCAAGACAGTTTCTTTTTATGCACAGCACTTCTTAGAAGGGAACCATTGAGCTGTGGCCTGTGAGTTCTGGCACAGGCTGACTATCACAGCATTCACAACACCAATGCAATGCTTGAAAAATTTTACATATTTCCATTTACTGTCTGTGTGGACAGTCCAAATTGTTGAACTGACCTTCTTCCTCAGTTACTACATCTGAAAATGAAGTACCTACAACCATAACAGTGTTTTAAGAATAAAATACAGCTAAAGGAATTAGACCAGATTCTAGCTTACAGTAAGCAATTCATAAATTAGTTGTTATTCATTTTTGTAGTCAGGGCCTTCTAAATATGATCAACATGGTAAAGTAATCTAATAATATGGCTGTTTTTCATTAGCCTCAGTTTTCATATTTGCAAATTCACCTGCTTGCTAAAATTTACTGGTAACCTCCAAAGCCATACTGAGGCACAGAGGTGTGCGAAGGCACAGTGGAGCCCAACAGACAGAGTCCCAGCTGAGGTCCAGCAAGGTGATGATAATATACCCCTTCATTTCAGCTCTCGTACTAAAAGCAAGTGTCCTTTCTGTGGTCTACTGAGTCCACATTTATCATATTTTTGTTGGTGACTTTTCTATTTTAAATGGCCTCCAAATGAAGTGCTTACGTATTGTCTAGAGTTCCAAGTATAAGAAGACTGTGATATGCCTTATGCAGAAACTATTTGTGTTAAATAAGCTTCATTTAGGCTTCAATCAGTGCTAATGTCTCAATATAATTCTTAACAAGGTGTCTTTCAACAGAGATACTCATAAAACAATGTTATGTATTGACTGGTTGACAAAAATATTGTAAGCTAAGGCTGGCAGGATTCTAAACCTGTATTTCCCCTAGGGGGAACGGTTCAGTATTTGCTAACTCAGTTTTCATGGCAACTTTACAGAATATAACTAGCACAAATGAGAATCAGTTTTACTAATAAAATAAAGTAATAATGGTAATAACAAAAAGCAATAATGCATTCTTTCTTGAGTTCCAGGTATCTCACATTTGTTCTCTCGCAAGCAATTGCTGCCTATCTCAGATACCCTCAGCTCACTGCTACCTTTGCCTGAAGCTGGGGCAAACAGTTATCTGTATGCTGATCACTGTCTGACTTAAGAACATATATGTCTCTGCTTCCACCTCTGAGGTCTTTCTGCTATGCCTGAGTGCAATTCAGAAATGTGACCAAATGAAAGCCCCAGGGGCAACTAACCAATAAGAAACTGGAGATGGTAGGTAAATATCCCAGCATTCCAGCGATCCTGTAGGATGATTCTGAATTATAGTGCATCTCAGAATTCTCCAGCAGAACTGAGATACTGTTTCTTGTAGGGATAAACCAACCTTGGTGACCAATCTCTAAAGTGGCCCACATGACCTCTGTGCTCTGGTAAACCTCTTCTCTATATTCCCTCCCCATACTGACTAGGGCTGATCCATGTAATCAGCATGATCTTAATGAAGTGATACTGTGTGACTTTTGAGGATAAGTCATGAAAAATACTATGGGTTCAGCTTTGTCCTGTCTTAGATCACTTGTCTGGGGGAACAGGGCTGCCATGTGTTGAAATTTTTCAAGCTGCCTTATGGAAAGGTATAGATTATGTACGTGTGGGTGCTAAGTTGCTTCAGCTGTGTCCTACGCTATGCAGTCCTATGGACTGCAGCCAGCCAGGCTCCTCTGTCCATGGGGATTCTCTAGGCAAGAATACTGGAGTGTGTTGCTATGCGCTCCTGCAGGGGATTTTCCTGACCCAGGGATCAAACCCATATCTCTTATGACTCCCGCATTCACAGGTGGATTCTACCACCAGTGCCGCCTGTGAAGCCCCACAGGTTATGAGGAACGGAGACTCACTCCCAACAGCTTGCATCAACATGCTAGCCATGTGAGTAAGCCATCTTAGAAGCAGATCCTTCAGCGACTGCCTCTCTGATCAACACCTTGACTGAAACCCGTAAGAGCCTCTGAGGCAGAACCAGTCATCTAAGCCACCCTCAAATTTCCGATTAACATAACCTACGGGACATGATCAGAGAAGGCAATGGCGCCCCACTCCAGTACTCTTGCCTGGAAACTCCCATGGACGGAGGAGCCTGGTGGGCTGCAGTCCATGGGGTCGCTGAGTCAGACACGACTGAGCGACTTCACTTTCACTTTTCACTTTCATGCATTGGAAAAGGAAATGGCAACCCACTCCAGTGTTCTTGCCTGGAGAATCCCAGGGATGGTGGAGCCCAGTGAGCTGCCATCTGTGGAGTCGCACAGAGTCGGACACGACTGAAGCAACTTAGCAGCAGTAGCAGCAGCATGGGACACAATAAATATTTATTGTTGTAATATTTATTGTTGTTTTAAGTCACTTAATATTGGGGTAATCTGTTATACAGCAGTAGCCAGCTAATGTGCCTGAATACTAATACAGATTTCATTGACCTGAGTCCTTTCTCTCATCCACTTTCCTCACTCTCACATGTATGCTTCATAGGATCATTTCAGAAACAAACTTCACATGCCTATCTCTTTACTTGGGGATTTGCTCTTGGGGGAGCTCAAACGTTGACTTTTGTATTGAAAAGAAAATACTTCGAATGGGATCCTAGGATTGCACCACTCACTGTCAGTAGAGTGATGCACCATTTATGGTGCTAAGAGGGTGATGACATCTAGAAGACTGTAATTTCATAATTACTAAAACTCACTTTTGCTTTATTAAGAATTAGATACAAGTAGGAGGAAATATAGGGCTTCCCAGGTGGCACTAGAGGTAAAGAACCCACATGCCAATGCAGGAGAACTAAGAGACAAGGGTTTGATTCCTGCGTGGGAAAGACCCCCTGGGGGAGGGCAAGGCAACCCACTCCAGTATTCTTGCCGGGAGAATCCCATGGACAGAGGAGATGGGTGGTCTACAGTCCATAGGGTCCCAAAGAGTGGGATGCAGAAAGGAATATATTGGCTTAGGCAACAGCTGCAGTTCTTGAATGATATTGGGAGCACTGGCTTTTGTTAACCATTCTAGCAGCCTTGAAGGAGTGTAAGTTAATCTGCTATTCACTTCAAGTATTTTGTGAAAAACAGGAGGCATTCATGTCAAATTTTAAAGAGAATCCCCTTCCCTGCAGCTGGAGTGTCAGGTCAAGTATTTGATCATAAGGGTAGTAGAGCTATAAGGACTTCATAAACCAGTGGCTGTCCTATGTTAAAGTGAAAAGCCTTATCAGGGACATGTAATAGCCTCAGATGAGGTGCATGTCTCACAAAATGATGCTTGACTTCTTCAATATCTACTCCTGCTTCCCCTCATTGCGTCTAGACTAACAACTAGAATCAGTCTATGCGTAACAGAGTAAGTGCAGTCTTACTTTGGTAGAGACTTTCTTAATTACCCAGGAACAACAGGATTTTTTTAATGTGGACCAGAATGCCTACTGAGACAAAAATGGAAGTGGATCTTATGTTGTACCAAGACGTGTGAAATTTGAGGCAGGATGGAGGAGTTTATTGATACGGGAGTTCTCGCCTATGACCAAAATTGAATATCTTGGCAAGAATATTAGGATCAGATTCAAATATCAAAATGGTATGGCTCCCATAGTTTAAATAGTAGTGGTCTACAGGGAATGAGGTTTAAGTACCAGAAATCCCTTGATGTAAAATTTAGAAAGGAAACAGAGTGGTCAGTACTGGAATAGATTTATTATATGAAATCAGATAACCACCAGCAGATTACTTCCTGGGAAGCTCAGAGATAACTCCATCTATTAAAGCAATAAAAATACACTAGTAAGGAGAGAGGCAATGACTTCACTGAGAAATGTAGTAGTGACTGTCTATGTGTGCGTACAGGCTAAGTTGCTTCGGTCATGTCCGACTCTGTGCAGTCCTATGGACTGCAGCCTGACAGACTCCTCTGTCTGTGGGATTCTCCAGGCAAGAAGAGTGGAGTGGGTTGCCAAGCCTTCCTCCAGGGGATCTTCCTGACTCAGGGTTCTAACCCTAGTCTCTCACGTCTCCTGCTTGGCAGGCAGGTTCTTAACCACTAGCACCTGGAAAGCCCAATTGTCCTCTGTAGATGAGATTAATAATAGGAGATGCTGCTATGGATCTGGGTTCATTAGTATCATTGGGTTAGTAGGACTCGAGGAGAGCAGAGGCAGGATGGTGGCACCCCACATTCAGGCAGGGTAGATGGATGACTGTCATAGGCAATAAGGCTGGACTGGAAAAAGGAAGGCCTTGACACTCCTGGAATTGTTGCAGTAGCTAATAACCCAAGATGTTCCTCGAGATGAAATAGAAGGACAACCAACAAAGAACTTCTCGACATATCAAAATCTGGTGAATGCCATCACAGCAGGGGGAAATCATGACCTTTCACCTGGTTTCCAGATTTGTGCCATTCTGAAACCCATCTGTTGGAGAGACTGGGTTTTCCTGAGGAAGGATCTTACAGTGATAGAAGCATGCATATTAAATATCCTCTCAATCCTTTGTCAAAGGGTCTTGCAGTCATTCTTCAGTGTAAATTTATACTTAGGTAAAGGAAATATTTTTGTCATGATGTTGATCATGAGATCTGAAATACTACCATGAATCCCTGTTAGAACCAGGGTGTGTAGATTCCAGGTAACAAACAAAACCCTGGATCAGGTCCATATCACAACGGGACCATAGAGGTGTCCTGTGTTTTGGTCTAAATACATAGACTGGTGGGAAAAGCCAAATGAAAGCCACTGAAATTGTCCCACTGGCCAAGTGAACATATCAGAAGCAGTGGGCACCCCAGGTGGACTTGCAGAGATTAGTGCTATCTTAAAACATTTGAACAGGGATGGGGTAGCCAACATATCCCCATGCGATTCACTGGACTGGCCTGTGCAAGAGACAAATGAATCATGGCAGATTAAGGCTATCATCATTTAAGCACAATCGAATGATAGTACCAATCATGTCTACTCTGCTGAATATATCTTTAAAAGAACAGATCAACATAGGCTTGGCAGTAGGTGTGGGGTCATGGATCTGACAAATGTGTCCTTTTCAGTCTCCAACTGGAAAGAGAATCAAAAGCACCTTTCATCCACTTGGCATAAATCCACTTATGTTAACTTCCCAGCTTTCACTCATGGTAATGTCCAAAGGGACTGAGCTTTCCCTAGTAGTCTGAAGAATGTCAGCCTGCATTCTCTGTATTAATAGGGAGGAGGATAATGTAAAAAATGGTGCAAATCTCCATTCATGCAGAAGAACTTCCAGTTCCTGTACAGACCTCAGTTCTTAGTTCCCCTGGGTACTGGCCCTGCTGGAAAGAGCCACCTTAGCCTGGCTTGTGCCCTCTTCTTGGAATGATCTATCTCCAGATCAGTATTGGGGTATGAAGACCAGATTGCCTCTCTGTACCTGGGAAAAATTCTTAAGTGAAGTGAAGTGAAGTCGCTCAGTCGTGTCCGACTCTTTGCGACCCTATGGACTGTAGCCTACTAGGCTCTTCTGTCCATGGGATTTTCCAGGCAATAGTCCTGGAGTGGATTGCCATTTCCTTCTCCAGGGGATCTTCCCAACCCAGGGATCGAACCCGGGTCTCCTGCATTGTGGACAGACGCTTTACCATCTGAGCCACCAGGGAAGCCAAAAAGGTTTATTCCAGCTTCAGTGTCTCTACTGAAACTGCATCATAGTTCATTACCTTCTGACCAATCGTCCTTCTTCATTTACTCTCTACAGTGTTGCTCGTAAGAACACTCCCTCAATAAACCTCCTGCCTCCCAACTTCAGGTTTTCGATCTCCTCGTTGAGAAAGCAACTTGAAACATCACATTATTTGAACCCAGGGAAGAGCAAAGGGCAAATATTTTGAATGCCCTGTCAAGTCACATGCATGTGAGACCACAGAATATAAATCTTCCAGAGATGTGAGGGACTGACACTTTTGTGAAGTTTTAGGAGCAAAAGTATCTAAGATAAAGCTAGAACATTGCTTCTAAAGTCATACGAAAATTATTTTACTTTGCATCTTCAGCAGGAAGAGAAATGCATAGTGCTTGGTGAGTCACTTTGGATTTTGGAAGCAGAGAGTATTTCTAAAACAAAAGAAGATTTTGCATTAGATATAGGTTAGAGTACGACTTACCCTTCAGCTCATGTCATGACAGATCCACTGATGCTAGAGAGTCTGTGGCAGTAAGGAGGCACGTGGAGTCTCTAGCAAGTGTAACAGGAAAATCAGAGTGAAGTTCCTTAGTGTTCTTGAGCAGAGCCGTGCCTTCTTCAGCAAGTGTTACTCATTATCTGAAAACTTGTTTCTGAAACACTACTGGGCCTTAGTAGAAACTAAATGCTACATCGTGGGAAATAAAACAGCTATGAAAATGTAGTTACCCTACCATGTTGTCAGACTCCTCAGTTCATTAAGTTAAAAGGAGGCAGAACTAATCCATCATATGATAATAGAAAATTTGGTACTACAATTGAGCAGATCCAGAAGGCAAAATACATACCAGATACTCTACATTCAAAGACACATACCTACACTATCTATGCCAAGACCTTACCCTCAGTTCATATTAGGGACTTGTCAGCAGGTCTTGGGGGACTCAGTTCATATTATGGAGTCCCCCAGCACCAGGTGACATAAAAGAAAGAAGATCAGGCTTGTTTCATGGATAGACCAGCTCAAAATACCAATGCAAGCAAAATGGATTGCATTCCCTCTACACCACCATTCAGGAGCTCTGGCAAGGTAAACTCTCCCAGTAAGCAGAACAAGGAGGTGGATTTGGTCAGCTCCTTCCTATAGAGAATAGACCGGCACACACGGATATGGCAGATACTTTGAACCAAGAACTATTAAGAGGTAGAAGCAGAATTGGCTATTTCATTCCCAGGGACCAACCCGGAAATATGTTGCCTCCCTTCCTCACTGTTATTGGTTGAATTGTGTCCACTAAAAAGATATGGATCTGTAACTGTAATAAGATTTAAATAGAGTCTTTATAGATGTAATCGAGGTAAGACGAGGTCATTGGGTTGGCCTCCAATCCAAATAACTAGTGTCTTTTTAGGAGGGGAAGACACTCACATTAGAGGACCAGGCCATGTGACAAGAAGGGAAAGGTTGGCGTTATGCCGCTGCCAGTCAAGAAATACTTGGCTTGTCAGTGACACCAAAAGCTAAGAGAAAGGGGTGAAACAGATTCTTCCCTAGATCCTTCAAGATCCTGCCCTAGCTACAATTTGATTTCAGACTTACAGCCTCCAGAACTATGAGAGAATCAATTCTTGTTTTCAAGTCATGCAATGTGCGATAATTTGTTACACAGCCCTACAACATAATACACCCACAATGGTGATGTCTGCTTTGTTAGAGTTATTCACCCAGGTAAGGGCCACTTACATCAAGAGATAGATGAAGAGTTTGCTGAGCCAAAAGTTACTACCGCCTCTTGGTTGTTTCGGACTTCTCAGGTCAGTAGAGGAGAAGAAACTCACTACACTTGCAAAAGATAAGCAAACATTTTTTTCTTATGGAAAATCAAGTAACTGTGGTTTAATAAGGGCCTGGAAGACTGTGACTGGAATTCAGGGGATGTCATCAGTGCCCCGAGTTGTAAATGGGAACATAGCAATCATAACCCCATAAAAGGGCTTCCCAGGTGGCACCAGTGGTAAAGAACATGCTTGTCAATGCAGGAGATGTAGGAGACATGGGTTCAATCCCTGGACTGGGAAGACCCCTGGAGGGGGGCATGCAACCCACTCCAGCATTCTTCCTTGGAGAATCCCGTGGACAGGGGAACCTGGGTTGCAAAGAGTTGGACACAACTGAACGGACTTAGCACACATGCATGGAACCCAATAAAAACATTGTAAGCAGAAGTTCTGGCCCAAAAAATGAAGGTTTAGGGCATCCACCAGGAAAGCAGGTCAGACCAAGTGGAAGCACTGGGCATAGGTGAGGAGAATCAAGAATGCGTAGTAATGGAGAGGCCTGATGAATATGAGCAACGGCTTTGGGACCGGTCGCCATCATGTGCAGTGTAGTTTTATCGCATCTGTCTATACTCAAAATCATTTTAGACTCTGTGTTTGGCTACCCCATTGAAACTTCAGTGAAAGAGTGGACTTGATATGGGGCACCAGAAGACCTGAGAGTTACAAGAATCAGTATCAGACACTGTTGATGCACTGCCCCATCCTCTTACCCCACCTCTGGATTTACTTGTCTCTGTGATAAATGATTTCTAAACTGATGACTGTGTCCTGTCTCAAGTGACTGTATCTCTCTGTGTTTGCACTTGGGTGTTTTCAAATGCATCAAGCCAATGCTTGAATCCATGAAAGTATAAACTCCAAGTGGAGGGAGAGTTAAATTTCCCACGAAGAAGAGCATATGTTCCAACCTTCCATTCTCTGCTGGGGCCTTTCCGAAGTACGTTTCCTGTGGTTCNAATGCATCAAGCCAATGCTTGAATCCATGAAAGTATAAACTCCAAGTGGAGGGAGAGTTAAATTTCCCACGAAGAAGAGCATATGTTCCAACCTTCCATTCTCTGCTGGGGCCTTTCCGAAGTACGTTTCCTGTGGTTCCTTCAGGGTCTCCAGGGCAGTTGTGCCCCAGATGCCCAAAGTGTGATCTACACTCTTCCCAATTTTTGTTCTGCAACTCAACTGCATGCTCACTTGTATTACCAACGATCGTTTTCAAGTCCTATGCCATGGTCTGCTTTTGGAGAGAACTCAGTTAATACACTCATCTTTAAAAACCATCACAAGGTGAGTGTAATTATCCATATTTTACGGGTAGGAAAATAAGACTCAAAAGTATTAAATAACCTGACCAAGATCACAAGCTATTGTGAAAGTGAAAGTTGCTCAGTCGTATCCAATTGTTTGCAACCCCATGAACAATATAGTCCATGGAATTCTCCAGGCCAGAATACTGGAGTGGGTTGCCTTTCCCTTCTCCAGGGGATCTTCTCAACCACTGTGCTGTGTTTAATCACTCAGTCACGTCTGTCTCTTTGTGACTTCATGGGCTGTAGCCCACCAGGCCCCTCTGTCCATGGGGATTCTCCAGGCAAGAATACTGGAGTGGGTTGCCATGCCCTCCCCCACAGGGTTCATCCCAACCCAGGGATTGAACCCAGGTCTCCTGCATTGCAGGCAGATTTTTTACCATCTGGGCCACTGGGGAAGCCCCAGAATACTGGAGTGGGTCACCTATCTCTTCTCCAGGGGATCTTCCTGACCCAGGAATCAAACGGGATGGGTCCTTTCAGTTGAGCCACCAAGGAAGCCCCACAAGCCATTAGTGGAAGACAGTTCTAATTGGTATCAGACTTTAGGGCATCACATAATATCTTTATGATTTTGTTTCAGTCACATGCCACTTATATTATTTTGCCCAATTCAAATAGACATATTTAAAAGGAAAAGTCACTATTGTAATAAATGTAACCCCCCAGCACTTGCTATAAATACAGGATAATCAAAAACTGTGTACAGTAATAAAACTGATCTCTCACACAGCTAAAGGCCGATAACAGCTCTCCTCTAATGATATGAGGTGATTCTAAAAAGACTTTTCTTTTTGCTTCTGGCATCAGTGGCTGCCTTGCTCCCCTCTTCTGTTTTGCTTCAGCGGACTTGCTCAAAACTAAAATTCAACATTCATTTACTTCCCCCATCCCCACCATGGAGCATGCCATTAAAATCATCTTTAACACAGATCTGAAAACTATATTACACTGCAAAACTCTCCCCATTGAATTTCTTTTCCTTCTAGAACCCTTGTTAGTTTTTAATACCTAACTTTATGGAATGCACTTATCTCTAGATACAACATACTTTTCAGCCAATATGCCTAGGAAAAATTTATATCTACCCTCTCAGTTCTAAAGGCAGCATTTACAATGTACAGTGAAAAGACAATGGGCAGTAACAGCTATGAGTTACACTTCCAGTCACAAGAGGATTAACATTACGGATGGACCTTTTGAAAAGCTTTCTGAGCACCGACTATGGGGATATGAAGCTAAGAGTTGGAGCCGAGAGGCAACACACGGTCATATTCAACATAAGCTTTCTTCTTGCCCTTGTGACCTTGTCCTGAGTAGACTTCCATAGTATCCTTCATGTTGTAGAACTTGTCTTTGCCTAATGCTGTTCAATGACTCCCCCCAAGAGGTTAGCATTTTGCTAAAGAATAGAGAAAGAGTCAAAAGGGAAAAGCAATTACAATAAAGGAAAAGATGCTACTGCATAAAGAGCAGTGCAGTTCAGTGCAGTCGCTCAGTCGTGTCCGACTCTTTGCGACCCCATGGATCGCAGCACGCCAGGCCTCCCTGTCCATCACCATCTCCCGGAGTTCACTCAGACTCACGTCCATCAAGTCCGTGATGCCATCCAGCCATCTCATCCTC
>SJYX01019459.1:35400-102280 GCA_006410675.1 Oreotragus oreotragus
GACTCTTTTGTTGACCATGATGGCTACTCCATTTCTTCTGAGGGATTCCTGCCCACAGTAGTAGATATAATGGTCATCTGAGTTAAATTCACCCATTCCAGTCCATTTTAGTTCGCTGATTCCTAGAATGTTGACGTTCACTCTTGCCATCTCTTGTTTGACCACTTCCAATTTGCCTTGATTCATGGACCTGACATTCCAGGTTCCTATGCAATATTGCTCTTTACAGCATCGGACCTTGCTTCTATCACCAGTCACATCCACAACTGGGTATTGTTTTTTCTTTGGCTCCATCCCTTCATTCTTTCTGGATTTATTTCTCCACTGATCTCCAGTAGCATATTGGGCACCTACTGACCTGGGAAGTACCTCTTTCAGTATCCTATCATTTTGCCTTTCATACTGTTCATGGGGTTCTCAAGGCAAGAATACTGAAGTGGCTTGCCATTCCCTTCTCCAGTGGACCACATTCTGTCAGACCTCTCCACCATGACCCACCCGTCTTGGGTTGCCCTGCGGGCATGATTTAGTTTCATTGAGTTAGACAAGGCTGTGGTCCTAGTGTGATTAGATTGACTAGTTTTCTGTGAGTATGGTTTCAGTGTGTCTGCCCTCTGATGCCCTCTTGCAACACCTACCATCTTACTTGGGTTTCTCTTACCTTGGGCGTGGGGTGTCTCTTCACGGCTGCTCCAGCAAAGTGCACCTGCTGCTCCTTACTTTGGATGAGGGGTGTCTCCTCCCGCTGCCCTTCCTGACCTTCAGCTTGGGATGGCTCCTCTAGACTCTCCTGCACCCAGCAGCCGCCACTCCTTGGACGTGGGGTTGTTCCTCCCAGCCGCCGCCCTGGCCTCGGGTGCTACCTCTTGCCTCGGACACGGGTTCAACACAACTGCTACAGTGATGATCAGAAACTGAAGTTTTAAGCACTTTATATCCTACCAACAACATAGTCTGAGCCTTATACAGGTAGTTTGTTTTAGTTACATTTTAGGAAAGTGGCTGTGGATTTTGAGATAATGTGTAACACATTATAATTTTTACCACTTAGAGTAAGGAAAAATTGGCTCCCAGTTGCTGCTTGAATGCAGAATGCCTGATTTTCAGGAATGGATTACTGATGACTGGAGTCAGATAGCTATCTGTCATTTATCTATCTACTATCTGTCTTCATCATCATTATCTACCCTCATCTGTAAAAAATAACCAGAACTAGCTGATAGCATAGAAAATATAAGGTTTGAAAAAATGAAATAAAGGAATATAAAAACAAAATCCAAGGGAGAATAGGAAAATAAACATAGCAAAAATGAAGAGGAGTGTAGCATCACTGCCTATATCTGAATTTCCTAATAAGAAAAATAACAAAGTATTATTTTTGCCAACCCCTTGGACAGGAAAAGAAAATTCCAACTACAAAATTTTAAAATTTATTTTTCATGTAGACTTTTATACAGGGAATGATTTACAAAAAAATTGTAAACTTTGTATATATGACTTTTTATCATGAAGCACCAAAAGAGCAGCCAAGAGCATTCTGTTAAACCACAGCTCCACAGTGACAATTTAGTGAGTGGTTAAGAGGATATGGACTCATTTGAAAAATGATTGAATCTAAATGTAGGAAGTAATGTAAAATTTTTTCTTTATTCCTTAAATTTTTTCTTCTCTCTCCCTCTCTCTTTACCATTTCTCAGAACCAAATTTGGGTACAAGTTGGTCATCAGATAATAGAGATTTTCTTAGTTTTATGAAAGCAAAAATGCTGATATTCTAAGTTAGTGGCTAGGACAAAAAGCTACTTTTAAGAAGTTAGACATTGTTGATTTCAGCTGCTCAATCATGTCCACCTTGTTGCCACCCCACTTCCCTATCCTTCACCATCTCCTGGAGTTGCTAAGACATGTCTGTTGAGTTGGTGATGCCATCAACCATTTCACGCTCTGTCGTCCCCTTCTCCTCCTGCCTTCGATCTTTCCCAGTATCAGGGTCTTTTCCAATGAGTCAGTTCTTCACATCGGGTGGCCAAAGTATTACAGCTTCAGCATCAGTCCTTCTGATGAATATTTGGGGTTGATTTCCTTTAGGATTGACTGGTTTGATCTCCTTGCTGTCCAGGGAACTCTCAAGAGTCTTTAGCACCATAATTTGAAAGCATCAGTTCCTCGACATTATTGGCACTTAACTGAGATTGAACCTTAATCCAAAACATTTTTCCTACATATCCTTCAAAAGAAGGTTTTCTCCTGAATGTCTCTTCCTATTGAACTTGAATAATACTGACATTTAGCTGACAATCAACAAATATCTTTTAATTAACTAATATATAAGAACCACTCCATTCTGAATGGGAAGTGGTCCACTGCGCCTTCTTTAGCCAGTGGACTTATCTTAAGTCAACACGCAGTTGATTTGAAACTATTGTTTCAAAAAGAAACTGAAGTCTTCTTGACAGCTTGGCTCCTCTGATATCTAAGGTTGACCAAAGGCGAGAACAAAATTCATGATGAAGATATTGATGAAAGGCCTGGCTTATCTGCTGGTCACCATTGTACAGATATGGATATATCCTGTACACTTAGAGTTGAAATGTTCATAAGTCCTGCCTTTGCCTTTAACTGTGGGGACAAACTGTAAATGGGCTTCCCTGGTGGCTTGGCTGGTAAAGAATCCGCCTGCAATGCGGGAGACCTGGGTTTGATCTCTGGTTGGGAAGATCCCCTGGAGAAGGGAAAGGCTACCCACTCCAGTATTCTGGCCTGGAGGATTCCATGGACTCTATAGTACATGGGGTTGCAAAGAGTCAGACACAACTGAGTGACTTTCACTTCACTATATATGATTGACCTCTATTTATATCAATTTTTGTTATATTCTAAATAAGTGTCTCTGAGTTGGTCTTTGAAAGAATTATATTAAAAACATAAATATACATACAGTTATTTTAATCCATTTACTGAAGAAACCACAAGCATCTTCCAAAGCTAAGATCTATGAAGTGTAAGTTAAATATCAACAAAATCTATTTATTGGAACTATACTAAGCAATATCTCAAGCAAGTATTGAACAGCAACATTTGTTTTCTTATGAAAGTGATGGTATGTGTGCTCTGTATTATTTTCTCATCTAAGAGAAATAAATGAAAAACCACCCACGCAAAAGTCATCAGAGTTTCAGAAGGTGAACGTGTCATATTTCTCTTGCCTAAGTGGAGCCAGAATCATGTCAGGTCATTGAATCAGCTTTGACCAGGATTGGCATCTACTACCTACTCTGAGATTTCTCAGGAAGCCAAAAGGGGGAAGACGAGATAACATTGTGCTCCTATGAGGAAGCCAGCCTCCAAACAATAGGAAACCTCTGCCAACACAGCGCGAGCGCGCGCGCGCGCACACACACACACACACACACACACACACACACATCTGTATCAACAGCTACATGTATAGCTATATCCATCTTAGTCACTCAGTCGTGTCTGACTCTTTGAAACCCCAAAGACTGTAGCCTTCCAGGCTCCTCTGTCCACGGATTTCTCCAGACGAGGACACTAGAGTGGGTAGTCATTCCCTTCTCCAGGGGATCTTTCCAACCCCGGGATCGAAGCCAATTTTGCATTCCAGGCAAAATTCTTTATCATCTGACCCCCAACTCCAGGATTCTTGCCTGGAGAATCCCAGGGACAGAGGAGCCTGATAGGCTGCCGTCTATGGGGTCGCACAGAGCCAGACATGGCTGAAGTGACTTAGCAGCAGCAGCAGCAGGACAGAAGCCCCTGTAGCTACATATCTACATCTGTATTGTTCTAAAAAATTTGGAACTGGAATGGGACAAGATATCAGAAAAAAAAAAAACCAAACAGATAATTAGGAAATAACAGAAAGGATGGAGTGTAAGTCTGGAACATAAATAAGTGTTACAACCCATCTCACTGGCTTGTTTGCGCCTGTGTACTAAGTTTAGGTAGTTCATTTGTCTAAAATAAAAACAAGATACAAAGTCCCCTTAATATACTTGACACTGAACCAAATGAATCTTTCTCCTTGGACCTAGTATAACGATACTGGGGGCAATTGCACCTCTATCCCTTTATCCAAATAGTATAAGAGGGAATAGACAAGGAAAACAAAGTCACTTTCTTCCCTACAGGCTGCCTTTTGGAGCCCTCCCCGTTGTAAGTCTGCACCACATTGGCTGGCCCAGTTCTCCCTATTCCCATATGGCTCTCTTCTCTGCAAACACTGAACTGTGTACAAATAGTCACCTNGCTGCGATTCATGGGGTTGCAAAGAGTCGGACATGACTGAGCAACTGAACTGAACTGAACTGAACTGAAATTTCTCAACAAAAAAGTAACTCTTTATATATAGATACACATATATAAATGAGATGACAACCTTTAGATAAACTCTATTAAAAGTAATTATATTTTAAAAATGTCTATCTAAAATAATCTCTTAGGATTGGGGTAACTTAAATTCGTAAAATTGTACTAAACTAAATAATAAAAGTTTATTAAATAGCTAGGTCATTTCCAAATAAAGTAAGATTTTAAAACATTAATNGTAATTATATTTTAAAAATGTCTATCTAAAATAATCTCTTAGGATTGGGGTAACTTAAATTCGTAAAATTGTACTAAACTAAATAATAAAAGTTTATTAAATAGCTAGGTCATTTCCAAATAAAGTAAGATTTTAAAACATTAATTACTGAACACTAACTTCCTCTTACAAAAAGTTTTTCTTACATAAAAACTAGAGATTTTAGACTATTAATAAATACATATAAATGTATATATAATAAACATAATATATAATAAATATATTCACCAATCTATAAAATGCTAATATACAAGATACTTGATAGTTGCTAAAGAAAAGTAAGATGTATGCTTTTAATAAAATGATATAAGAAATAGCTAATAAAATGATGAATACAAACATATAAAAAAGATTTACGAAAAATGAAAGAGAATTTTATGGCAAATGGATGTAACTCATTGTGCTGAACTTTCTTCCTCTTCCTTCTTACATGTCTTGATCGATACAAATTCTTCTTTTATATGGGCCACACCTCTCCGAGGTGAAACTACACATGCTATAACCCACCTGTTAGCNAAAAAAGATTTACGAAAAATGAAAGAGAATTTTATGGCAAATGGATGTAACTCATTGTGCTGAACTTTCTTCCTCTTCCTTCTTACATGTCTTGATCGATACAAATTCTTCTTTTATATGGGCCACACCTCTCCGAGGTGAAACTACACATGCTATAACCCACCTGTTAGCTTACTTTGCAATAATGACGACACCAAAATCTATAAAACAGACCTTGGCCCTGCCTATATTTCTAAGCAGTTCAAACAATTTTTACATTTATTATCTATTAAACAGATTACAAACATTCCTTATAATCCACAAACACAAGACATAGTTAAACAAACACATTACACACTGAAACTACAAATAAAAAAATTAAATAAGGGGGAATACACAGGAACACGTTTATCTTCCGTACCCAGAGCAGACTTTACTATATTCCAATGCAATATATTCTTTAAGCCTATAACTATTGTTAATATAGCTTTATTTGTTTTAAATTTTTTAAACTTACTGCAAGGAGATATCTTGCAAGAGCAGAAAAACATTTCGAGGAATTGAAGGACTCTTCTCCTCTGCCCATTTGGTACCAAGACAGGTTGAATAAACAATGGAAATCTGGGAAATTAATCTTACAGGGAAAGGGGTATGCTTGTATTTCCCCAGATGAATCCAACAAACTCACATGGCTTCCTCTTCAGAAGATCTGACCCAATGCGGCCTCCGGCCTTCAAGATAGAGACGAGATAACAAAAACTCCAGGAGGAAGAAGTTCCAAAATAGGCCATGGCGGCTCTAAAGATCTCCAGAAAGCACCGCCCTTGGCGGCATCAACCTTATGATCTCCCCTCTTGGGGACAAAGAAAAACCCTTATAATAATCAAGCTGAAAATCCGGTTTCTCAACAGAGAATGCCTTGGAGTCCTGAAAATATTTCTGTTGCCCTGCTTGCTTTGCTTGCTTGCGCCTCCCCACCCGCTAAAGCTGAACTAATTAATCACACTTACTGGGCTTACATACCCAACCCCCCTTTACTTCAGGTTGTAGGATAGATGGAGAAAGGACCAATCCTATTAACCAATGACTCCATATATATGCCTTCTCCCTGGAGCCTTAAAGGGCCCTCACACCCTGAAGAAGGGAAACTAATTAATATCTCTCTGGGTTATGAAGCGGAGAAGGCAATGGCACCCCACTCCAGTACTCTTGCCTGGAAAATCCCATGGATGGAGGAGCCTGGAAAGCTGCAGTCCATGGGGTCGCTGAGGGTCGGACATGACTGAGTGACTTCACTTTCATGCATTTAGTGTTGTTGCCGGGAGAACCCCAGGAACAGGGCAGTCTATGGGGTTGCACAGAGTCAGACACACCTGAAGTGACTTAGCAGCAGCACCAGGTTATGAAGTCCCTCCTTTGTCTATTGGCCCAGCAAAATTATGCATAAACGTTAGCTGACAAACTTGGGCTTTTGCCCTGCCTCCAAAAGAGGACTTTTGGACGTAGCTTAGATTATTTACTGCCCTTTCTTTGTCCGTGAACCATGTTTATACTACTAAAACGTTAGGCAAAGAACAAAGAACACTATGCAAAGGGTTTACTAATAAGAACTTTAAATATACTCTGGTTCGTTGGGACAAATGTCAGGGCAAATCAGGAAAATTAGTGTTTGTGGCTAATACAATTGTCGATTGGGGACCCCATGGTATGTGGTTATCTAACTGCTCAGATGATATTAACAGCACTGTGTGTGATTATGCTACTCAAGTAACATAGGAGGTTACTAACACTACAATGGAACATTACCATGACAAAGGACTTCTTGGGTGGCTTAATGGTGGAATGGCACCCCGTCGTCCTTAATAAATAGATTGGGCCTGAACAATGGGACATCTGGAAACTTGCTGCATCCACCCAAGAACTTGGGATTTGGACTGGACATTTCACAGGGACCAACTGTAATCACAGAAACTGTTTCTTTTGTTATAATCAGTCATATTTCATACAAGCTTGTGTTCCCCTTTCTTTTGTTCTAGCTATAGGAAGTTTACAATTCAATAAGACTTTACGTTCTGTAATTTGTATAAATTGCAAATTATATACTTAACTCTTCTGTTTCCTTAAGAAATGAATCCCTTTTGATTCTTCAATCTTGACATAGTCTGTGGTTACCAATAAATCTCCAGCAGCCCTGGAAAGAAGGTCCCATGCCTGGACTCGCTTCCTGGTTACTTACTAAACTGCTCTGGTGATCTAAATGATTCATTGGATGGCTGATTCTTCGCATTTTGGGATTAATAGCTATTTGCACCACTGCTGCCGTCACTGGCATTGCTTTACAAACCTCAATTCAAACACATAATTTTATCCAAAATTGGACTAAAGATGCTCATATTATGTTGGCCACTCAGGCTCAGATAGATGAGGATATTCAAGTTGAAATACAGGAACTAAAAACTGCCATGAAATGGCTTGGAGACCAATTAATAGATGTACAAAAAAAGGTAATGCTAAAATGTGATTGGAATTCTACTCAATTTTGTGTTACTCCTGTTCAATTAAATAATAGTACCTGCAACTCGGAACAAATCAAATTTAATTTACAAAACATACATGATAATGCCTCTCTGAATAAACAACTATTACAAAAAGAAATCTTTGAAACCTTTTCTAAAAATCTGCCCTCTTCCACTACTTTCAAAACTTTAGCTGAACAACTAGCTGATTAATTATCTGTGCTAGACCCACGCGGATGGTTTCAAAGCATTACTCACAGCACCTGGTCTGGAACTGTAATTTTGGTGATTGCCTTGACAATTATATTAATCGTTTACCATTGCCTTCATGCAAAAATTGTTAAAACTAAACAAACTCAACTGGTCAGAACACTTACAATTATTGTAAATAAATAAGGGGAAATTGTCAGGGAATGTTTAACAGGAGGATTCTTATGTGCTGTTTCTCATAAATCCTCTGTTCCTTATCAGTTTCTGTTGTCAGAAACCAGTGGAATGGCACACCACTCCCAGGACTGAGGTCACAGGATGAGACAGGCTTGAATCTCCTTCAGTAAACAATCTCCTTATGACAAAGTTCAGTCAGTTCAGTCGCTCAGTCGTGTCCGACTCTTTGCGACCCCATGAATTGCAGCACGCCAGGCCTCTCTGTTCATCACCATCTCCCGGAGTTCACTCAGACTCACGTCCATCGAGTCCGTGATGCCATCCAGCCATCTCATCCTCGGTCGTCCCCTTCTCCTCCTGCCCAAGTACATGGGGTTGCAAAGAGTCAGACACAACTGAGTGACTTTCACTTCACTATATATGATTGACCTCTATTTATATCAATTTTTGTTATATTCTAAATAAGTGTCTCTGAGTTGGTCTTTGAAAGAATTATATTAAAAACATAAATATACATACAGTTATTTTAATCCATTTACTGAAGAAACCACAAGCATCTTCCAAAGCTAAGATCTATGAAGTGTAAGTTAAATATCAACAAAATCTATTTATTGGAACTATACTAAGCAATATCTCAAGCAAGTATTGAACAGCAACATTTGTTTTCTTATGAAAGTGATGGTATGTGTGCTCTGTATTATTTTCTCATCTAAGAGAAATAAATGAAAAACCACCCACGCAAAAGTCATCAGAGTTTCAGAAGGTGAACGTGTCATATTTCTCTTGCCTAAGTGGAGCCAGAATCATGTCAGGTCATTGAATCAGCTTTGACCAGGATTGGCATCTACTACCTACTCTGAGATTTCTCAGGAAGCCAAAAGGGGGAAGACGAGATAACATTGTGCTCCTATGAGGAAGCCAGCCTCCAAACAATAGGAAACCTCTGCCAACACAGCGCGAGCGCGCGCGCGCGCACACACACACACACACACACACACACACACACATCTGTATCAACAGCTACATGTATAGCTATATCCATCTTAGTCACTCAGTCGTGTCTGACTCTTTGAAACCCCAAAGACTGTAGCCTTCCAGGCTCCTCTGTCCACGGATTTCTCCAGACGAGGACACTAGAGTGGGTAGTCATTCCCTTCTCCAGGGGATCTTTCCAACCCCGGGATCGAAGCCAATTTTGCATTCCAGGCAAAATTCTTTATCATCTGACCCCCAACTCCAGGATTCTTGCCTGGAGAATCCCAGGGACAGAGGAGCCTGAGAGGCTGCCGTCTATGGGGTCGCACAGAGCCAGACATGGCTGAAGTGACTTAGCAGCAGCAGCAGCAGGACAGAAGCCCCTGTAGCTACATATCTACATCTGTATTGTTCTAAAAAATTTGGAACTGGAATGGGACAAGATATCAGAAAAAAAAAAAACCAAACAGATAATTAGGAAATAACAGAAAGGATGGAGTGTAAGTCTGGAACATAAATAAGTGTTACAACCCATCTCACTGGCTTGTTTGCGCCTGTGTACTAAGTTTAGGTAGTTCATTTGTCTAAAATAAAAACAAGATACAAAGTCCCCTTAATATACTTGACACTGAACCAAATGAATCTTTCTCCTTGGACCTAGTATAACGATACTGGGGGCAATTGCACCTCTATCCCTTTATCCAAATAGTATAAGAGGGAATAGACAAGGAAAACAAAGTCACTTTCTTCCCTACAGGCTGCCTTTTGGAGCCCTCCCCGTTGTAAGTCTGCACCACATTGGCTGGCCCAGTTCTCCCTATTCCCATATGGCTCTCTTCTCTGCAAACACTGAACTGTGTACAAATAGTCACCTGGACTCAGGCCAGAAGCATGATGAATCGCTGCCTAACTTGCCTACTGCTCTCTTCTCTTTCTATTTTCTCTAACGTGTGCTCTTAACCTATCACTGAGAAGGAAAGAGGAGACAGAGGCCACTGGTGAATTTTGTATTTCATAAATCTTGTAATCCAGGCCAGGCTTCAGCTGCTCCCCTCTCTTTATTCAAGCAGGGAACTCAATGAATCAAACATCACTTGCTCTTGGATCCCTGAGGGCTACCCTTGGTGAAGCCCTTTTGCTTTCCAGGACAGCCAGCACAGAGGACTGCGATGCAAGGTCAAGGCTCTCTGGGACCAGCTCATGGCCTTTTCCCACAAAGCCCAGCATTTAAAGACAGAGTTCAGGAGGGAGGCCATCAAGAATAACTGAATTTGTCCAAAGAAACAAAGCCACACATTTGGTTGATTTTTCCAGGAGGCTGCAGAATATTTGCATTTGTTGAAAAGAAGAATCCTTACACACACAGAGCTCTGTATCCTTCAGGGTGCTATAGGTTAAAAAAAAAATGTTATTATGTGGTTGTTATAGTATCCTACCCTCTGAGGTAGATGGGTCTGGCATACTTGTGATATTTTGATAGATGAGAAGATGGAACCATTGAGAGTTTTAGTACCTGGAGCAGGGTGTCACATCTCTCAAAGCAGAATCTACAACCAGAATCTCAAACCCAGAGCTTTCTTTACTACACTCCCCACATTGTCTTCCAGAAACTTGGAAATTCTGTGTGCTTATATTACCAAGCTCTTTTCCTTGGCTGAAACCTATTTCATATCCACATTCATTTTATGAAATAAAATTGACAATCAAAAAGGAAGTAAATAATGTCAGAATTGTATCTCTCCCTTTATGCTCTCTACAACTTTACAGCAACTACTCTTCCATCTTCTTTCATAAGACTCAACATAGAACCATGTTATCAAGGATAATGGGCTTCCTTGATGGCTCAGATCGTAAAGAATCTGCCTGCAATTCAGGAGACCCAGGTTTGATCCCCAGGTGGGAAAGAACCCCTGGAGAAGGGAATGGTTATCCACTCCAGTATTCTTGCCTGGAGAATACCATGCAGATAGGAGCCTGGCAGGCTATAGTTCATGGGGTTGCAATGAGTTGGACATGACTGAGAGACTAAACTTGCACGCATTAGTGAAAATATTCTCCAGTCGTGAAAAACAACCTTCTTAAGTACAAATACCATAAAAAATGTGTATAGGAATAGGGTAGCTTTCTTTCCTTGACAAGAATTCTTGTTCTGTGTTATAAACCCCAGATAACTGAACTCTCTATTCATGCCTCTGTAAATAGCCCTTCTACTAAATTCTTCCGAATTTAACTTACTTTTTTGTGTGTTACTTGTTTCTTTTTGACATTCTGACTATATAATACAGGTCAGTTCTTTTGCCTCTCTGAACTTCTTTCTCCTCATCAACAAAATGGGACTAATAATATATATCTTGGATGATTCTTGTAAGAATCAAAATTTGTAGCCAATAAACAAAAAATGAACACAGGGTAGTGAAACGTCAGGCAATTAGCTGGGGTCTAGAAATCCAACAGTGAATAACATAGACAAGGTATAATAGTTAATATATCGTGCCACTCTCATCTGGCCTGCAGAGTTTCAGCTGAAAGTCAGCTGTCAGCCTTACCAGAGTTCCCTCATAGGTAACTTTTTGCTTTTCCCTTGTTACTTTTAATATTCTGTTTATCTTTAATTTTTGCCATATTAATTACAATGTGTCTTGATGCAGTCCTCTTTGCATTAAGACTTTCTGTGCTTCCTGAATCTGGAAGTCTGTTTCCTTTCCAAGGTTAAGAACGTTTTTAGCTACTTTGTTTTCAAGTAAGTTCTCTGCCCTTTTCTCTTTCCTCCTTCTGGGACCCCTGCAATGCAAATGTTAGCCTGCTTAAAGCTGTCTTAGAGATCTCTTAGACTGTCCTCATTTCTCTTTATTATTTTTTCTTTTTCCTTTACATCTTTATATTATATTCCTCATCTTTGTTTTGGTCTTCACACTTTTTAACTCTGTTAAAAAGTTCTAACTTCTCACTCTAGTCATCCAATCTTCTCTTGAGATCTCTGATTATCACCATTACTTAGAACTCTCTATTGGTGGATTGGCTATCACCGCTTCACTTAGTTCTTTCCAGGCCTTATCTTGCTCTTCGTCTTGACTGTCTTCCTCGGTTTCTTCCTTTTGCCTGATCTGCTGTTTATATTTCTATGTGTCTAGTAGGCTGGCTAGATTCCTGACACTGGAGAATTAGTCTCTTGTAGGAGAGTTCTGTGTGTTCCAGCAGCACACTTGCCTCTGGTCACCATCACTATGTGCTCCAGGGGTGCCTCCTCCTGGGGCTGCACAGGTCCTCCTGTTGTGACAGGCTAACTACTTTGGGGGTCCTCTAGGCAAGGCTGGCCCCTGCTCAGAATGGTTGCCAACTCCTTATTATACTTTAAGTCCTAGCACAAATATCAGCTCTTTTCTGAAATCAAGCTCTATTTGCCTAGTTCAAGCTGACTCATTCAACACTTAGAATACCATAGAATTCAGTGTATACATCAATCATTGTCACATCATATCAATTTTCTTTTTACAAATGTCATTTTCCTCACTTAGAAGTCATCTCTTATGGAAGGAGATTTTTCTTTTATGATTTCCTCTGCATCAGTGCCTGACCAAACATGAGTGTACCTTCTGTGTTGAATGGGATTAGAATTTAAGTTTGCTTTTAGCTTGATATCTAATTTAACAAGCTCTCTCCTCCAGTATGTCCATACTGACTCTTGGGATAGAGATTTTTTACTTCTCTACTGGCACTCACATATTGCTGAAGCCTGGCTTGGAGAATTTTGAGCATGACTTTACTAGCGTGTGAGATGAGTGCAATTGTGCGGTAGTTTGAGCATTCTTTGGCATTGCCTTTCTTTGGAATTGGAATGAAAACTGACCTTTTTCAGTCCTGCGGCCACTGCTGAGTTTTCCAAATTTGTTGGCATATTGAGTGCAGCACTTTCACAGCATCATCTTCCAGGATTTGAAACAGCTCAACGGGAATTCCATCACCTCCACTAGCTTTGTTCTTAGTGATGCTTTCTAAGGCCCACTTGACTTCACATTCCAAGATGTCTGGCTCTAGATTAGTGATCACATCCTCATGATTATCTGGGTCGTGAAGATCTTTTCTGTACAGTTCTTCTGTGTATTCTTGCCACCTCTTCTTAATATCTTCTGCTTCTGTTAGGTCCATAACACTTTCACAGCATCATCTTCCAGGATTTGAAACAGCTCAACGGGAATTCCATCACCTCCACTAGCTTTGTTCTTAGTGATGCTTTCTAAGGCCCACTTGACTTCACATTCCAAGATGTCTGGCTCTAGATGAGTGATCACATCCTCATGATTATCTGGGTCGTGAAGATCTTTTCTGTACAGTTCTTCTGTGTATTCTTGCCACTCTCAATCCTCTTTCTTGAGATATCGACTGTCTCCTGACCTTGTGACCATTATTAATCCCTTGTTCCCTTGGTAACAGTTGCTCTACGTTTGGTTTTCTGATCTTTATCATTATCAAAAAAAATTTCTTGTGCAACAGCCTATATCTACTCACAGAAAGATCGTTAAAGCACCTTTGCTCCACCAGAGCTTTGGTCCCTGTGTCTTTCTTTCTTTCTGTTTCTCTTTCTTATCGTCAACAACAGACCACCAGATTCTGGACCATTAAATGACTCCAACAGATTGAAACACAATATATTCTTTAATCCTATAACTATTGCTAATACAACTTTGTTTAAAATTTTTTTTAACTTACTGCATGAGGATAATTTGACAAAAGTAGGAAAACATTTCTAGGCATTGAAAGATACCTCCCCTTCCTCTTCCCATTTGATATAAAGACCAGTTGACTAAACAATGGAAATTGGAAAATTAATATTACAGGGGAAAGGGTATGGTTTATTTCTCCAGATGGACCCAATGAAATCAGTTGTCTTCCTTTTCGGAAGCTCTGCCCTGGGGAGCCACCAACATTCAAGACAGAGAAGAAACAGTGAATGCCGGGAGCCAGCATGGGAGATCCCACCCATGACAAGGTCATGTGGTGGAGACCTGATGAGCAAGGCTGATCAGGACTCGAGGGACCCCCTAGACCTGCTCGAACATCTACCCCAAAACCAGAAACTGTCTATATTATGGCTTTCATCAACTCTTCTGACATTAACAGGGGGCTATCCCCGACCACCTTTCTCTGGAGAAAGTCAACTTAGGGCTCTAGCTAATAAGTCTCCTGGCCGTGATAGGAGTGTTTCAATTCAAACCCCTCTGATGGCTTTCTAGCTTGCCTGACAGGTTTATCCAGACTCTTGCAGCTATGCATGTGATTGTTCACAGCCTCCCAATCATGAGAGGCACGAGAAGCCTAAAACATTCTAAAAATATGGAGCCTTTCAAAGAGTTAAGAATTATTAGAATAGTGCTGGTGTAGGATTTCATTGTTGAGCCAATGCTTGCTGCCAGCTTCCCATATCCCTTATCCACTGTGCACCTGCAATAGTTAATGTAGTTGGAATGTAAGAAAAACAAGTAGCAGCCTTGGAATTAACTACATCAGACCTTTGAGCTAATTGGTTCTTTCTTTGTTGTAACTCATTGCACCTTTGCTCAGTGAGAATAGAATGTAACTCTGTTTAGCACTTTCTGAGGCTGACATAGATAATGTACACAACATTGTTTATGGAAAAGGTATGCAGAAAAAAATCCTGGTTTCGATAAGGGCAAAACTGCTAGAATGTTTGGGCTAACTCTGCATGACTTTGCATTTTTCATTTCCCTCTATGTACAAGTCAGGGTATAAAAGTTCCTTTTGAAAATAAAGTTACAGGCCTTGCTCACCAAAGCTTGGTTTCCCCGTGTCATTCTTTCTTTCTCTTTCCCCTTTTCCCTCTCTCTCCCTCTTTTTCAGGCTGATTCCTTGGAGCACAGCGGCTCTCTGAGTTCACTTTCCTGCCTGGGCTTCTAAGACCCGATCGAGAAGGTGCTCTGCGTCTTCACTCCGGCGAGAGGGTGCTTGCAGCCTCCGTAAACAGAGCAAGTCCCTTGTCTGGGGCTTTACTGGCTCTCTGTGTAAACCAAGGAATAACAGCCTCTATTCTTTCTTCTCTCTCTCTCCTCCACCCTCGCTGACACCGTTCATCCTGAGGGTATCCCTGGATCCTGCTGGGGCTGGACCCCGGTAGGTGAAATCCCCAGAGGAGGAGTTTCCAGTACAAGCCATGGCAACTTTAAAATATTCTAAGAAATGCCACACTCAAGATCAACAACCTTATGATCTCCCCACTTGGGGACAGATAAAAACCTTTACTAATCAAGGTGAAAATCTAGTTTCTCAACAGGGAATGCCTCAGAATCCAGAAAATAGTTTTGTCGCTATGCTTGCTTTGCTTCCTTTCCCTTCCCCCGCTCAGGCTGACTTGATTAATCACACTTATTGGGCTTATATACCTAACCAACCTTTCTTGCAGGTTATAGAATGCACAGATATAGGATCAGTCGTATCTACTAATGACTCAGTACATATGCCTCCTCCTTGGACCTTGGAGGGGCCCTCTCATCCTGAGCAAGAAGGAAGATTAATTAACATTTCTCTAGGCTATGAAATCCTTCCTTTATGCATGGGCCCAGCAGAATTATGTAATAATATTAGTCAACAAACATGGGCTTTCATCCTGCCTCCAAAAAAGAACTTCCGCACACCGTTTAGGCTGTTTACTGCCCTGTCCCTTTATGAGAACCATGTCAATACTACCAAAACTCTAGGAAAGGGACAAAAGTTGGAATGCAAGGGGTTTACTTATACTCCTGTTTATTGAGATAGATGTCAAGCTAAATCACGGAAATTAATGTTTGTGGCTAATTACACCATTGCTGATTGGGGACCCTATGGTATGTGGTTATCTAACTTCTCAGATGATATTAATAGTACTATGTGTGATTATGTTACTCAAGTAACATGGAAGATTACCAACAGTTCAATGGAACACTTCCATGAAAATGACTCCTTGCCTGGCTTGATAGTGGAATGGCACCTCTTCACCCTCAAATCATCCTCAATAAATGAATTGGGCCTGAACAATGGGACACTTGGAAGCTTGCTACAAATACTGAAAAACTTGGAACTTGGACTGGATATTTCACAGGAACCAGTCATAGTCATAGTAACTATTCCTTCCATTATAATCATTCATATTTTATACAAGCTTGTGTTCCCCTTCTTTTTGTTATAGCCATAGGAAACTTACAATTTAACAAGACTTTACATTGTGACTTGTATATCTGCAAACTGTATATTTGTCTTAATTCCTCTATTTTTCTAAAAAAAAAAAAAAAAGAATCCCTTTTGATTCTTCGATATCGATGTAGTCTGTGGTTGCCAGTAGATCTCCAACGACCCTGGAAAGAGGGTCCCATGGCAAGATTTGCCTCCCAGTTACTCACTAAATTACTCCGACGATCTAAGCAACTCATCAGATGGTTGATTCTTGCCATTTTGGGGTTAATAGCCATTTGCACAACTGCCGCTGTCGCAGACATTGCTTTACAAACTTCAAACTCAAAACTTTATTCAAAATTGGACTAAAGATGCTCATACTATTATATGGGTCACTGAGGTTCAGACAGATGAAAAAGTTCAAGATAAAATTCAGGAATTAAAAACAGCCATCCAATGGGTTGTAGACCAATTAATAGATTTACAAAAACAAGTATTATTATATTGTGATTGGAATTGCAGTGAACTTTGTATCACTTCTCTTCAGTTCAACCATAGTGCTTGCAATTGGAAACAAATCAAATTTCATTTGCAAGATATGGATAACAATGCTTCCTTAAATGCACAATTGTTGCAAAAGGAAATCCTTGAAACCTTCTATAACAGTCTACACTCTTCCAACAATTTGGAAACCTTAGCTGAACAGCTAGCTGATCAATTATCTGGGCTAGACCCTCGAAGATGGTTTCAAGGCATTACACCTAGTATTGGATCTGGAACTATAACGCTGATAATTATTCTGGTGATTATAATTGTAACATACCGATGCCTTTCAACTAAAATTGTTCAAACTAAACAAACTCACTTTCTCAGGGCCTTTTTTTTCACAAAAGTATCTACAGTCATCTCCAATCATGAAAAAATAAAAAAGGGGGAACTGTTAGGGCACGTGCAACTTTAAGGGAACCAATATTTTAGTTTCTTCTTTTGTGTGCCATTTCTCAAGGACTCTCTATTCCTTACCAGTTCTTGGAAAATAGGAACGAGCAGAGCTGCACACAGTTCTCAGGACTGAGGTCATGAGAAAGGGCACCTGCTTGGATTTCTTTCAGTGACTCCCTTCCATGACTTTTTACTTAAAGGTAATCTATTCAGTTATGCCCCTTTCTCAGGATATGGAATGCTTTCTGGCCCTTTGAAGATTGCTATTTGCTTGGCTTTGTTTTTGCTCAATATTTTTTACTGCCTAAAGCTGCCTTGTATGAAGATATAATAAACATGCGTTTCTTCAAATAAAGCACCCTGGTTTCACTCAAGACTTGGGTCCCTTGCATCTTTCTTCTCATCGACTCCAGTCCCTAGGTCCTGATCTAGAAAGACCGTGACAGCTCTGTCTTCAAATTTCACAAATAAGAGTAACTGTTCTTTAATCATACATACAACAGTTATTTCTATCCAATGGAGAACATGACCCTTTTCCTATGCATCATTCCTAGCACACCATCAGTCCCTGGTAACTGTCCCTCTCCTACTAGGAAAAGCCCAGTCCTTTTAACATCTTGCCTACTCTGTTCAAGGTCAGTTGGTAGAACAGTATGTTTTATAATAGGCTGGACTATGTATGGAAGGGCTTCCTGATCCTACTGACCATAAGTCATGTCCTAGTTTTATGTTATTTTCCGCCCTCCCTGTTGCTAATTCACACATACTATTGAATTTCGTAATTCAGGCTGTGTGTTTTTCCAGGAAACATGGAAGTGAATGAATCATATCTAATGAAGTCAGCCTCTTCATCTCACTGATTGCTTCCCAGAGACCATCATGAAACGCATGTAGCGAACACATTTGATCAATGTATTACCAAAGCCAAGCTCATAGAGCTCACCACACAACAGCTCAATAAACTGAGAGACTACTTGTTGGGCAAGGAATAGTGACTTTATTCAGAAAGCCAGGAGACCAAAGAGATGGTGGACTGCTGTCCCAAAGAATCATCTTTGTTGAGTTAGAATTCGGGTTTCTTTTACATGAAAAGATCTCTGTAGGCTCTTTTCAAATATGGACTTACTGCAGTTGCTGAGTACCTGAACTAAAGTCATCAGAGAATACATATAGTGAAAAAGGTAAAGGATTTGCCACAACCACTGAGTCTGGGAAGTATGGCTCCACTATGTTCCTATTTTGGGTAAGATCCTTGCCACTCACATTACATTGCTGTGTGTTTTCTCCAGGATAAATACTCTGATACTACTGGTGAGATGTGAGCTGTGAGGATAGGGTTGTTGTTGTTGTTTTTTTCACACTTGTGAAACTGGTGAGGAATCTTTCTAGAATGAATTCATGTTCTAAACACCTAATAAATACATATATATCTGGCTTCTATCCAGTATAGATTTTCTTATGAAGCCTGAGATGTTGCCACACTCATGATATTTGTATGGTTTCTCAGTAGGATGAATTCTCTGACCAACAGCAGGGTGTGAATTTTGAACTTTGAATTTTGAAGACTTCTACCATATACCACATTTACATACGTTTCTCTCATGTATGGATTTTCTGATGTTTAGTGAGTGCTGAGACCTGACTAAAGGATTTTCCACACTCGAAACATTTGAAAGCTTTCTCTATATGTATTCTGCGATGACTTGTAAGGTGTGAATTTCGACTAAAGAACTTGCCACACTCATCACATCTGAAAGGTCTCTCTCCAGTATGAATTCTCCAATGAAGTCGAAGATGTGGTTTTTGACCAGAGACTCCTCCACACTCAGCATATTTGTAAGGTTCTCTCCAGTATGAACTGTCTGATGACTTAAAAGGATTGACTTTACACGAAAGGTGTTGCCACACTCATCACATTTGTCCTTGTTTCTCTTCAGTATGAACTGTCTGATGACTTAAAAGCATTGACTTTACACGAAAGGTCTTGCCACACTCATCACATTTGTAAGGTTTCTCTCCAGTATGAACTGTCTGATGACTTAAAAGGAAGGTTTTAACACGAAAGGCCTTGCCACACTCATCACATTTGTAAGGTTTCTCTCCAGTATGAAGTCTCTTATGACTTAATAACTGTGAAGAGTGACTATAGTGCTTGCCGCACTCATTACATTTGTAAGGTTTCTCTCCAGTATGAACCCTCTGATGAACAGCAAGGTTTCCATTTTGGCTGAAGACTTTGTCACATATATTACATTTAAATAATTTCTTTCCTATATGAATCTTCTCATGTCTCCTGAGGCCTGAGCTGTGAGTAAAGGCCTTGCCACACTCATCACATTTGTAAGGTTTCTCTCCAGTATGAACTGTCTGATGACTTAAAAGGATTGACTTTATATGAAAGGCCTTGTCACACTCATCACATTTGTAAGGTTTCTCTCCAGTATGAACCCTCTGATGACCAGCAAGGTGTTCTTTTCGGCTGAAGACTTTGTCACATATATCACATTTAAATAATATCTTTCCTGTATGAATTTTCTTATGTCTCCTGAGGGCTGGTCTGTGAGTAAAGACTTTGCCACACTCATCACATTTGTAAGGTTTCTCTCCAGTATGTAATCTCTTATGATGTCTGAACTGTGAAGGTTGCCTAAAGTGCTTGCCACACTCATCACAATTGTAAGGTTTCTCTCCAGTATGAAGTCTCTTATGACTTATTAACTTTGAGGAGTGACTATAGTGCTTGCCACACTCATTACATTTGTAAGGTTTCTCTCCAGTATGAATCCTCTGATGACCAGCAAGGTTTGCATTTCGGCTGAAGACTTTGTCACATATATCACATTTAAATTTCTGTCCTGTATGAATTTTCTGATGTCTCCTGAGGTTTGAGCTGCAAGTAAAGGCCTTGCCACACTCATCACATTTGTAAGGTTTTTCCCTATGTGCTTTGAGGTCTTGCAATACTACTGAAGGATTCATAAAATCATTCCCATATATATTAGAAACACTGGTTTGGACACAAGGAGCAATTCTTTGAAGTGGTGAAAATGCGAAATTGTTGTTGACAGAACTCTTAACTTCATTATATTCAGAAATTATCCTGCCAGTTTGAAATATCTGAAGTTTATCCTGAGACTTAAATTCAAGCCTGTTTCCAAAGGGCTTGATGCCTTCATCCCTTCTATCATGTGAATCTCTTCCATCAGGCACATTTCCATTAAGGCTTTCAGGTGTGCCTTTGTAATTTCTTTTGTCATCTCTCCCCTGACACTCAAAGTCACACATATTTTCCTGACTTTCCCAAAGATGAACATGTTTGACTTTATAGCTTTCAGGTCTTCCCAGCATCAATGTTTGGAATGTTTCTCGATTATCACTGTTCACTTTGGGTTGTAAATGCTTGATCACATGTGTAGGAGAGATATCTACAAGATAAAAAGAACCACAGGTATCCTGCTCACAATAATTCAAAAATAAATCTTACATGTTAAATATAGATTACACTAAAAGCAATACTTTCACCAAGTTATGAAACACCACAATGATGACTTTAAGTTTTTAGAAACACTAAAGGAATAGAATTCTTAACTTAAGAAAGCATGATAACATAAATTCACTGTTAAGGTAGCTTAGTTTTAAAAACCATATGCCAAATACACTCACATTGGACAATCTTATGCCAACTCTCAAAAACAGAGTATTTTTCTACCAGGAACCCTAGGAACGTATCGATCAACAGTTGTCCCAAATTGAAAAGAAAAATATTACACTATCATTGTATTGTGCATACTTACTGTACATAAATAAATTCTAAACAATATATTACATATTTTAATGGTAAATAATCCAAAAGCAAGCTTACCCAATTAACTATACATAATTGGTTGTTTACAATTGAAAACAAATGAGAAAATGAAGAATATGACTAAAACTATTTTTTGGAAACAACAACGTTTTCTAAATCTGCTATAGAACTACGTACCCCAAAAGAAGAGGCATTTTACAATGTTAACAAGTAGTATGTGTCAACTGTATTGCAGAATACATGCTAAAAGACCATCATCTGTAACTGACACATAAATGAAGACATAAAATAGTCACCAGTTTTCTAACAGCCAAAAATCAAAGCAATCCATACCTATGTTGTTGTTGTTCAGTCACTCAGTCGTGTCTGAGTCTTTGCGACCCCATGGGCTGTAGCCCACTGGACTCCTCTATCCATGGGATTTCCCAGGCAAGAATAATGGAGTGGGTTGCCATTTCCTTCTCCATGGGATCTTCTTGACTCAGCGATCAAACCTGCATCTTCTGCATTAACAAGTGAATTCTTTACCACTGAGCCACCAAGGAAGGCTTCTCTCTAGCCATGCACTATTCTTAATTACCTGTTTAATGGCACCAAAATATAATAAATAAAAAGTGAGTGCTTTGTGTATTTATTGACTAGGGTCAGACAAACTGTGGAAAATTCTGAAAGAGATGGGAATACCAGACCACCTAACCTGCCTCTTGAGATATCTGTATGCAGGTCAGGAAGCAACAGTTAGAACTGCACATGGACCAACAGACTGGTTCCAAATAGGAAAAGGAGTACGTCAAGGCTGTATATTGTCTCCCTGCGTATTTAATTTATATGCAGAGTACATCATGAGAAACGCTGGACTGGAAGAAACACAAGCTCGAATCAAGATTGCCGGGAGAAATATCAATAACCTCAGATATGCTGATGACACCACCCTTATGGCAGAAAGTGAGGAGGCGCTAAAAAGCCTCTTGATGAAACTGAAGGAGGAGAGTGAAAAAGTTGGCTTAAAGCTCAACATTCAGAAAACGAAGATCATGGCATCTGGTCCCATCACTTCATGGGAAATAGATGGGGAAACAGACTTTATTTTTTGGGGCTCCAAAATCACTGCAGATGCTGACTGCAGCCATGAAATTAAAAGACGCTTACTCCTTGGAAGAAAAGTTATGACCAACCTGACCAACCTGTGACTCTGTGGATGGTGGCCTGCCAGGCTCCTCCATCCATTTGATTTTCCTAGCAAGAACACTGGCGTGGGCTGCCATTTCCTTCTCCAGAGGCTCTTCCTGACCCAGGGGTAGAACCTACGTCTCCTGTTCTCCAGGCAGACTGTTTGCCACTGGGCCACCAGAAAAGCACATTAGCCAAAGGAAGTGACAAATATCACGGGCTCTGCTCAACTGCATTAGCTGCTAGTCTTCCTTTGAGGGGAGGAAACAGAATAAACATAGAAATGGGGGCAGAGTTTCTTCATGAGAGTGGATTTGCTTGCTTCCTAATAAGTCATTTTGATTTAAAAGCAGATGCATAGTCTCAGAAAAAATTATCTGATGGATATTTGGATCCTATAACATCCTTATCTGATTTCTCCCTTTGCCAAATCCCACCTTGGTAAAATATAGTTTATTATAAAGAATGGAGAAAATAGTCATTAAATGGAGGAATAAAGACTTAGATTTTTATTTGCTCATCCAGGAATTCATTCAATCAACAGTTTCTTAGAATAATCTACTAGGAAATACAAAAAAAGACAATTTTTACTTTAAAGAAATAGAATAAATCTCATTTTCCCCTTCACTTATCATATGGCAGCTCCAAATTTGTGCAAATGTCCCCTTTATTTCAATGAGACTAAAGGAAGTGACGTCATCTTTAGTTATCCTGAGTTTATCAGTGAATGATATTCTTAGGGTAACCCTTCCTCCCAGAGCAATGGTTTTGAGACATAACGGGCTCAATCAAACTAAAGGGAAATGTGCACATATAGTTCTTGGTGCAACACTTTCTCTTGCAGCCTTGTTGGGGGCAAAAAGGAATCCTTTTGGTCACAAATGCTTTCTGCAAAGTATTTAAACATCTTAAAGACAATCAGCCTCAGAGGAAGTCAATACTGAGGATAGAAGATTGAAAAGACAATAAGAACCAGGCACTCTGATGACATTATAATGTCTCCATTCTGCACTGGAGACAGGCCTGCTCCACATTCATTTATGCAAGAAAGTTTCTTTTGTTCTCAACATTATTTTTGGAGCTAAAGAATCTGAGGTTCACAGAATGTTAATATAACAAAATGAGACAATGGATGAAACAATGTGTTAGACTCAGTCCAGAGCTTCTGAGTAGAGGTTTGATGAGCATTAGTCTTAGGAAGATGTTGTCATTTCCCTAGGCCTTACTACAGCATCCCTAGACCAAGACCTTACTACTGAAATCTGCAGATTCACAACTCAAATTCAAGTTCTATTTCTTTCCCATCATGCCACAGTGCATATAGTTGGTATTTATCCCAGAAATTATTTGGTGATACAAGCTCTTGAAGGAAACAGTGTTTGGGGACAAGGAAAAGAAGCTTTTTTTTTTTTTTTTTTTTTGAATGTTAGAATATTCCCCTATAAATGCAGACCTAAAATGATGTTTCCATGGGCAGCATAAGGGTAATATGGGCATAAATATGAAGAGAGTAAAAGTGACCTAAAAGAAAGCAGAAATGATGACAGATTTAGAGCAGTGCAGAAGCATGAAAAGAGCACTGATTTTGGAATTAAGGAGCCTGGTTTGGAATCACAAATAACTACAAGAAAATATCCTCATGTTTAACCCAGAGATACCTATATCTACCTAGAAGATCAAAAACTTATTAAATAACAGCTATACAGAGGGCCCCTACCACAGGCTATGCTTTATGTTTGATACTCCATAAATGTTGTTGTTAAGACATGCTATGATGTGAATGGGGCCGAGCTTTTGGAATTCTGGCTAGAAGACTGTGTGTGTGTGTGTGTGTGCGTGTGTATGTCTTTAGGACCGGACCTCTATTTTATAGCCAGAAGTATTTCTTCTGCTGTTATATAGAAAATATCTTGATTTCAACTTTGAGGCAGGATTTCTTTCTCTTTTATAAAAAGAAATATTTTACTTGTTAGTTTGTTGATGTAATAACAAAGCAAAAGGAAAGAAGTTTGGGATAGGGGATAGCTAAACTATACCACACAAGATATTCCTTTTTTTTTTTTTTTCAGGACTGAAAGAATATGCCTCTTTCCTAAATATGAGTTAAACTGTCTTCTCTAAAATAAAAATGTTAATTCTTGAGAGATATGCATGAGCTAGCTGTTATTACCCACTTGGAGACTGGCATAGCGATATGTTGATGGTAGGAAGTGCTCGGAAGCACAGCATGGCAGGAAGTGTTCACAGCATGATATTCAGAAATCTGGGAGGGAAGACTGAAGCCCAATCTCCATTTTCCACTGAAGGCTTCCACATGGTATTTTTTCTGGACTTCAAAATTCAGACTTTGGGAAATATCCTGTACTTGGAATACACCATTCAGATGGCCTGGCCAATGACATGTTCTTTGAGTAAGGGAAGTTGTTTTGATAAAGACAGTGAACATTCTGGCAACCATCATGGACATGAGGAATATTTCAGGAGAGTGTAAAGACTAAAAATTGAAATCCTCTGTACAAGATAGGTTCAAAATCACTTCCATGTATTCATTCTTTTGTCCAAAAACATTTATTGAATAGCTATTATGTATCAATCACTTCAGGTTCCCAGGTGGCTCAGTGGTAAAGAATCCACCTGCAATGCAGGAGACATGGTTTTGATCCTTGGTTTGAGATGATCCCTTGGAGAAGGAAATGGCAATTTGCTCAAGTATTCTTGCCTGAAAAATTCAATGGATAGAGGAGCCTGGTGGACTACAGGTCATGGGGTCACAATGAGTCAGACACGGCTTAGCAGCTAAACTACCACCACCACCATACAAAACCTCTGCTTTGGGAGCTTTCACTCTTGTTGGAGATATAGAAAATAAACAAGCAAAATAATACAGAAGCAATATGTAAGCAAAGTAACTGCAAGTAATAACCATTTCCTTCTCCAGGGGATCTTCCCGACCCAGGAATCGAACCCGGGTCTCCCGCATTGCGGGCAGATGCTTTTACCGTCTGAGACACCAGGGAAGCCCATAATCATTACTATGAAAATAATATTTTCTATGATCAAGGAAGACTGCTCTGACAGGGTTATGTTTGAGCTCAATCTAAATAATAAGAAAAGGCAGAACAATGGCCCCAACAAAGATGACCACATCCTCATTTCTGGAATCTATGAATATTTTCTTTAACATGGCAAAAGGGAATTTGCACACGTCTCCTTCAGGGCTAAGGACTCTGACCTGGGGAGATTATCCTAGATGATCTGTGTGGACCCAATCTAATCATTGAGTCTAGATGTGGAAGAGGAAGGCATAACAGTGTGTCAGAAAGATGGCATTAGAAGGACTAAGCCCACTCTTCCCGGTTTTTAAGGTGGAGACAAGAGATCCTCAGACAACGGGTGTCGTTTGGCTTCTAGAAGCTGGGAACAGAGCTCAGCTGACGGCCAGGAGGAAAACACGGACCTCGGGCCTACAGCCTAGGAACTGAATTTTGCCAGTAGCCCTGTGCTGTGTGCTGTACTTAGTCACTCGGTCGTGTCCAGGATTTTGTGACCCCATGGACTGTAGCCACTAGGCTACTCTGTCCATGAGCATTCTCCAGACTAAAAGACCGGAGTGGCTTGCCATGCCCTCCTGCAGAGGATCTTCCCAACCCAGGGATCAAACTCAGGCCTCCCGCATTGCAGGTGGATTCTTTACTGTCCAAGTCACCAGGGAAGCCCAAGAATACTGGAGTAGGTAACCTAACCCTCCTCCAGGAAATCTTTCTGACCCAGGAATTGAACCAGGGTCTCTTGCATTGCAGGTAGATTCTTTACCAGCTGAGCCAGCAGGGAAGCCTGCCAGTAACCGTCATGGGCAGTAAATGAATTCTCGCCTAGAGCCCACACAGAAGGAATGTAGCCCTGCTGACCGCTTGATTTTAATTCTGAAACATTCATAGTTGACTTCTGACTTATACAACTGTAAGACCACAAATCGTGTGCCCTGGTGGTGGTCCAGTGGCTAAGATTCCATTCTCCCAATGCAGGGGGCCCGGGTCCCACCACTGGTCAGAGAATGAGACCCCACATGCCACAGTTAAGAGTTTGCATGCCACAACTGAAGAGTCCACATGCTTCACTGAAGCTCGAAGACCCTGCATACTGCAACTAAGACCCAGTGCTGCCAAATAAATATTTAAATATTTTTTAAAAGTCACATGCCCTATTCGGATGGTAAAAAAGCAAACAAACAAAATAGCAACAAAGAACAAACAAAAACAAAACCAATATGTGCTCTCCTATGCTGTGAAACTTTCTGCATCAGCAAAAGAAAACTAATACACATGCAAAGATAAGAGGGGCCCACATTCTAGACTATGGATCCAGTAACAGACAAATCCTAGCATGGCTGAGGTGGACAGTGACACTCGGCACAGATTTTTGCAATAGTTAGACACTCTCCAGAACGCCAGGACATACTTGAAGAAGGAAACCTGGTAAAGATGACTCATGCCTCACCATTGACATACAGGTTTAGACGATTATGAATGGGAGAAAGGTGAATCACTCCACAAATTTGTGAACTCTAGATGCCTGCGTGGTTGCTTAGTCACTTTAATCCTGTCCAGCTCTTTGTGACCCATGGACTGCAGCCTGTCAGGCTCCTCTGTCCATGGGATTTTCCAGGTACAAATAGTAGAGTAGATAACCATGTCCTCCTCCAGGGGACCGTCCCAATCCAGGCACTGAACCCACATCTCCTGCATTACATGTGGATTCTTTACCCACCGAGCCATCTGGGAAGCCCAAAATCTAGATGCTGCTGCCGCTGCTAAGTCACTTCAGTCGTGTCCGACTCTGTGTGACCCCATAGACGGCAGCCCACCAGGCTTCCCCGTCCCTGGGATTCTCCAGGTAAGAACACTGGAATGCGTTGTCATTTCCTTCTCCAGTGCATGAAAGTGAAAGGGAAAGGGAAGTCGCTCAGTCGTGTCCGACTCTTCGTGACCCTAAGAACTGCAACCTACCAGGCTCCTCTGCCCATGGGATTTTCCAGGCAGGAGTATTGGAGTGGGGTGCCATCACCTTCTCCACAAAATCTAGATATCTGTGTTTTATTAGTAATGCTTCACAGCTGAAATTCATATCAAATCTCTCAAATAAGAGTTTGCTATTCAACAAGCACTTGGAGTTCCAGGTAGAAATCTTAGCAATGACAAGGAACCAGCCTGAAGAGTCCATTTATAAGTCCATGTATTTAGAGGATAAAAGGAAAAGGAAGGAGGCATCGTTCCATCGGTGCAGCAGCACAGCTACATGATCCCTAGCATGGGGCATCCGACAGTAAGTGGAGGATGAGTCAAGGAAGGGTGACCCTGGTTCAGCAGAAAAGGGTTGTTTATGGTCCTGAAGAACTTTTCTTTTTGCAAGAGAGGAAAGAGCCTTTCTCAGGGAAGAGGCCATTAGCTTTTTCATCGGGGACACTGACCCAGGCAATTTAACCACCTTTCAGAAGCAATCTCTCTAGTTTTCTATGTTACTGTGTTTGATTTCAATTTTTCTCTTTTTCTCTAAATTGTATAACCAATTGCAAACAGGTCCTGGGAAGAGGGGAGACGAGATGCCATACCAGATGCTGTCTTATACTCAGGCTTCCACCCCTTTGCTGCCCCTTTCATGCTTTTACAAACTTCACATTAGCCAGCTGGAAAATGGCTGAAGTGAAAGGCAATTTGCAAGTGGGAAGCATTCCGGCTGCCATTGTCAACTGGTGGTAAAGGCAGAAGGGACATGTGCAGGATCTGCTGCTGCTGCTGCTGCTGCTAAGTCGCTTCAGTCGTGTCTGACTCTGTGTGACCCCAGAGACGACAGCCCACCAGGCTCCCCCATCCCTGGGATTCTCCAGACAAGAACACTGGAGTGGGTTGCCATTTCCTTCTCCAATGCATGAAAGTGAAAAGTGAAAGGGAAGTCACTCAGTCGTGTCCGAATCTTAGCGACCCCATGGACTGCAGCCCACCAGGCTCCTCCGTCCATGAGATTTACCAGGCAAGAGTACTGGAGTGGGTTACCATTGCCTTCTCCAGTGCAGGGTCTAGCGAGGGACATAGGAGAGAGTAGACACAATAAGAAGCCAGTGTGTCTAGACAATGCTTCTTGAAGAGAGAGCGGAGATGAGCAGAGAGGAATGCAGGCATGAAAGCTTCATAGACATCCTGGCATGGAGATGGGTGAAGGCTGAGGGCTAGCTGGGATGGCACAGCTTAGTGGTTAATGGTCCTGGTATGAAGCCTGGATATGGATGCTTGCACTGCTGCACTTTATCTGTATGAGCTCAAAAATTAATGTAAGTCTTCTACACCTTATTGCAATATTGTGATGACTACATGTTAATATGTACAAAGTGCCAAACACTTATTTGGTCTTGGTAAAAGTGCTGTTACAATTCCTGACATGTAGAGGGTGGCAAAGTTCTAAATGAGGCTTTCCTGGTGGCTCAGCGGTAATGAATTCACCTGCCATTGCAGGAGACGTGGGTTTGATTCCTGGGTCAGGAAATTCCTTTGGAGAAGGAAATGGCAACCCACTCTAGTACACTTGCCTCGGAAATCCCATGGACACAGGAGCCTGGTGGGCTACAGTTCATGGCATCACAGAGTCAGACATGACTTAGTGACTAAACAATGGCATCCCACTCCAGTACTCTTGCCTGGAAAATCCCATGGATGGAGGAGCCTGGTAGGCTGCAGTCCATGAGGCCGCCAAGAGTCAGACATGACTAAGCAACTTCACTTTCACTTTCACTTTAGCAACTAAACATCATCACCTCCAGGAAGTGAGTAGGAAAACACACCTCTTCTCAGAGGACATACATAGTAGAATCAACAAATGGTAGAACTGAGAGACATTTTGGAGAGTGGATGAATCCTATCCCCTTAACTGACAGGTAAGGAAACCGAGGCTCAGAATGTTCTGTGGTTGGTTCAAGGTCACAAAGCCAGTTAAGAGATTAGGCAGCCTGGTGAAGACTGTATTGTCTCACACTCACTCTGTGACTGTCTGGACACCCAGTGTTTGTTGGTTTTCTACATGACTTGAAATCACTGCCTTCTATAAACCATAAGACTGAGATCACAGAAATCCCATACATGCTCCCACATACCAGCAGCTGACGCTGTCTTTTTAACCTGACCCTCATTACAACTTCTGTATGGAGAATAGCCTCTGCCTATCTCCTATTTCTTCATATTTTCCATGTTTCCAGGAAGACAGCTGAGGATCTCCTGAGCCACCAATCTCAGTGGAATCATCTAATAGTTTCAATATTTTTAGGGGGGAAAAAAGATATATTTCTATTTATAGGTTCCAAAGTCGATGTAACCCATGCTGCAGACAGTTTTGTTTTTTCCCAACAATGTTGCAAACCTTTTGAATTGGACAACCTACCCCAGTTTTCACAGGCTCCACTATTCTTCTTGTTAGACTCAACTTTATCTATACACTTATCTCATTATTGTATCTGACTAGGTACTGCAGATTTTATTTAGTGACTCCTGGTATGTGCATGATTTTTCTAATTTAAAAAAATATGCACTTTCCATAAAGCTTTTTAATTAGACATTGCATTAATGAGATGTTCTTACATATTTTCTGAGTTTAAACTTTTGCATTTAAGTAAAGAGGTCTTTTTTCACCATGATAGTTTACTGTGATACCCTGGCCAGAGTTATAAATACTAATATAGGCATTGCTGGGAAAGTATCTTGTAGATGTGGTTAACATCTGCAGTCAGTACACTTTCAATACAAAGATTGCCTCGATTATGTAGGAAAACCTCATCTAATCAGTGCAAAGGCCTTAAAAGCTGAGCAGGTTTTCAAAGGAAGAAGAAAGTCTGCCTCAGAATAAGAGTTTCCAGCCCACAGGACTGCCCTATGGCTTCAAATCTTGTCAGTCCTCATAACTGTCTAAGTCAATTCTTTAAAATAAATCCCTTTATACTCATTTAAATCTATTATATATATATACTATTATATCATATATAAATGCATATATCTTAATATATTATATGTCCTACTAAGTATATCCTATGGGTCCGTTTCTCTGGAAAACCCTGCCAATTCAGGATAGTAAAACATTAGCCAATGGCCCAGGGGAGACATTGCCAAAAATTTCAGACAAGGTAATGCTATCCACTAAAGCACTTGGACCACGAATTTCTACAGCTTAACTCATTAAATTGTTTCTCACTCACACAATGAACATCTAATAGATGGGGATGGGGAGAAGAGACCCAGCAGAGCAAAGGTTTGGAAATTCTGTGACATCCAAAGTCACCTGGATACCAACATCCAGCCAGCAGACAGAGGAAGAAACAGAATGGGCGGGGTCCAGTGAAAGGTTTTCTGGGCCTGGATCACTTCTATTCACACTCCGTTAGCCAGAATTTGGTCATCTGGCCATACTAACTTCAAGGAAACTTAGGACAGTTCCTTCCAGGTAGAAACTGGAAATGTGCTTAACAAATAGCCATTCTCTGTCACATAAAGTCATTAGTAGAGAAGATTTTTGGAAAATATCAGATATTCTCATTACTTTGCTGACTAAGGTCCATCTAGTCAAGGCTATGGTTTTTCCTGTGGTCATGTATGGATGTGAGAGTTGGACTGTGAAGAAGGCTGAGCGCTGAAGAATTGATGCTTTTGAACTGTGGTGTTGAAGACTCTTGAGAGTCCCTTGGACTGCAAGGAGATCCAACCAGTCCATTCTGAAGGAGATCAACCCTGGGATTTCTTTGGAAGGAATGATGCTAAAGCTGAAACTCCAGTACTTTGGCCACCTCATGTGAAGAATTGACTCATTGGAAAAGACTCTGATGCTGGGAGGGATTGGGGGCAGGAGGAGAAGGGGATGACCGAGGATGAGATGGCTGGATGGCATCACAGACTCAATGGACGTGAGTCTGAGTGAACTCCAGGAGATGGTGATGAACAACAGGGAGGCCTGGCGTGCTGCGATTCATGGGGTCGTAGGGAGTCGGACACGACTGAGCGACTGAACTGAACTGAAGTTTGTTAAATTCTGTGACTAGCTTGTTATGTATGGTGATCTCAGCACAGGAACAAATATAGAAAATGGAAAAAAAAAATCAAAACAAAACAGAATGAGATGGCACAGAATACAAACTCTGAGGCAGGAGACAATTTAAAACAGCAATTAGAGTCTAATTAAATCCAAAGTTTGGTACCATTATCAAAAGTGAGGACATAGCTAATTATGCTGAAAGCGAGTTTCAGTTCAGGTTCTGAAAACCACTTAAAAGATTCTCAAGAATGGATGGTATGTGCATGTGTCCATTTTAATCTCTTTATCCATATTATCTATGTGGTATTTAGCCTTTGTACTTAAACCAACAGTAATTGTTTGTGGTAGCATGAGAAATTTTTGCCTCATTGATTTTCCATAGCACTGAAATGTCACATTAGCTCAAGGTGAAAAGCTAATAGGATGTGAATAATGATAATAATAATCAGAATGATGACAGAGAGAATCATACACCTAAATGTATATTAAAATCCTCTATTACGTCTCAGGACTCCGGTAACATTTCAAACCCCAGAAGGAGAGAGAAAAAATAAATTGTTCTCTCCAGAGGCCACTGCAACCACTGTACACTTTGGTACAGATGGCAATTTGCAGAATGATTAAATGAGGACTAAGGACCAAGGACATGGGTCCTACCCACTGTGTAACCACCCAGCCTGGTGAGGGCCATCTCCTGTACTCAGCCCACCAATTCAAATGCTAAGCTCTTCCAGAAACACCCTCACAGCCACACCGGGAAATAATGTTTAACCAGCTCTCTGGGAGCCCCATGGCCAGTCAAGTTGCCATATAAATTAACCATCACACTTGGAAAGACTTCTATTTCACAAGATTTCTACTTCTAAGGTAATGCATGCCTATTAAATTTATTGAAGGCCCATGGGCAACTTGCCCAGGAAATACTCTAACATCTCAATTTCTTCATTTTCTTTCGATCAGGATTATATAAAATCCATCACCCCCATGCAGTTCTTTATGACTGACCCTGACCATTACCACAGGCATCTTATTTTGTGGCTTATAAGCATTGGGGGCTAGAGTACTATTTGTATATACCAGCAAAAGAGTGCATGATGGCAGTCTGCAACCATGTAAAATGATGAGTTTTAGGATTTATGTAATACTAACATGTAATCCTTAACTATAAACTCTAATTATTTTCTATTGTGTTCAGGTGCTCAGGTATTTCCAACTCTTTGCAACCCCATGGACTGTAGCTCACCAGGCTCCTCTGTCCATGAGATTCTCCAGGTAAGAATACTGGACTGGGTTGCCATTTTTTCCTACTCCAGGGGATCTTCCCAACCTGGAGATCAAACCTGTATCTCCTGCATTGGCAGGAAGATTCTTTACCACTGAGCAAACTGGGAAGCCCCTTATTTTCTATTACCATGCACTATAATCATTGTGATTTATAATCTCTCCAGAAATAACCAAAATAGAATGAGCTCTCTCTTCTAGAATTTCACAGGTCAGAGATAATTCTAAAATCAAAGCGCTTTGGGAGATAAGGAAGACTCATGCAATAGGCACAGGTCTGCAGGGACCAGGGGATTCCACACATTTGACAATGGCACTAAGCAGAGATGCAGAGAAAATAGGCAAGCTAATTCCTAATGTCAGAAAGCAATCCGATATGCTAATTACAAATAATATATGTAAATGTCCAAATGTCTGTGAACATGATGATTATCCATCACATGTTAAAAATAACTTCCTTTTTACAGAATTCTCCCCAGGGTATTTCCAGTGGATACAGGGGCCACACCTACCACTTACTGACTAGAATACCATCTCAGATTGTCTTTTAAAGTCCTTGCCAGGGTTAGAAATGATGGACATTTGACTGCCATAAATTCCAGTGCAACAAACAAGCTGTTGCATTTATCTCTTATACATCCTCTGACTGAAGTTTGGACATCCTTAGTTGACTACTTCTCATCAAGCAGTAAATAGGAACATTGCACCCCACTCCAGTACTCTTGCCTGGAAAATCCCACGGATGGAGGAGCCTGGTAGGCTGTAGTCCATGGGGTCGCCAAGAGTCGGACACGACTGAGTGACTTCACTTTCACTTTTCACTTTCATGCATTGGAGAAGGAAATAGCAACCCACTCCAGTGTTCTTGCCTGGAGAATCCCAGGGACGGGTGAGCTTGGTGGGCTGCTGTCTATGGGGTGGAACAGAGTTGGACACGACTGAAGCAACTTAGCAGCAGCAGCAGCAGCAGAGGTGAAAAGAGAGTTGCATTCTGATTTAATCTTCAAAGATCTTTCTTGCTTTCTCTCCTCTTCCTTTAACCAACTGTGACTCCTTGGCCAGCGGTTTTTCCTGTCCAATTTCCTTTAGTTTCTGATTCTTTAACGTAAAATAGGAATGATTCCACTATTTGACATATTTTAAAACAAACTATCGAGAGGAAATATAATGAATAGTGAAAATGAGCGTTATAAAATATGTAACAAAGACAGATAACAGTATAGTCCTGTAGAAATTTAAATTCTTATCAATTTATATTCTCTCTCTATACACACACACATACATAGAACTAGGAAGCTGAAAATTGATGAAAAAAGACTGCTGAATTGACATCTGAATTAATTTTTGTTTTCATTTTTCCTTCCTTAGCTCTGAAGAGAGATAAAAATACTGTGTGACGAAATGAGAGAAAAAGAACAGGTGAGAAAAAGTGAACACTGTAATCTAAAGAAAATGGATTCAGACTGTGAGTTAGAACTGCTTCGGATTCCAATTCCCGTGTGTGACTCTTTGCCCTCATTTTTCTCCACTTTCAAATATATATTTCTTACTTCTCCGATGAAGTTACTATGTGAGAAACTTGGGTTATATACTTAAACTTTAGAGTATTGGTAGGGGATGGTAGACCAAGGGAAATCTAATTTTTCAAGAAGAGATAAGAGATGATACAAAAAATAGAAGACAAATTAGTTATCAGTAGCACCATCTATTTAGAAAGGTCTTTAGAGTTTATACCCAGCATCTCATACAATCTTCACACCACCTGTGAGGTGGGTAGAATTACTTTTTCTTAAGGAAAAGGAAATTGAAACTCAAAATGTTTACATAAGACCAAGGACATACAGAGTTAATAAATGGTAGTCTTGGATAGAATAATTCTTATTTCAGCACTCTCAGTGGATGGCAATCAGAATCTTTAAGTTGTATCTTTTTTTTTTTTTTTTTAAGATAAACTCAGAGATAAAACAGACACATAACTCATGAGCACAGGATTACGCACAGGACTAAAGAAAACCTAGTCCTCTTTCTCCAAATTCAAAGAAGTTGGCAAGTTGGCTGTGTGTGTGTGTGTGTGTGTGTGTGTGTGTAAATAAATAATAGAAACAAATTTTCATTTTCAAAGTAATCAGATTATCAGCTAAATAGGATGATTTACAAATGTTTCTGCACTAAAACAGGAGGGTAGACTATAAAAGTTACCAGTTTAATAATTAAGAGCATGGTCTGAAACTAGACTTCCTGAATTTAAATTCTTCTTACCTCTACAATTTACAGCTATGTGACAAGCAAGCTATTTAATCCTCTGTGGTCTCACTTTGGATAGATACTTGGTCAGCTCTAGGTATTGCTGTTGAGGCTTCCCTGGTGGCTCAGATGTTAAAGAATTTGCCTGCAATGCAAGAGACCTGGATTCAGTCTCTGGGCCAGGAAGATGCCCTGGGGAAGGGAAAGGCTACTCACTCTAGTATTCTTGCCTGGAGAATCCCATGGACAGAGGAGCCTGGCAGTCCACAGGGTCACAAAAAGGCAGACACAACTGAGCAACTGACACACACTGACAGATACTGCTGTTATCTTTTACACTCCAATTGTTCACTACCAGAACTTCTGGAAAACCTACCAACAGAAGTGTGTGTGTGTGTGTGTGTGTGTGTGTGTGTGTGTGTGTGTTGAAAGAGCAAATGAAGAGAACAGTCCTAAATACTTATCCCTCTTCCTGTGAAAGACAAGGACTGTGCTTGAGGCTAACTATCCAGATTAATTGGCAAGCTTGTTATCTGCTTCTCTATCTCCTCCCCGCTTTCAGTTTCTCATCTAGCATTAGCTGGCTGTAAGCGCCTGGCTTAAAAAAAAAAAACAAAAAACTAGAGTCATTGCTGCTGCCGCTGCTGCTAAGTCACTTCAGTCGTGTCTGACTCTGTGCGACCCCATAGACAGCAGCCCACCAGGCTCTCTCGTCCCTGGGATTCTCCAGGCAAGAGTACTGGAGTGGGGTGCCACTGCCTTCTCCAAGAGTCATTAGGGACACATATTAACTGAGGGTTCATGGAAGTTGTTCTTTGAGTAGATCCCCAACATTGGTGACTCCAGAAAGAAGTGATTTCTGTCTTTCCATGTCACAGAGGGTCTACTTCGCTTTCTGCCTAAATGTCCTTGCTCAGGTACGGTTGCTTATTTGCGGGACTCATGCAGGGCCTTAAGCTCTGCCACCTTTCAGAGAATCATCTCCACCTGGAGAAAATCTTCACCACCTGGAGAAAACTCACGTGTTCTTGCCAAGTAGCGGGGAAGCAGCCTACCCCAGGCCTGTCTCCATCTCTGTCTCTCTGTGTCTCTCTCATGGGGGCATGGACACGTTGCTACTCACTGGCAATACCAGCAAAGACTACCGATTTAGCTCTGAAACTTCTGGAAAGTTCTGTGAGCTGGGATGCATGTCAAATCTGACACTCTATCCCCTTACTCACTGCATATCACCCATCCAGAGGGATAACTGCTTCAAAATTTTTGCTTTCTCTAAGAAAATAACTTCTTTGACATTTGGCTAATTGTTTCTACCTCTTTCTTTGCAATAGTTGCTTATCTAATTTAACTTCACTGGAACCTGTAGATGGAGAGACATCACAAATTAGTCTCACTCTGGTAGGAAATTCCCTCCTTTTAAATCTCCTGTTTAGTCAATAGATAAGAACAGCTAGTCCTTCACAAAGCAGGAAAAGTTCCCCATTATCTCTCTGCCTCTAATATACATCTTAACAATGAATCTGTCTGCCTGTCTATCTATCCATCCACACATACATTTCTGTTCACCAATCTATTCATTTAAACATCTATCTTCATTTCAAACGTTTACTTTTCCATATGCCGTATTGAAATACAGGGCTTACACCCTGATTATAAGAAAGCTCAGGACATTACCTTCTTATAAAACTGCATCTAGGCCATATTATTGGTAAAGTTTTGGATTTTTTATTTTTAAACCAAAGCTAGTTGGTGAATACCGTGTTAACTGCCCAGTTTCAAATTTTCCCAACATCCTCCCCACAAAAATCATAACATCAATGAACATAATATGGGGCTTTACTATTACTAGAAGGTAAACAAGCAGGGCAAGCTTTAACTTAACTGTAAGTAAGTTTAAAAATTTCAGTAGGGCTCCCACGTGTCATTGCAGGCTTGTAAAATAAGGAGAATGGGACAGAAGAGGCTTAAGGGACTTAATGAAGAGGATCCTGACAGAAAAAAGCACAGACCAAATCACTTGGGAAAGTGAAGTCCAATATTAAATGCCAACATAGGGAACACAAGTGAGAACTTGCTGGTCTGCAATACGGCTACAGCAAAGGAGCCTGGGAGGCAGTGGCAGCCACAGGGAAGTGCTGTTTTTCGAGGATAAGTGGGTACGTAGAGGATGGATGGGGCCTCTTAGCAATCAGGCAGTGAAAGGAAATAAAGAACAAAGGGTGGAAATGAAAGCTCACACAAACAAAAGAAAGATAAGGCACACGGCCCTTTCTTTTCCCACCCTCACTACCAATCCCGTCCCTAAAAGAGACTGCACAGGTCGGACACAAAGCAGAGCAGGGGGAATCCTTGAACTGTCAGGGGAAGCACACTGATTGAAACCGCCCACCCTGGCCAGGCACCACAGTAACCTTCTGCATGAGCTGTTTTATGACAGGGGATCCGGATAAGGAATACGGAACTAATAAGCTTCCACCGACCGGAAGAGTTCGGGAAAGGTCGAAAGGAGGCACCGCGTGTCCGTCCACATCCCGGAGTCCCTCTCGCTGGCAGCCATCTTGGCTGAGCGATGCGTGCGCCACCAGGAAAGACTCTGAATTAGGATGATTGGCGAAAGACCAGCTGGAAACTAATCCCATCACCGTAAAACCCGAGACTGCGAGGCACGCGGCAGAGCAGTTCTCCTGGGCTCCCTTCCCCTACTGCTCTCCACCTGGGTGCCCTTTCCCAATAAAATCTCTTGCTTTGTCAGCACATGTGTCTCCTCGGACAATTCATTTCTGAATGTTAGACAAGAACCCAGTTTTGGGCCCTGGAAGGGGTCCGCCTTCTTGCAACAGAACTAAGAACAATATTTTCAAAATGAATAGAAACAGCAAAGAAAGAGAGAAACAGAGAGATAAATATGAACATACTTGTACAGAATTACAGCAATAAAAACAGAAAAGATGAATTAAGGCATTTCAGCTTGTGAAATGTCTGCCTTCCTCCTCAAAAAGTAACCTTGAATTTGAGAAACTAGAATGCTATACTCAAAAATGATTTAACACGCATTTCAAAATGTTTGATCAAACTTTGAATCAGAAATATACTGACCCTCAAGTCAGTATATTTGGCAAGGATGTGGACCATTAGGGAGTCTCATTCATTGACGGTACGAATATAAAATAATACACCTCAGAAGACAATTTGGTAGTTTCTTCCAAAACTAAACATAGACTTACCATACAGTTCAGCCATTGAGCTCCTAAGTATTTACCCCAAGGAATTGAGCACTCAAAAACAAGAATATTCATATCAGGTTTATTCATAGCTGCCAAATTTAGAAGTGCTCAAGATGTAATTCAGTAGATGAATGGATAATATACTCTTATACTTCCATAAAATGGAATATTATTCAACAATAAAAACAAACAAAGTTATCAAATCACAAACATAGAAAAGAGCCTTAAGTGCATACTGCTAAGTATGGGGTGGCAAAGAGCTGGTCACAACTGAGCAACTGAGCGCGCACACAGGTGAAAGAAGCCAATTTGAGAAGGCTAAACAAATGATGTGCGATTCCAACTTTGTGAAAGTCTGGAAGAGGCAAAATTACAGAGACGTTAAAAATATCAGTGGTTGCCTGAAGTTCAAGGCGGGGGTGAAGGGGGAATAATAAGTAGGTAAAAAACCCGAGACTGCGAGGCACGCGGCAGAGCAGTTCTCCTGGGCTCCCTTCCCCTACTGCTCTCCACCCGGGTGCCCTTTCCCAATAAAATCTCTTGCTTTGTCAGCACATGTGTCTCCTCGGACAATTCATTTCTGAATGTTAGACAAGTACCCAGTTTTGGGCCCTGGAAGGGGTCCGCCTTCTTGCAACAGAACTAAGAACAATATTTTCAAAATGAATAGAAACAGCAAAGAAAGAGAGAAACAGAGAGATAAATATGAACATACTTGTACAGAATTACAGCAATAAAAACAGAAAAGATGAATTAAGGCATTTCAGCTTGTGAAATGTCTGCCTTCCTCCTCAAAAAGTAACCTTGAATTTGAGAAACTAGAATGCTATACTCAAAAATGATTTAACACGCATTTCAAAATGTTTGATCAAACTTTGAATCAGAAATATACTGACCCTCAAGTCAGTATATTTGGCAAGGATGTGGACCATTAGGGAGTCTCATTCATTGACGGTACGAATATAAAATAATACACCTCAGAAGACAATTTGGTAGTTTCTTCCAAAACTAAACATAGACTTACCATACAGTTCAGCCATTGAGCTCCTAAGTATTTACCCCAAGGAATTGAGCACTCAAAAACAAGAATATTCATATCAGGTTTATTCATAGCTGCCAAATTTAGAAGTGCTCAAGATGTAATTCAGTAGATGAATGGATAATATACTCTTATACTTCCATAAAATGGAATATTATTCAACAATAAAAACAAACAAAGTTATCAAATCACAAACATAGAAAAGAGCCTTAAGTGCATACTGCTAAGTATGGGGTGGCAAAGAGCTGGTCACAACTGAGCAACTGAGCGCGCACACAGGTGAAAGAAGCCAATTTGAGAAGGCTAAACAAATGATGTGCGATTCCAACTTTGTGAAAGTCTGGAAGAGGCAAAATTACAGAGACGTTAAAAATATCAGTGGTTGCCTGAAGTTCAAGGCGGGGGTGAAGGGGGAATAATAAGTAGGTAATGGCAATTTGGGGGAAGTGAAACTATTCTGCTTGATATAGTGATGGATACAAGGTATTTTACATTTATCAAAACACATAGAACTGTATTACATAAAGGGTGAGTGCTAATATAAACTATGGACTTTAGTTAATAACAATGTATCAGTATCGGTTTGTATTCTACTAATAACAAATGTGCCACACTAATGAGATACCTGAAAAAAGGGGGGAACTGACTGGGAGGAGAGGACATTTAGAGGAATCCTTTACACTTTTTGACCAATTCTACTATATATAACCTAAAACTACTCTAAAACTTAAAGTATGTTGAAAAAGACACAAGCAATTATCTGAACAGACGATTCACCAAAGAAGATATACAGATAGCAAGTAAGCATATCAATAGATGCTCATAATCATTTGTCTTTGGAGAATTGCAAATTAAAACAATAATTAGATAAAATTGAGAGGCTGTATGTGCTGTGCTTAGTCACTCAGTTGTTTGTAACTCTTGGCGACCCCATGAACTGTAGCCCACCAGGCTCCAGAGTCCATGGGGATTCTCCAGGCAAGAATACTGGAATGAGTTGTCATGCCCTCCTTGAGGGGATCTTCCCAACCCAGAGATCAAAGCCAGGTCTTCCGCATTGCAGATGGTCCTTTACCATCTGAGCTACCAGGGAAGCCTATTGATATTTATCTCCTATTGATATATACCTATTCAAATGGCTAAGATCCAGAAAACTGACAATACAAATTCTGCAGAAGATACCAGTGAAGGAATTCTCCTTCACTGCTGGTGAAAATGTAAAATGGCACAGCCAGTTAGAAAAACAATTTGGCTACTGATTACAAGACTAAATGCAGTCTTACCATCCAGCCATCTCACTCCTAGGTATTCACCCAACTTATTTTAAAACTTATGTCCACACAAAAACCTACATGCAAATGTTTGTAGTAACTTTATTCATAATTGCCCAAACTGGAAACCACCAAGTTGTCTTTCAATAGGTGAAGGAGTTAAGAAGTTGATGTAACCATTCAATGTAATATGATTCCTCGATAAATAGAAAAGAAGTAACAAGCTACAAAAGACATTGAATAACCTTAAATGCACAGTCCCATCACTTCATGGGATATACATAGGGAAACAGTGGAAACAGTGTCAGACTTTATTTCTGGGGGCTCCAAAATGACTGCAGATGGTGATTGCAGCCATGAAATTAAAAGACACTTACTCCTTGGAAGGAAAGTTATGACCAACCTAGATAGCATATTCAAAAGCAGAGACATTATTTTGCCAACAAAAGTCCATCTAGTCAAGACTATGGTTTTTTCACTGGTCATGTATGGATGTGAGAGTTGGGCTATGAAGAAAGCTGAGCACCGAAGAATTGATGCTTTTGAACTGTGGTGTTGGAGAAGACTCTTGAGAGTCCCTTGGACTGCAAGGAGATCCAACCAGTCCATTCTAAAGGAGATCAGTCCTGGGTGTTCTTTGGAAGGGCTGATGCTAAAGCTGAAACTCTAATACTTTGGCCACCTCATGCAAAGAGTTGACTCATTGGAAAAGACTCTGATGCTGGGAGGGATTGGGGGCAGGAGGAGAAGGGGATGACAGAGGATGAGATGGCTGGATGGCATCACTGACTCAATGGACATGAGTTTGGGTGAACTCTGGGAGTTGGTGATGGACAGGGAGGCCTGGCATGCTGTGATTCATCGGGTCGCGACTGAGCAACTGAACTGAAGTGAAAGAAGCCAGTTTGTAAAGGCTATATATTTTGTAAATCCAGTTATATGACATTCTGGAAAAGACTCTGAAAACAGTAAAAAGATCCCTTGTTGATGTTGGATTACAACCTCAGGAACTTCTTGGGTAAAACCTGAAACTGACTTGCCCTAGGAAAGGGCAAGGGCAGGATGACCACTCCAGATTGGCAGGATACAGGTTTAATAAACAAAGGAACTTGCATACCAGGCTTGTCTTGAGTATCTGCAAGACAATTAGACCTCTTCCCCCACCTGCCAGCATCTTTAAAATTTAGAGATCTGAACTAGATTCAACCACATCCTCGGTCTGGATAGTCTCAACACTTTATTCTCTCAAGGTTACATTACACATACACATGCATCTATGTCAAACCTGCACCGAAGTGAACATAAATAATGATAGTATTGAATTCTATCTCATAAATTAGAAATAACCGTCCCTGAGTCCATCCTGATTTAATAAATAATTCAATGAGTAAATGGAGGAGAAAGGCAGCACTTTTTATAGTTGATTTTCAATTAATAAATATAGAAGAACAGAAGAAAGTAGGAAATAATCATCATATAATCACCACAGTATAACTGCCATGGACAAGATCCCTGATAGATATTAAAGTTAGTAGGCAAAAGTTTGCTGAGAAATGGGATTAGCATGGTCTCAAAGTATCTCCCTCATGATATTTATTACTATAAAGGGAAAGATGCTAACTTTGCAATGGAGAAACCTGTCAGAACCACCTTCACCAAGTGACTAAGGTGAATATCATCAGTAAAAACACCTATCAACATAATGAATCCCTCGATAGGATGTACTGAGGATATAGCATCATTTCTGCAGTATTTTTGCCCAAAATGCATACCTGCAGTCTATACAATCACAAGAAAACATCAGATGACCCAAAGTTGAAGGACATTTGATAAAAAAAAAAAAAAACTGACCAATATTACTCAAAAGTGTTAAGGTCATAAAAAAACAAGGAAAGACTGAAGACTATTAGAGTGCAGGTGATTACAAAGAAATAAAAATTATATGCACTTTGGGACCCTGAATAGGACTCTACAGTAGAAAAGGACATTAGTGGAAAGCTGGTGAAATGCAAATATATTGTATAGTTTAGTTCATAGCATTGTACAAGGTTAATTTCTTGGTGTTGATCGTTATACTAAAATTATAAATGTATTTATATTAAGGGAAGTGGAATGAGAGACGGATAGAAATTCTATTTTTGTGTGTATGTTTCTGTGCGGCTAAAATTCAGTTCAGCTCAGTCATTCAGTAGTGTGTGTCTCTTTGCGACCCCATGGACTACAGCACTCCAGGCCTCCCTATCCATTGCCAACTCCCAGAGTTTACTCAAACTCATGTTCATTGAGTCAGTGATGCCATCCAACCATCTCATCCTCTGTCGTCCCCTTCTCCTCCTGCCTTCAGTCTTTCCCAGCCTCAGGGTCTTTTCTAATGAGTCAGTTCTTCACATCAGGTGGCCAAAGTACTGGAGTTTCAGCTTCAGCATCACTCTTTCCAATGAATATTCAGGACTGATTTCCTTTAGGATAGACTGGTTTGATCTCGTTGCAGTCCAGGGGACTCTCAAGAGTCTTCTCCAGCACCACATTTCCAAAGTATCAATTCTTCGGCACCCAGCTTTTTTTATGGTCCAACTCTCACTTGACTACTGGAAAAACCATAGCTTTGACTAGAGGGACTTTGACTAAGCTAAAATCAGCCTAAAATAAAAATTTTATAAATAAAAACGCTAATACCTTGATCCAAAATATTAAGTATGACAGTGTATATAAAGCATTAACCTGAGTGCCTGGCATAATTACACACAAAAAGTGAACACAATTAGCATCATCATATTATCAGTATTATTAATATAAAAGGATGGTGTGAGGCACTACAAAGAATTTTTCTGTGTACCTCGCTTGACAACAAATGCCATCAGTGAAGACAAAAGTGATGTCTACCACACTGAGCACAGACCTGCTCGTTCTTGGGCCACCCACTTTGCCTCTCATCTTCCAAAGAAGCAGCATTTCACAGACCTGGCTGTCACCTCCACTTACCTCAAAATGCTTTTAAAAAGACTGGGAGCAGGGGAAGGTTTATCAGTTTTGAACGATGCCTTATTCATGGAGAAATCCTGCCTCTTCTCTTCACGTTTCCGATTGGGGAAGGAAGGGAACCTGTGACTAGTTCTGCCCCTCAAACCCAAGAGACTCACTTGTCAAACTCGGGAGTGCCTGATAAGAGGGGTATCATGGGTAGCACCCTGCCCCTCATCAAAAGATGTGTTAAAGTTCTGACTCTAAGTATCTCAGGATGCAATCTCATGTGGGATGAGTCGTAGATGTAATCAGCTGAGTCAGAGAAGGTCCTCCTGCAGTAGGTAGGCCCTGAACTGGAGTTCATAAGAAGACTTTGCAGAGACCCACAGGGAGAGTGTCATGTGACAGCAGAGGCAGAAACTGCAGAGATGCCAGCCAAGAAATGCCTGGGCCACCATCAGACGCTCAGACAGGACAGGGCAGGATGCTGAGTCTCAAAGAGGGCATGGCCCTGCCAGCACCTTGACTTTGGACTTGCAGGTTTCAGATCTGTGAAAGAGTACCTTTTTGTTACTTTAAGCCATTCAGTCTGTGGTCTTCTGTCACGGTACCTCTAGGAAACCAATTCAAGGGGAGAGTGGCAGATGTCGAGAAGGTCATCAGCTGGACTCATCTGGCCAGTGCCCCCAGAGCAAGGGGAAGAGCCTTGAGTGAGAATGGTGTGGTGGAATGGACAGGCACAGAAGATGGTTTCTAGTAGCGGCCACAGGTAACAGAGGAGAGGGCACAGTGGGGAGGTGAGATCAGGACTCCAGAGTGAGGGCCGAGGAGACAGGCACAGCAAAGATGGCAGGACACCGCCAGCGTGACTCAGGGGCTGAGGTTACCAGGAGCCCCAGGGTCTGGTGGGACTGCTGGGGCTTGAACCTTTTACTCCAGGAGATCTTCCTGACCCTGGGATTGAACCAGCAGCTCCTGCGTCTCTTGCATTGCAGGCAGATTCTTAACCACTGAATCTGGGGAGCCTTCCATCAGCACAAAGTCTCAAAACCAGCAGCAGTCCACATAGAACTGATAATCCATGTCTTGGAAAGTAGTTCAAGCTTCCTGGGGAGAAAAGCCACCTTGCACATTTTTCCCACTCTTTCCTATCACCTCTGCACCCAAGGAGCTACCACAGTGAGGGAGAGATGTGTCTGCTACAAAGAGCTGGCTTCCATACCTCAGCCCCAGAGGAGGAGAGGAAAGAGAGAACTTTCTTTCTGATATGAATTTAAAGTTTTAAAAGTTATGAAACTTAAGAGCTAAAATAAAACCGTTTGAATAACTGAAAGAGACTAAAATGCTATGAAATTAGATATCATGAGAAGCACTTGCTTCCCTGTGGGAGAGACAGGGTTAGATGGAGCATTGGTGGGAGTTCTTAATGGAAACAAAAAGCTGTTTTACCTTTACTACACAATGAACCAAGACTCCCTAACTAAACTATACATATAATAATAATAACAAAACAATAATGTAATAATATTTATCATTGTATTTTTTCATTTCATTAGCAAAATTTTCCAATCTGTAAGTAAGAGAAGGCTTCCTTTCTTGCTTATCTGAGGACAAAGCTCCTTTTGATCATAACATAGAACAAAGAGTTATTGATAAACAGGATTCAAAGGACTCAGTGTATCTGGCAAAGCTTATGGGTTCCTAAATGCTGAACATTTTAGTAAGAGAATGGTGGAGGTGGGAAAGTCTCCAGGGAGCCTTGTGCCTTGAAATATAATGAGTTTCTTTGGAGAGTAATTCATTAGGAAATGAGAAAGCAAATGCTCTGTCAAGAGCAGGCTTTTGAAACTATTACTCTATTTTAATCAGCAGGCTTGATTTTCTATTAAGAAACAAGAAAAAACATTTTCCCTGACTGGGCAATGCTTTCAACAGGAGACTCTGTTGGTTTTTAATAAGCCAAAGTATTTAGATGCCTAGAGACTATCTCAAGAGGTTTGTGGAATTTCCAAGTCAGGAAAATAAGAAATATTTTTAATTATTATAGAAGAGAAAGTTGCTAACCTTAGGTAATCATGGTTGTCTTATATCTTAGAGCTAGGCATGTGACCTGGGGCAAACAACTTCACTTCTCTGAGCTTCATTTGTCCTCTACAAAAGAAAACAATGGCACTTCTCACATAGAAGTATTTTTGAGTTTAAAATGACACATGTAAAGCACTTAACAGAAAAAGAGGTAATAAATAGCAAAGCTGGGATTTGAACTCCAACTGTTCTGACTACAAAACCCATGTTTTTAATCTTTAGCCTCTACTGCTTCTATTTTCACAGAGAATTGTCATGAAGATCACGTATGAATGCAAAAATATAAATATAAATTTTAGAGTCTGCCAAGATAGATCCAGGACTTTACAATCAAAACTGAAGGCTTTCAGTAGTGATTTGAAGAAAAAAAGAAAGAGCTCCATTAAAGTACAATAGATATTTTTTTTTCTTCATGACTCTATCTCAAGCTCCATAATGCATAATGCTGGCTTATTATATGTATTTGTTGAAAGGATGACACATAACCAACCCCTTTCAAAGGAAAGAACACATTTGACAAGTACCTATTTCAAGTGTAAGCCCTGTAAAGGTGGTGACACCATTATTCTCAAAGGTTTAGCACACATACAAAGGATCTACTCTTTAAGGAAACTTATTTATAAATGTTGATTATTCTGAACTTAGCATAGTATGTGAATAATAGAAAAATATCATTTTATAAGATATTATGGCTTTACATGAGAAAGTATAACAATATATACATTTCAAAAAAAGTCATTCCATTATTCCTAATTTAATCAGATAAAATGTTAATTGAAAACAGATTACAGTCATACTTGACCCAGATGCTATCCCTTTCTAGACTCTAGTCAGGCTTCTCTAAGCCCTCTAAGCCTAGATCTTGATGTTCATTACAGCAAGAATCTTGCTAAGTCTGTTTAGTGAGAATCTGCCCCATGCCACCCCTACCTTGATATCAAATCAAATTCTTCATCCTTCACCATCCCCCAGTTGACATCTGGTCAGTCTGAACTGTCTTCAGCAAGAATCCTATTAAACTTCTTAAGCAAGAATCTTTTCTTCCCCCTGATGCTTAGTAACTTTCCATTCACTGGGCCCTCTGGCACCATTCTTGCTGCACATCTTGCTCCAGTTCTATTAACCTTCCAGTGGCTCAGATGTGCCACTTCCCATCCCAGGGCTTTATGTGTGTAGTTCCCTTCAATTAACCAGCTCCTGTGAAGCATCTTTCAGATTTCAGTACAGAGGTCACTTCCTTAGAGGATCACTCCCTAACACATCAGATTAAATCAGGTCATTTTGATATAAGTTCTCAGTGTACACTGGACCTAAAAACATCCATCGCAGTAATGACACTTTCATTTCCTTTTGTTTGTTTTATTCCCACTAGAACATCAAGCTCCATAATGTAAATGATATATATGTAAGCCAAGATTTTCAAATTCCTCTACTCTACTGTAAGTGCAAAAAAAAAAAAAAAANAAAAAAAACAAGGAAAGACTGAAGACTATTAGAGTGCAGGTGATCACAAAGAAATAAAAATTATATGCACTTTGGGACCCTGAATAGGACTCTACAGTAGAAAAGGACATTAGTGGAAAGCTGGTGAAATGCAAATATATTGTATAGTTTAGTTCATAGCATTGTACAAGGTTAATTTCTTGGTGTCGATCGTTATACTAAAATTATAAATGTATTTATATTAAGGGAAGTGGAATGAGAGACGGATAGAAATTCTATTTTTGTGTGTATGTTTCTGTGCGGCTAAAATTCAGTTCAGCTCAGTCATTCAGTAGTGTGTGTCTCTTTGCGACCCCATGGACTACAGCACTCTAGGCCTCCCTATCCATTGCCAACTCCCAGAGTTTACTCAAACTCATGTTCATTGAGTCAGTGATGCCATCCAACCATCTCATCCTCTGTCGTCCCCTTCTCCTCCTGCCTTCAGTCTTTCCCAGCCTCAGGGTCTTTTCTAATGAGTCAGTTCTTCACATCAGGTGGCCAAAGTACTGGAGTTTCAGCTTCAGCATCACTCTTTCCAATGAATATTCAGGACTGATTTCCTTTAGGATAGACTGGTTTGATCTCGTTGCAGTCCAGGGGACTCTCAAGAGTCTTCTCCAGCACCACATTTCCAAAGTATCAATTCTTCGGCACCCAGCTTTTTTTATGGTCCAACTCTCACTTGACTACTGGAAAAACCATAGCTTTGACTAGAGGGACTTTGACTAAGCTAAAATCAGCCTAAAATAAAAATTTTATAAATAAAAACGCTAATACCTTGATCCAAAATATTAAGTATGACAGTGTATATAAAGCATTAACCTGAGTGCCTGGCATAATTACACACAAAAAGTGAACACAATTAGCATCATCATATTATCAGTATTATTAATATAAAAGGATGGTGTGAGGCACTACAAAGAATTTTTCTGTGTACCTCGCTTGACAACAAATGCCATCAGTGAAGACAAAAGTGATGTCTACCACACTGAGCACAGACCTGCTCGTTCTTGGGCCACCCACTTTGCCTCTCATCTTCCAAAGAAGCAGCATTTCACAGACCTGGCTGTCACCTCCACTTACCTCAAAATGCTTTTAAAAAGACTGGGAGCAGGGGAAGGTTTATCAGTTTTGAACGATGCCTTATTCATGGAGAAATCCTGCCTCTTCTCTTCACGTTTCCGATTGGGGAAGGAAGGGAACCTGTGACTAGTTCTGCCCCTCAAACCCAAGAGACTCACTTGTCAAACTCGGGAGTGCCTGATAAGAGGGGTATCATGGGTAGCACCCTGCCCCTCATCAAAAGATGTGTTAAAGTTCTGACTCTAAGTATCTCAGGATGCAATCTCATGTGGGATGAGTCGTAGATGTAATCAGCTGAGTCAGAGAAGGTCCTCCTGCAGTAGGTAGGCCCTGAACTGGAGTTCATAAGAAGACTTTGCAGAGACCCACAGGGAGAGTGTCATGTGACAGCAGAGGCAGAAACTGCAGAGATGCCAGCCAAGAAATGCCTGGGCCACCATCAGATGCTCAGACAGGACAGGGCAGGATGCTGAGTCTCAAAGAGGGCATGGCCCTGCCAGCACCTTGACTTTGGACTTGCAGGTTTCAGATCTGTGAAAGAGTACCTTTTTGTTACTTTAAGCCATTCAGTCTGTGGTCTTCTGTCACGGTACCTCTAGGAAACCAATTCAAGGGGAGAGTGGCAGATGTCGAGAAGGTCATCAGCTGGACTCATCTGGCCAGTGCCCCCAGAGCAAGGGGAAGAGCCTTGAGTGAGAATGGTGTGGTGGAATGGACAGGCACAGAAGATGGTTTCTAGTAGCGGCCACAGGTAACAGAGGAGAGGGCACAGTGGGGAGGTGAGATCAGGACTCCAGAGTGAGGGCCGAGGAGACAGGCACAGCAAAGATGGCAGGACACCGCCAGCGTGACTCAGGGGCTGAGGTTACCAGGAGCCCCAGGGTCTGGTGGGACTGCTGGGGCTTGAACCTTTTACTCCAGGAGATCTTCCTGACCCTGGGATTGAACCAGCAGCTCCTGCGTCTCTTGCATTGCAGGCAGATTCTTAACCACTGAATCTGGGGAGCCTTCCATCAGCACAAAGTCTCAAAACCAGCAGCAGTCCACATAGAACTGATAATCCATGTCTTGGAAAGTAGTTCAAGCTTCCTGGGGAGAAAAGCCACCTTGCACATTTTTCCCACTCTTTCCTATCACCTCTGCACCCAAGGAGCTACCGCAGTGAGGGAGAGATGTGTCTGCTACAAAGAGCTGGCTTCCATACCTCAGCCCCAGAGGAGGAGAGGAAAGAGAGAACTTTCTTTCTGATATGAATTTAAAGTTTTAAAAGTTATGAAACTTAAGAGCTAAAATAAAACCGTTTGAATAACTGAAAGAGACTAAAATGCTATGAAATTAGATATCATGAGAAGCACTTGCTTCCCTGTGGGAGAGACAGGGTTAGATGGAGCATTGGTGGGAGTTCTTAATGGAAACAAAAAGCTGTTTTACCTTTACTACACAATGAACCAAGACTCCCTAACTAAACTATACATATAATAATAATAACAAAACAATAATGTAATAATATTTATCATTGTATTTTTTCATTTCATTAGCAAAATTTTCCAATCTGTAAGTAAGAGAAGGCTTCCTTTCTTGCTTATCTGAGGACAAAGCTCCTTTTGATCATAACATAGAACAAAGAGTTATTGATAAACAGGATTCAAAGGACTCAGTGTATCTGGCAAAGCTTATGGGTTCCTAAATGCTGAACATTTTAGTAAGAGAATGGTGGAGGTGGGAAAGTCTCCAGGGAGCCTTGTGCCTTGAAATATAATGAGTTTCTTTGGAGAGTAATTCATTAGGAAATGAGAAAGCAAATGCTCTGTCAAGAGCAGGCTTTTGAAACTATTACTCTATTTTAATCAGCAGGCTTGATTTTCTATTAAGAAACAAGAAAAAACATTTTCCCTGACTGGGCAATGCTTTCAACAGGAGACTCTGTTGGTTTTTAATAAGCCAAAGTATTTAGATGCCTAGAGACTATCTCAAGAGGTTTGTGGAATTTCCAAGTCAGGAAAATAAGAAATATTTTTAATTATTATAGAAGAGAAAGTTGCTAACCTTAGGTAATCATGGTTGTCTTATATCTTAGAGCTAGGCATGTGACCTGGGGCAAACAACTTCACTTCTCTGAGCTTCATTTGTCCTCTACAAAAGAAAACAATGGCACTTCTCACATAGAAGTATTTTTGAGTTTAAAATGACACATGTAAAGCACTTAACAGAAAAAGAGGTAATAAATAGCAAAGCTGGGATTTGAACTCCAACTGTTCTGACTACAAAACCCATGTTTTTAATCTTTAGCCTCTACTGCTTCTATTTTCACAGAGAATTGTCATGAAGATCACGTATGAATGCAAAAATATAAATATAAATTTTAGAGTCTGCCAAGATAGATCCAGGACTTTACAATCAAAACTGAAGGCTTTCAGTAGTGATTTGAAGAAAAAAAGAAAGAGCTCCATTAAAGTACAATAGATATTTTTTTTTCTTCATGACTCTATCTCAAGCTCCATAATGCATAATGCTGGCTTATTATATGTATTTGTTGAAAGGATGACACATAACCAACCCCTTTCAAAGGAAAGAACACATTTGACAAGTACCTATTTCAAGTGTAAGCCCTGTAAAGGTGGTGACACCATTATTCTCAAAGGTTTAGCACACATACAAAGGATCTACTCTTTAAGGAAACTTATTTATAAATGTTGATTATTCTGAACTTAGCATAGTATGTGAATAATAGAAAAATATCATTTTATAAGATATTATGGCTTTACATGAGAAAGTATAACAATATATACATTTCAAAAAAAGTCATTCCATTATTCCTAATTTAATCAGATAAAATGTTAATTGAAAACAGATTACAGTCATACTTGACCCAGATGCTATCCCTTTCTAGACTCTAGTCAGGCTTCTCTAAGCCCTCTAAGCCTAGATCTTGATGTTCATTACAGCAAGAATCTTGCTAAGTCTGTTTAGTGAGAATCTGCCCCATGCCACCCCTACCTTGATATCAAATCAAATTCTTCATCCTTCACCATCCCCCAGTTGACATCTGGTCAGTCTGAACTGTCTTCAGCAAGAATCCTATTAAACTTCTTAAGCAAGAATCTTTTCTTCCCCCTGATGCTTAGTAACTTTCCATTCACTGGGCCCTCTGGCACCATTCTTGCTGCACATCTTGCTCCAGTTCTATTAACCTTCCAGTGGCTCAGATGTGCCACTTCCCATCCCAGGGCTTTATGTGTGTAGTTCCCTTCAATTAACCAGCTCCTGTGAAGCATCTTTCAGATTTCAGTACAGAGGTCACTTCCTTAGAGGATCACTCCCTAACACATCAGATTAAATCAGGTCATTTTGATATAAGTTCTCAGTGTACACTGGACCTAAAAACATCCATCGCAGTAATGACACTTTCATTTCCTTTTGTTTGTTTTATTCCCACTAGAACATCAAGCTCCATAATGTAAATGATATATATGTAAGCCAAGATTTTCAAATTCCTCTACTCTACTGTAAGTGCAAAAAAAAAAAAAAGAACAAAAACTCTCTAATAGCCAGAACAAAGGTCTTTTTATGCTGCCCACATCTCTTCTCTGCTTACATCTTCTTCCTATCTTGTCAACACTTTTTTTTAACTCTCTACAACACATCATGGAACAAGTGACACCAGACACACCATTTCTAACTCTTAGAACAATAAACTACTCAAGGGAATCATTACTTTCCCATCCAATAGATAAGAAGACTAAATCCCAGAAGTCCAGTCCCTTAAACCAAGCAGCATACAGAGCAGGTGCTGCAGTAGGATTTGGGGACATAGGTCTTCAGATTCAAGACCATCACATTCCTTCTCCAACCTCCACACACCGTGTTGTCTCATCCATCATCAAGACATCTTTAGACATTACTTTTGTATCACCTCTCCAGTGGGTGTGTGGAATGAGAGTTCCTACAGAGTAGGAAATATATCTGACATTTCTTTCATACTTTCCTAAGCCAGAATGGTATTGCTCCAGAAGTGGGCGCTTGACATAGGTTACTAAAGAATCACAAACTGTTATAGCAAGAAGAAAACCTAGCAATCTGGTCCAGTCTCTTATTTCATAAATAAAAAAAAAAAACTTCAGTTCAGTCGCTCAGTCATGTCCAACTCTTTGCAACCCCATGGACTGTAGCATGCCAGGCCTCCCTGTCCATCACTAACTCCCACAGTTTACTCAGACTCATGTCCATTGAGTCAGTGATGCCATCTAAACACCTTATCCTCTGTTGTCTGCTTCTCTCCCTGCCTTCAATCTTTCCCAGCATCAGGGTCTTTTCCAATGAGTCAGTTCTTCGCATCAGGTGGCCAAAGTATTGGAGTCTCAGCTTCAACATCAGTCCTTCCAATGAATATTCAGGACTGATATCCTTGAGGATGGACTGGTTGGATCTCCTTGCAGTCCAAGGGACTTTCAAGAGTCTTTTCCTGCACTACAGTTTAAAAGCGTCAATTCTTCTGCACTCAGCTTTCTTTATAGTTCAACTCTCACATCCATACATGACTACTGGAAAAACCATAGCCTTGAATAGACGGACCTTTCCTGGCAAAGTAATGTCTCCGTTTTTCAATGTGCTGTCTAGGTTGGTCATAACTTTTCTTCCAAGGATTAAGCGTCTTTTAATTTCATGGCTGCAATCACCATCCGCAGTGATTTTGGAGCCAAAAAAAAAAAGTCTGTCACTGTTTCCACCATTTCCCCATCTATTTCTCATGACGCAATGGGACCAGATGCCATGATCTTAGTTTTCTGAATGCTGAGCTTTAAGCCAGCTTTTTCACTCCCCTCTTTCACTTTCATCAAGAGGCTCTTTAGTGGCTCAAACAGTAAGGAATCCACCTGCAACTCAGAAAACCCAAGTTCAACCCCTAGGTCGGGAAGATCCCCTTGACAAGCGAATGCCTACCCACTCTAATATTCTTGCCTGGAGAATTCCATGGACAGAGGAGCCTGGTGGGCTACAGTCCATGTGGTTGCAAAGAGTTGGACACAATGGAGTGACTAAAGCTTTCCAATATGTTAACTTTCTACCCCAGGGACACCAGTTAAAAATGTGGCAGAGAACTTAGGACTTAAAAAACAAAGTTTAAATTTTCTATAGTAGCAAGTTGTGTGCCCTTCCCTGATCAGTGAATGAATGATAAGGGAAATGAGCTGATTTTTTAAAATGAATGATGTCAGTCATTATCAGATCATCTCACCTCTTGGGGATGCCTCTTGATGAGTAGGTGCCCTGTTGCTGATTAATATCCAAGATGGTCTTAACCATGAAGGAAAAAGAAAGAATGAGAGCCACTTGATCTCATTACTTTTCCCCAAACATCGTGACCTTTTACAGCCCATTTTCTGGTCAAGGAGACTTTGAAACATGACCTAACGTGCAATTGTGCTTACTGAAAACTAGAGAGACAAGTTCTGTCTGTTTTGGCACAGACAGAACTCTACCCTCTCTGGAGTCATTCAACTTGATTCTTGGCTGAAAGACTTCAAACAAGAAGACAGAGTCTACTGTTTTTACTTCAAAGATAAGTTTTATAGTTTAAATCCATGATTTCATGGGAGTTTATGAAGCCAAATAAATGGTCATAACTAAAGAGTGGGACTCTAGGTGGTCTCTGCTGTGAATGACACTCAGAACATGTTCTTTGTACGGTGCCCTAGGCTGAAAGCCAGCACTAAGATCAAAGCCTGAATCCTAGACCCCACTCTCAGGGGCCAACACAGGCAACACTGTCTACCTGCTTGCATCTATCATCTGCTTCCCTGGAATATACCCTTCATATCTAGAGGTGTCACCAGTCTGCAAGCGCAAAGATTCTAATGACAACTCCTTAATGAGACTGGGTGACTATTTCATTGAATTACTAGAAGTGTAAGAATCAAAGGAAGGTAACGTGGATTAAATACAGACTGAAGTAAATAATTGACACTCACAGTAATACATGATAAAGATATTAATTAGACTTTGTGATAGCCTCTCAGAGAAAAGAATCATTTGGCATGTTATGTGTCCTTCAATGATTTTATCTAACTTGAAAGTCAAATATACGTGCCTATTTATATATCTACAGGTATTTGTATGTGTATTCCCTGGGTCAGGAAGATCCCCTGAGAATGGCTACCCTCTCCAGTATTCTTGCCTGGACAACTCCATGAACAGAGGAGGTCGGCAGGCTACGGTCCACGGGGTCCTGAAGAGTTGGACATGACTGAGCAACTAACACACACACACACACACACACACACACATAATTAATTAGATTGAGATATATGTCTACATATAATACACACAGACATATGTACTAGAATCTTATGTCTAGTATTCACAAAGCAACACTAGAAATGATAAAGTGAATTCAAGTGATGCCCCTGATTTGTGATAAAAAAAAGAGTGATAAAAGTGATAAAAAGAGAAAAAGTGAAAGTGAAGTCACTCAGTCATGTCCGACTCTTTGCGACCCCATGGACTGTAGCCTATCAGGCTCCTCCATTCATGGGATTTTCCAGGCAAGAGAACTGGAGTGGGTTGCCATTGCCTTCTCCAGGGAATCTTCCCGACCCAGGGACTGAACCCTGGTTTCCCACATTGTAGGCAGACGCTTTACCGTCTGAGCCATCATGAAAGTCTAAAAAGAGAAAATGAACCTTTTAAATGAATATATGGGGGAACGTTCAGTCTTGCAAATAATCACATTAATGCAAATTAAAACAATGAGGTTACATTTCATTTGCTACTGCACAAATGATTTCTTTTAAAATCACAATTGCCAGTGATAGTGAAGATGGCAAAGTTTTAAGCTCAAACAATTTGGGATGTGATTGCAATGTGAGTCTATCATTTTCAAAAGCAATATATCAGTGCTTATCTACAGAAATACAGATATTTCAGTAAACCCATTCTTAGAAATTATTCTGGAGAAAGCATTTACTTAAGCTTTTTTTTCCTTTCAATTAGGATGTTGACTGCAATATTATCTATAATACCCCAAAATTAGAAATGATTAAAATGTCTAGCATCATGTTGTGCCCACTCATTGCAATGTTACACACATATTTTAAGATCTTTTTAAAATAAAATTTAAAAGGCAAAGTATAAAATTTTATGTTCATACTGATTAAAATCCTGTAAAGATATATTTGCCTACATTTTTATATAAACATAATATCCTTTATTAAACTGTTGGCATCAGGAATGATTTTAAATTTTCTGTTTAATTTTAATACTGTTATTTTCTCAATTAAAATGGGAAAAATAGAGCCAGATGCTATTAGCAGGAAATAAAATTATTTTCTCACTGTAGAGAGTATGTATGTAAATGTTAAAGAGCATAGGTTTGGAAGTCAGTAGAACAGTCGAATTTGTGGCTGTCCCTTCCCTCAGAAACTGTGAGAACCTGGAAAAATAATAAACATTTTATGAGTGTCAGTTTACTTTTATGTAAGTTGGAGATAATTATTTCTTATAGCCATGGAGATTAAAAAAAAAAAACAAACCTAAGATCATGGCATCCTGCCCCATCTCTTCATGGCATCCTGCCCCTTCTCTTCATGGTGAAGAGAAGGGGAAAAAATGTAAGCGGTGACAGATTTTATTTTCTTAGACTCCAAAATCACCATGGATGGTGACTGCAGCCATGAAATTAAAAGACACTTGCTCCTTGGAAGAAAAGCTATGGCAAACCTAGACAGTGTATTAAAAAGCAGAGACATCACCTTGCCGACAAAGGTCCATCTAGTAAAAGTTATGGTTTTCCCAGGATTCATGTACAGATGTGACAGTTGGACCATAAAGAAGGCTCTGATGCTGCTGCTGCTAAGTCATTTCAGTCGTGTCTGACTCTGTGCGACCCCACAGATGGCAGCCCACCAGGCTCCCCCGTCCCTGGGATTCTCCAGGCAAGAACACTGAAGTGGGTTGCCATTTCCTTCCCCAATGCATGAAAGTGAAAAGTGAAAATGAAGTCGCTCAGTCGTGTCCGACTCTTCGCGACCCCATGGACTGCAGCCTACCAGGCTCCTCCGTCCATGGGATTTTCCAGGCAAGAGTACTGGGGTGGGGTGCCACCGCCTTCTCCATAAAGAAGGCTCAGTGTCAAAGAATTGATACTTTCAAATTGTGGTGCTAGAGAAGGTTGTTGAGAGTCCCCTGGACTGCAAGGAAAGGAAATCAACCCCAAAAATCCATTGGGAGGACTGGTGCTAAACCTGAAGCTCCAGGACTTTGGCCACCTGCTGCCAAGAGCTGACTCCCTGGAAAAGACTGAATTTGAGCAAACTCCAGGATATAGTGAAGGACAGAGGAGCCTGGCGTGCTGCAGTTCATGGTGTCACAAAACATCAAGACACAGCTTAGCAACTGAACAACAATAATGGCCATGGAAATCCAGTGAAATGAAGTGTCTGTCTTGTAGCAAAGGCTCTAGCCTATCATAAATGTTCAAGAAATAATCGTTTTGGTTTCTTTCATTTTTCATGTTTTGGCAGCAACCAATTTTAGGCCCAAAATTACCACCCAGAAAGTCTTCTTAATGCCAAAATATCCAAATAGAAAGTAAAAAACAAAGGAAAGCCTGTCAGAACCTGACAAAGTTATTTCCTTTTGGATCTCATCAAAACAATATATTTTTGTGAATGCAATTTTTTTCCCACTTTCTTTCAGGTGCTTTGAATTTTGGGATATCGAAGTCTGTTACAACAGAAATGCTTTTACAAAATTAAGTCCATATATACATTTGAAGAATGACACTGAAAATTACATTAAGTACATTGATTTTTCTGTGGAAGTAAAATATCTGTATAGCTGACACAGTAATTATAAACAATCCTTCTTCTATTCCCCAACTCTTAGCTTATATACTTATGTCTACATCTGTATTTATTTTCCTGAAAGAGTTAACCTTCTCCTCCCAATCCCATCCAGTTCCACCAAATGAATGAGCGGTTTACTAATTTGTTTTTCTATTTATTTATTTATTTTACTTTATTTTACTTTACAGTACTGTATTGGTTTTGGCATACATTGACATGAATCCGTCATGGGTATACATGAATTCCCAAACATGAACCCCCACCTCCCACCTCCCACCCCACATCATCCCTCCGGATCATCCCCATACACCAGCCCCAAACATCCTGCATTGAACATAGACTGGCGATTCGTTTCTTACATGATAGTATACATATTTCAATGCTATTCTCCCAAATCATCCCACCCTCTCCCTCTCCCTCTCCCTCTCCCTCTCTCTCAGAGTCCAAAAGTCCGCTCTACACATCTGTGTCTCTTTTGCTGTCTTGCATACAGGGTCCTCATTACCATCTTTCTAAATTCCATATATATGTGTGAGTATACTGTATTGGTGTTTTTCTTTCTGGCTTACTTCACTCTGTATAATCTGTTCCAGTTTCATCCATCTTATTAGAGCTGATTCAAATATATTCTTTTTAATTTTTTTATTTCCAGTGGGGTCTGGATCCCACTGGTCTATGTATTACAGAGAGGAGCTTCTAATACAAAAGTGCATGGAGAGTGCTTTTAGATTTTTCAAATACCCAGTTTTAACTTGAAAACTGTGCACATTTGCTCTGGGAGAACATAACAATGGCTTCCCAACATTGTTCCTTTTTTTGATATAGCCACACTTGAAAGGAATAGAGTTTCTTTAGCAACAAAAGCATCCCAAGGACGCAAGGTCCTCAGTGTTCACATCTCAGAAAGATTCCATGTGAGAAGAGCCTCTGTTGTTTCTTTTGAACATCCATTGTTGCCTCTCAGCCCACCTAGATCAGTGTTGGGTGGAGGACGATCTTTCTAGCTTGAGACGGAGTGAGATGGGAGAAAAACCAAAGAGATTTATCATCTTCCCTTCGTGATGTACCCTGACAGCAAAGTGACCCAGGCAGTTAAGAAGCATATTGTACACGTAACAATTTAATGAGATCTTGAAGACATTGGTCTCCAGTGAGCATTTCATTGGGAAATTTCTTTCTTAAATTGTTTTTATAGGTAAATCTTTCCTCAAATCCCAATGGGAGCTTGCTATATCTTTCAGAAGTGAATGTGCACTCACAATCAGAATTTCCTCTAGTTCAAGTATGAAGGCTGTTAAACAGAAAATTTTTTTCCATGAAGGAAGTCTCATCTTTTCTTTAGTGAGAATAGGTCAAAATATCTACCCTCTGAATTCATTAAAAAAAAAAATATGTACAATCCTGTATGAACAAATTACTACCCCCATTTCAAGAGTGAGAGTCATCGAGTGGTTATCTTATCCATCATTCATTCATTCATTCATTCATTCAGCATATATTTACTGAGTGTCTACTACGAGCCAGGTACTACTCCAGTGAATTGAAAACATTAAAAAAAAAAAAACACACAATAATAACAAGCAAATGCAAGCCCTGCCTTTGTGAAGCATCCAGTCCAGAAGGAGACAGAAAATTTTAAAAATAAACAAAAACATATAATAAACAAAAAACACATATATAGTACATTAGAAGTACAGGTATTTGGCAGAAGAATATTCAGCCAGAGGAGACAACCAGTGCCAAGGCCTTAAGACAAAAGCATGACTGATCTGAGAAAAGCAAAACAGCTGGCATGTCTGAAGCAGAGTGAAGGAGACGGAAGGTAGCAGGACATGAGGTCAGACTAGCCAGGAGTGTCTTGAGATTAGATGCTATGCTGGGCTTAGTCATGTCTGAGTCTTTGTGACCCTATGGACTGTAGCCCACCAGGCTCCTCTGTCCATGGGGATTCTCCAGGCAAGAATACTGGAGTGGGTGGCCATGCCCTCCTCCAGGGGATCATCCCAACCCAGGGACTGAACCCAGGCTTCCCACATTGCAGGTGGATTCTTTACCAGCTGAGCCATCAGGGAAACCCAAGGGAAGCCCCCAGGGAAGTCATGAGGTTACTGTTAGGATTCTGGTTTTCACTCTGAGAAGATGAGGATCCGATAAAGAGCTTGGGGTAGAGGAGCAGAGCTGTCTGGATTATATGTTAAAGAATCACTCTGGGTATAGGGATGAAATAGTATCAAGCGCTGTGTCTTAAAGGAGCTGTCTCACCTGTGTACTTCTAACATTCCTGTATTCATTCGACCACATTTACTGAGCATCAGCACTCTTACCGTGGTGCTGGAGAAGACTCTTGAGAGTCCCTTGGAGAGCAAGGAAAACTAAGATTTTCAAAAATGTTATTGTCCATATACTAATGAAAATAACAAGAGTTCATACTTACTGAGAGCCTCCTCTATAATCAGGTCTACCTATTTCCCAAACACTGCCTCATAACACTTTTCCTCTATGGAAAAATAAAAGATCAAGGAGGGACTTCCCTTCTCCTAACTAGCTCAGTGATTACGCCACTCAAAAGTAACTTGGGCATATTTTTCAAAAATAAAAAGCCTTAAGTCCCTTCTGTCAACCTTTACTTTAAACAAGAATAATAATAATAATAGAATCCATGTTCTGAATATTTATTGTTAGGATCTTTTTACTCAATTTGTGTTGTCTGTACACCAAAGCATATAATGTTTTGAATATAAAAATATTTAAATAATGATTAAAAAAAAAAAAAAAACAGGCTGAGAGGTGTTAGTTTGCCCAAGGTCACAGGGCTAAGGCGTGTTGAAGGCAGCGTTATGCCTGAGCCTGTTCCTGGATCCATAGTGCTGCTGCTGCTGCTAAGTCGCTTCAGTCGTGTCCGACTCTGTGCGACCCCATAGAAGGCAGCCCACCAGGCTCCCCTGTCCCTGGGATTCTCCAGGCAAGAACACTGGAGTGGGTTGCCATTTCCTCCTCCAATGCATGAAAGTGAAAAGTGAAAGGGAAGTCGCTCAGTCATGTCCGACTTCTAGCGACCCCATGGACTGCAGTCTTCCAGGCTCCTCCGTCCATGGGATTTTCCAGGCAAGAGGACTGGGGTGGGGTGCTACTGCCTTCTCCGATCCATAGTGCAGACCCAGATTGAAAATGAAAGGCCCTGAGAGGTCAGGTCAGAGGTAAAGTTTCCTGTTGGATTGCATTTAATTCCTGTTTAACGCTATTTAATAGTCCCTTCAAGTGTCTTAAGACTTCCCTAGTGGCTCAGACGGTAAAGCGTCTGCCTGCAATGCGGGACACCCGGGTTCAATCCCTGGGTCGGGAAGATCCCTGGAGAAGGAAATGGCAACCCACTCCAGTATCCTTGCCTGGAGGATCCCATGGACAGAGGAGCCTTGTGGGCTACAGTCCACAGGGTCGCAAAGAGTCGGACACGACTGAGCGACTTCACTCACTCAAGTGTCTTTGACTCTAGAATGGAAATATCAAGACAGTTTAGGGACTGTAAGGGGGCGGTGGGGGGCAAGTTTCTCTGACGGCTTTTGGTTGCATAGGGAATGGGGAACAAAGGAAACAGAGCCGTAGTGACTCAGCGACAGGGTGACTGCAGCCGGGCAGCAGGAGGACCGTTCACCCAGTTTGCAGAGCAAAGGCAGCATGTCAGTTGTTCCCCTAAGCCCCGGAAACGTAAAAACAAGCAAGATGCCCTCTTGCTTCTCATGAAGCTCTGGGCTGGATGTTCTCTACTTCTGTTGGAGCAGTTGACTCTCTCTCTCTTAAATAGGGGCTCATTTAAACACAGAGTGTTGAGCCCCACCACCAGAGTTCTGATTCGGTAGATCAGTAGGGAGCCTGTGGACTACAGTCCATGGGGTCGCAAAGAGAAGGACATGCCCTAGTGATGAAATGGCACAGTTTGCATCCTCAGCAAGCCCCCAGGTGACGCCTCACACTCTAAGCCCCAGACGCACACTGAGAGAACGACTGTGATTCCAGGTCTAGCTGCTTCCCGGGACTGGTCTCCCGGGAGAATGTTTTCTGTCCATTTCCACTATTTCTTTAAAAAAAGAAGCTCAAAATCTTAATCTGAACTTATTACCTCTATGTTCCACAGTTCATCTATCTATAGGCCATAGATGTGCTGGGCACATTACATTTATCACCATCTTTTCACCCTCAGAAAGAATCAAAGATAGATTTGCTAATCAGCAATCAGCACCTGATTTGAGAACTTCCGGGAGGTCAGGAGTTGATGAAATTCATGTAGCTTGAGAGGTGTAGAGCTGGGATCTAAATCTCTGATTCCAAAGATTCTGTATTTTTCACTTTGCCTTATTGCTGAGACCAGTCCATTTGAAGGTGGTGGCTGGAGGTGGAGGCCTGTGAGACGAGTGGCTTGTTAAGCATCAGGAAGCCTCAATGAATAATTGATGGAATTTCTTTTTTTCCTCTTCCTGCTCATGAGGAAAGTACCTCATGTGTTAAAAAAGACTGCAGCTCAGACAGAGTTGACAGTAAAAAAAAAAAAGAAAGAAAGAAAGAAAGAAAAAGAAAGGTGGCCTGCTGCTTCCCTAGTGGCTGGGAACTTTGCTTTCCAACACCAGAGTGGCTTCTGGAATTCAGCTTTCAGCCCTACCCCCACCATCTACCCATGAATTGGAAACTAACGGCCACTGGGACTGCATCCCAGAGGCTGTGGGCAGGACTGTATGTGAGCAGCACCACCCGCAGGAGAGCAGGGATAGATCTCCCTCTGTGATGCCTGCCTAATGCCCTGCCTGTGCTGGTTGTCATGGTGACAAGGGCGCTGCTGGTGCAGGTGTCTTATTGTGACTGAGGCACGTGTGACTCAAATGATGAGGGGAATGAAAGAGGATAGGCAGTCGCCCCGCGCCTCCAGCAGGAGGGCTCCGGAGACCGTGGTGCTCTGAGCAGTGGTTAGAGGACTGAGAAGTCTGAGGAAGTACAGGAATCCGTCAGGTCCTCTGCAGGGAGGCCCCCACCTCCACTCACCCCACGTGGCTCTCCCTGGCTGGAAGCTTCAGGAGACATGTCTGGAGGTGCAGGCTCCAGACTTGTCACTGTTGATTAGAAAAAGCGCCTTCCCAGCCTCATAAAGGCACATATGTTGTTCTAACATTACCAAGTCAGGTCCTCTGCAGGGAGGCCCCCACCTCCACTCACCCCACGTGGCTCTCCCTGGCTGGAAGCTTCAGGAGACATGTCTGGAGGTGCAGGCTCCAGACTTGTCACTGTTGATTAGAAAAAGCGCCTTCCCAGCCTCATAAAGGCACATATGTTGTTCTAACATTGCCTTCACTTTCTTACTAACTCTTCCTTCTGCAGAGAAAGCTAGGAGTGACCTAGAGGGCAGAACAGAATTTGCACTGTCTTTCTCTATGAATCAAAGGGAAGTGGCAAGAAATGGGAAAACGACTTCACAAAAGCGAGCATGGTTTTGAGTACGTGTGTGTGTGTGTGTGTGTGGAGTGGTTTTGCTTGAAAAACAGTTTCTGGTTTCTCAAGTATTGGGAGTTATCATTCCAGCTGGCTCCTGGGGTGGTTTGGAGGAGTAAGAGAAACTGGATTTATAAAATTGAACGTGACCTTCCTTTTGCATCTGACCACTGGCTGGTTTCCTGCAGCCAGTCCCCTCCTGCACCCAGGTGTGCCAACTGCCCCTCTCCGTTTCATTTCCATTTCCTCTCTCAGCTCTGTCAATGGGAAACATATTCATACCTGGCCAGGAAAGGGAAAGGAAAACAGAAGCACAACATACTGAGCGTAATTAGTGTGCTAGGCATTTGATGAATACTTTCTCATGACATCCAGCAATACAGCACTTGGAGGTAAGTGCGACCATCTCCATTTTACAGATAAAGACATTGGACTTCAAAGAGTGTAAGCAAAGTGCCCTAAATCAGAGACAGACTGTGGATCCATATTTAGGCTTTTATTGTCACCAAACCTTAATTTTTATTCCGACGACACTGTTGCATCACCCTGCCCCACAAACTGACAGAAGAAAATGTTCTCATCTCACTTCTGGTAAATTTGACATTTAAATGGCAAGAGCGAGAATCTTGCTAATATTTGAAGCCTTGTCCCAGAATGCTTATCCCAATCGTTATTATTAATAGTAACTAGTATTTGTTGAATGATTTTACTATGTCCATTCACAACACTATAGCATAAGGAACATGTTTTAAGAATTTGATTCTTTTAGAGATATGCAGACGTAGGCTTAAGGAGACTATTTGCCCAAGGTACTACAGTTTATAGAGGTCTGTGTTAGGATCTAAATCAGAGTAGAACACTTATTCCCTATGCTGTGCCTCAAGGCACAGTTCTTATGAGTTCCTGGGAGATAGGAGAGAAAGGAAAGGGATTTTAAACTTTTTCTGTTGCTTGTCATGGAAATAAATCATGTGAGTTTGGGGCTTAAGGAAGGGCATGTCAAGAAATCTCAGAGCCTTTCCCATATTATCTTTTATACATTTTATTTTGTTTTGTTTGAATTCTGGAACATTCCCAGTGCCTATTGTTTTGGGCTGGATGCTTGCGTATGGGCAACCTAAGTCTGCAACTGAAATGACTTTCACAAAAGCTTTCCTTCCAGGATGAGCTTGATAGAGATCAATGCACTTAATATTCATTTCAGGCTAATTAGCTAAAGCGAGGGTCCCATGAGCACCAAGAGCCAGAAGAAGGGACAATTCAGGCCATCTTTGTCTAATTCCTCTTTAAATGCTAATAGCTTTGAGATTATTCTATTAACAGGCAGTATCAGAAAAGGAATAAAAGGACTTGTTTCATTTAATAAAGGGATCACCAAATGGATCGGAATGTTTATAACAGCCTGAATAATTATCTATTCATTTAGGTCAAACTGCTGTGGGCATCAGGAAAACATAACTAAGAGGAGCAATTCTATTTATGTATCACCTGCAACAGGGCTTCATTATGAAACAACTCTGATCCCTGTGCTTCACATGCCTGGTGGGAAACAGATCAGCTCTGCGACAGAGTGTGAAGACCCCTATCCTTGGTGCCCCAGAACTGCCGCTCACATAATATAATATGTCAAATAAAATCTAGGTTCTAATGCAATACATGTTATTACCTAAACAGTGTGTTTCAGTAAGGGGGGAAAGGAAGCCAGGATCTCAAAAATCAGAAAGGTTTGTGTCCACACCCCGGTTTGTCCTTAGTAACCCCACATACACCCACCCCAAAGGGTGAGAGCTGTGCAGTGTTACAGCTCTCCCATTCTTTATTAGGATGCTAACTAGGCAAGTTACCTAAGGGTTCTAGACCTTTGTTTTCTCTTAGGAAATAAGCATTATGATAGTATCGAGCTTGCCAAAGTTGTTGTATGGATTAAATTAGATAATAGACGTGCAGAGAGATTCAGCCATAGTAAATGTACAATTTTGTTGTTCAGCCACTAAGTCACGTCCAGCTGTTTGCCATCCCATGGACTGCAGTATGCCAGGCTTCCCTGTCCTTCACTATCTCCCTGAGTGTGCTCAGATTCCTGCTCATTGAGTTGGTGATGCTATCTAACCATCTCATTCTTGCCACCCCCTTCTCTTCTGCCTTCAATCTTTCCCAGCATCAGGGTCTTTTCCAGTGAGTCGGCCCTTCACATCAGGTGGCCAAAGTATTGGAGCTTCAGCTTCAGCATCAGTCCTTCCAGTGAATATTCAGAGTTGATTCCCTTTAGGATTGAGTGGTTTGATCGCCTTGCTGTCCAATGTACAATAGATGGTGGTCATTATTACCTGGCTCACCTGCAGAGGTTGGCTCTGACAGAGACACCTGAGAGGGCCAAGGGCAAGGTGATGAGCTTAAGAGTTTAGGTACTTATTATTCAAGAGGGATCTGTCCCAGTAAGTGGGTCCTGCCAAAGAAGATGGATTATACTCTTGTTAAGTGAATGGTGACATCAATCTATTCTTAGGACTTTAATTTTTGGCTTTCACAGAGAATAAGAAAATGGTCCAGCCATCTGGGAAGGAAGTTGGGAAAACTCGGTGGAGTATTTATGCTCCAGGTGAATAGCCAGTGGTTCTGTTGGATGTTCTAACATGCTCTGCCTTGCCTAGGGTTGGTAGGTAAATCGTCAGAAGAGCTTCTGAAAACATGCAGATTCTGGGTCCTAGTCCAGGTCAGCTGATTCTCCAAGAGGTAATGCCATTGGAATCTGACTTTCCTAAAATTTTCTCAGGACCTAGGACAGATTCTGTGAACTAGTTTTTAGAAACCAGTGAGCTAAGGAAGTGGAAGAAACTAGACCTGCTACACCAAAATGTCACCTTGATGATGGGGGGACCTTCCTGAATACATTCTCTATATCAGCTTGCAGTCAGATCTCAAAGGGAATATATCTGAGGCCAATTAACATTCATTTCACAAAATGCCCATTGCCTATGTATCTTATTTTCGCCTTCATCCACTAATAAGCTATTTTTTAAAATGGGAAATATAAGATGGCTCTTAATGACATCCTACTGATATCCCATCCTTCTTTCCCTGGACCCATCCCCAGGCCTTCTTTCCCTGGACCCATCTCTTGCCTACAAATGTGAGAACTGAAGTAATGCAGAAGGAACTTTAAAGCTGGCATGTAAAAACCACCTCGTTGTCATGACTAGAAACCTAAGTATGACTGTTTGGCTTCCCCAGCAAAAGGCCACTGCAGCATATTAACAAACCAAGAATCAGGTTGAAATTTTTTTAGATGTTTCCTCAAAGTGACTAGAGAGGGTAGAAAATAAATATATTCAGGAGTAGAGCTACTGGATCATAAGCCAGGTATACAGGCAACTTTGGCAAACACTGCCTAGAAGTTTTCCAAGGCAATGGAACAAATGCATACTCTCTCCAGCGGGTATGAGAATTCCAATTCTTCTATATCCTCAACATGATACAGGCTGTTCAGTCTTCTTAATTAGCCATTCTGGTAAGCTTTTTGTGAGATCTCACTGTGGTATTAAATTTTCTTTTTTTTTAATTAATTAATTTATTTTAATTGGAGGCTAATTACTTTATAATATAGTAGTGGTTTTTGCCATACATTGACATGAATCAGCGATGGGTGTACATGTGTTCCCCATCCTGAACCTCCCCTCCCACCTGCCTCCTCATCCCATCCCTCAGGGTCATCCCAGTGCACCAGCCATGAGCACCCTGTCTCATGTATTGAACCTGGACTGGCGATCTGTTTCACATATGGTAATATACATGTTTTAATGCTATTCTCTCAAATCATCCCAACTTCGCCTTCTCCCACAGAGTTCAAGAGTCTGTTCTTTACATCTGTGTCTCTTTTGCTGTCTCACATATAATGTCATCATTACCATTTTTCTAAATTCCATCAGTTCAGATTAGTTCAGTTCAGTCATTCAGTCACGTCCGACTCTTTGTGACCCCATGAAATGCAGCACGCCAGGTCTCCCTGTTCACCACCAACTCCCGGAGTTCACTCAGACTCATATCCATCAAGTCAGTGATGCCATTCAGCCATCTCATCCTCTGTCATCCCTTTCTCCTCCTGCCTCCAATCCCTCCCAGCATCAGGGTCTTTTCCAGTGGGTCAACTCTTCACATGAGGTAGCCAAAGTACTGGAGTTTCAGCTTCAGTATCAGTCCTTCCAATGAACACCCAGGGCTGATCTCCTTTAGAATGGACTGGTTGGATCTCCTTGAAGTCCAAGGGACTCTTAAGAGTCTCCTCCAAAACCACAGTTCAAAAGCATCAATTCTTCGGTGCTCAGCTTTCTTCATAGTCCAACTCTCACATCCATACATGACCACAGGAAAAATGATAGCCTTGACTAGACAGACCTTTGTTGGCAAAGTAATATCTCTGCTTTTCAAAATACTATCCAGGTTGGTCATAACTTTCCTTCCAAGGAGTAAGTGTCTTTTAATTTCATGGCTGCAATCACTATCTGCAGTGATTTTGGAGCCCAAGAAAATAAAGTCTGACACTGTTTCCACTGTTTCCCCATTTATTTCCCATAAAGTGATGGGACTAGATGCCATGATCTTCGTTTTCTGAATGTTGAGCTTTAAGCCAACTTTTTCACCCTCCTTTTTCACTTTCATCAAGAGGCTCTTTAGTTCTTCACTTTCTGTCATAAGGGTGGTGTCATCTGCATATCTGAGGTGATTGATATTTCTCCCGGCAATCTTGATTCCAGCTTGTGTTTCTTCCAG